>CM049841.1:3499972-4099972 GCA_027422415.1 Schizothorax lantsangensis | reverse complement strand
TATTCATTTTCATGTATTAGATTTACAGTACTTTATTTAGTTTTATTTATTTTAGTATTCCAAGTTAAATAATTTCATAGGTTATACATTTTAAAGATTTTTATATATTTTATTTCAGTTAACATTTATTTCAGGTAAAATACTTTTTTATGGTTTTAGTTAACTATAATAACCCTGATACAGTCTAGGTATCAAAACAGCAAAAAGGCCAAAACAAGACTAAATGTGTGAAAGAAAAAAAGCACATTGGAAACTCGCAGAAAATGTAAACTATGTCTTCCTCGAGAAACAAAATAAGACTCCAGATGAACATAAAATGTAATCCAGCCATTAATCTTGGCAGCACAGAATTCCAGTCAGCGGGAGTCAGACACGCTCTCATTGAGATTCTGCTCAGCTTGAGCAGGAAAGATCCGACTACAGTAACAGATCCAGATTCATGATGAGAACTTGCAGAGAGAGCACGCAGATCCACACAGATTCACTCACAGACAGAACAACTGACCACATTTAATTCATGTTTATGATTTTAAAGATGATGGAGCTAAAGATCCATCACACTGATGTCCAGAGGTCAACAAATACAAAGGTCAAGAGCAACAAACTGCATCCCTAAAATAAATCAATCTCATTCACTACAAAATTAAACCCCTTTGGCTGGATATGCATAAAATGCTTAAAAGTCAAAGCAGTGGATACTGAATTGCACACACACAGATATATACACAGATATATATATATACATGTATATATATATACTGTATATAGATAGATAGATAGACAGACAGACAGACAGACAGACAGACAGACAGACAGATAGATAGATAGGTAATTTAAATAGAACAGATCATGGTGTGAAATTTTAAATCCATGTTTGCAATTTTTTTTGTTTTTACCTACCCACTTGTAACTACCACTCACTCACCCACCCATCTACCATCACTTTACCCAATTTAAACCTTAAATTAACAATAAAACACTAAAATAAATAATTTCAAATGCTAAAAAAAAGTTTTAAATATGAACTCAACATTATAAATGTGCAAAAAAAAACAATTAAATGTACTAAAACAATAACATTTTAAATTTAAATTAAATATTTAATATTAATTGAATGAAATTGAAATCCATCAATCAATCTTTAGCACAGAGTCATTACCCATAATGCAGTTCAAACAGGACTGTTTAGCAAACACAGACAAAAAAAAAGACTCAGCTTGCAACCTGGTTGGGAGTCATTTCACGTCTTTCATATTTTTGTGAATCATCAGAGGTGAAAATATTCTATTTTCTATTTCAGATAGTATATGAATGCACAATTAAATATGTAATATCAATTGGATTAAATTTAAACCCATCTGTCAGTTTTTATTACTCAGCGAAAAGTGACATTTGCAAGTATAATTGCACTAAAATATTCAAATAAAAACTGGCACAGATGATAAAGACTTGAAAACTAAGAATGCGCTGCTCTGCAGGTAAAATAAAGCGTTTCACATTGATTCATGAGCTGCTGACATCATGACAGAGCTGCATTCATCAGCTTTCAGAGATCACCCAAATATCTGGCAGCTCTTGAAGAGCAGCGTCACACAAACACCGGCCCTCACTGAAGGATCTGGTTAGCAGGCTCTGGGTGTCTGGCAGCATACGGCAGCAGCACAACAATCCTCCATTCATCCGTCGCTGTGAAAGAGCTCTTCTCCCGCGGCGCTCGTATCTAACGGGACGCACAAGATCTGACAACCACTGATCGCTCACAAAGAGAAAAACTCTCAATCTTGTGATCGGTGCTGCCAAAACTTTACTGAAAGAGAGAGCTTGTGTCCAAACTGAAAAACAGGCCTAGAATTTAACACACGAGAACATCACCATACATCAAAATAAGGGTTCATTTACACAACAAGAATGTACTAAAAACAGACGACAACTTCAAAACAATTCACCCGGATCCGTGAAAATGACTAAAAACACTGTATTATCATGCTAGGCCAGTAGTTGGCGACGTCACTGTTTTCGTAGTTTACACAGAGGCGATAATGGTATCATTTACAAAATGTTTACTTTGAAACCCGTTTACAAAAGTTTGCATTTTCAGGCCCCCAAAATGTTGTTGTCGTGTAAACGAATGGCCAAAATGCATAAAAAGTTTGCAGTTTAGTTGAAAATAGTGTGTTTTTTATGACCCTAAATGCAATAACGGCGTTTTTGTTTTGGTTTTTTTTTCCAAAAGAAAATGTGAGTGTTTGGCAACAATATGTTGTTAATCAACTATGTGGTTGCTAGGGTGTTCTGGATGGTTGCTAAGGTGTCCAGAGCAGTTGTTAATCTGCTATGCGGTTGCTAGGGTGTTCTTAGTCATTGCCAGGTGTTGCTATGCAGTTGCTAAAGTGTTCTAGGGGTTGCCAAAGCATTGCTATGTGGCTGCTGAGGTTTTCAAAATGGTTGTTAGTCTGTTGCTAAGTGGTTGTTAGAGTGTTGTTTGGTTGCCAGGGTGTTGCTATTCAACTGCTAAATCTGAGTGGTTGCTATGTATTTTAGTGGCTGCTAGGGTATTGTTTGGTTGCCAGGGTGTTGCTATGTGACTGTTACTGCTGTCTGAGTGGTCGTTAGCCCATTGCCAGTGGTTGCTATGTGTTTTAGTGGTTGCTAGGGTATTGTTTGGTTGCCAGGATGTTGCTATGCAACTGTTACTGCTGTCTGAGTGGTCGTTAGCCCATTGCCAGTGGTTGCTATGTGTTTTAGTGGTTGCTAGGGTATTGTTTGGTTGCCAGGGTGTTGCTATGCAACTGTTAAAGCAGTCTGAGTGGTTGTTAGTCCATTGCTAGTGTGATTGCTATGTGTTTTATTCGTTGCTAGGGTATTTTTTGGTTGCCATGGTGTTGCTATGGAACTGTTAATGCAGTCTTTGAGTAGTTATTAGCCCATTGCCAGTGGTTGCTATGTATTTCAATAGTCGCTATGGTATTGTTTAGTTGCCAGGGTGTTGCTATGAGGTGTTCTAAATGGTTGCAAAGGAGTTTCTATGCAGCTGTGAAGGTTTTCTGTGTGGAATCACCCAGAAAATGCACATCAAACTGTTTGTGTGGAAACTACATTAATATTTTCGTACACGACTGAACAAATGACCAGACAAACACCATTACTGAAATCCAACAAACATCTGAGCTCTGCCCGCTTGGAGTAAATTGGGGTAAATGAGGCAGAATGATGGAGCAGAAACATTTCAAACTACAGCTGAGAGAATCTAATGACGCTAAAACACCAATGATAAAGCCAAACTAAAAAACTAAAAATATCAAGATATATTTTCTCAGCTGTCGTCCACAAACAGCCGTATCGAGGTAATGAGGAAAGTCCTAATAGGATCTGACAAAGCCTTCAGTCTATGACGGATGTGGATGAGCGGCGTGTGATTAGATTTGAAGCCCAGGCGTTATTAAAAGCCACGGTCCGATCATTAAAATGCAGCGCACATCAGCGAGTCTCGGAGGTTATGTTAATCATGTCGGACACAAATGAAAACACAGCAAGTCACGCTCTCAACTAAAGTGGAGATAGTGGATTTGACATGGAAAAGCCCGTGGGTAATCGCACATTATGGACTCATCATTACCAAAGAAGGACGTATGAGGAACCAGCGAAGGAGCGCAGCTTCTGAATCTCAAAATATGATGTCTTTCCATGGCAATTTTAGTCATATTTCAGTGTTATTCTAGTCTAGTCTCAGGTGAAGGGTTCATCATTGCATTATAATTATTAAATATGACCTTCAGTGTGGGTAACCAAAATATATATGCGGTGCAAATATTTTTTTCTGCTTAACTGTGCATTGATTGATTGATTGATTGATTTTTTAAATATTGTAAGGATATTGTGAATTATGTTTAGCTGTTCAGCAACTTAGATTTAGATACAGTCTTATTGTTGTCAACTTTTTACATCCGTTTACACCAAGTTGTGTGTAGAATGAATGCAGAATAGAAAAATAAGGTGTAGTTATTGTTTACTAAAACTAAAACTATTTAAAAATAAGTTTTCAATAATTGAAATAAAGCTGAAATTAAATTTAAATAAATAAATAAATAAATACATACATACATAAATAAATAAACTTAAATATTAGAGATGTTGCCTAGGCAAATAACTGAAATAGGTTTCCGAACTAAAAATGACTAAAAACTAAAATAATAATGCATTAATGCTAGGTAGAAATTTAAAATAATAATAATAATAATAAAACCATGCTGAAAAAAATATATAAACTAGAAATGTTGCCTTCACAACTACCTGAAATAAGTACCAAAATTACAAAAAAAAATGTTTTATTAAATTAAAATAATAAATTAAAAGCTTTTTTAAAAAGAAACTAATAAAAAATGAAAGTTGAAATAAAATAAAATAGAGAACAATTCTTGTCAAAAATTGACAACTAACTAAAATAAGTTAAGTACTAAAATGACTAAAAATTAAAACCTAAAAAAATTACAGCTAAACAAAAATAGTTAAAAAAAAATAAAAACAACCAAGAGCCACAGTGCATCATTTCCATTCGAGTTAAAAATGTGTTCAGGGGCCGGTTGCATAAAAGGTTTAGACTAGTCTTAAAAGTAAGTCATCTATTTTTTTTCATTAAGACTGGTATTTTTTTTTTAAATTCGGTTACATAAAAACTTAGATTAGTCTATGTTGAATCAAAAATACCAGACTGATTACCCTTTGGTTAACTGCTAGTTGGTCAAACTAGTTCTTAAGACACTGTCTTAACATAGAGGCTAAGTTTATGCAACTTGCCCCAGATATGATTACCTTCAGCTTTACTAAATTACATTAGTATGCAGTATTAGAATAAACCACTGCACAAATACACCAACAACGATTACAAGCCTAGAAAAGGTGCTTGCATCGTTCAACACGATATAGAACTACAACCAACAAACACAAGCTCTTCATATGCAGACGCGTCCACAGTAATGCTTGCTCATACTGACGCAGCAGCAGAAACACATCTGTTCTTTAGGGTGAGTTACAGGTCATTTCTAAACAAACCAGAAGGTTTAATGAAAAGAAACCAATCAAAGGTCAGTTCTAGTTTGCTGATGATGTTCGAGATCACTTACTGACCGCAAATCATGACAACAAACCAGTCGTCTGCTCCAAGCCGTTCCCTTCAGAGAAACCTGAGCTCTCCATAGGGATTAAGATAACCGTCTTAACCTACAGCTCTACAAATCCAGTTACATCCCATCCCAACATCCACACGCAGATGGACAATCATTTGGGTGAAAAATTAAGACTGAAAGCCTGTGAAACCCTGTCAGTGCATCAGTGCGGATCCTGATACGAGAGAAGAAGAGGACAAACGGGAAACATTCAGGAATTCAGCAGCAGATTCCAGGAGTAATTGGATATTCAACAGAAGACGGCATCTGAGGAAAAGGAAATTAAAGCTCATTTTATGGTCATATATCCTAGTAACTGATCTCCAATAAATTCAGAGAGGCGCTATTCAAATCAGGAGATATTAATATCATATTTCAGCCACAGTCACTGGTCAAATATGCTGAATGAGTGAATCCAGTGTACATGTTCAGGTCATATTTCACACCGTAGTCAAAAAAAACAAAAAAAACAAAAACAAAAAAAATTCTAATTATACTTAGCATAAAGAAAATGAAGAAAATTTTAGGACCATTATGATATTCTTTACTATAATCTCATATGAATCTCATTCTTATGACCTATGCATTGTCATAGCTTTATTTGCTTTAATGCTGGTTGTGCAATTTAAAAAATGTAAATAAATATTAGTTAAATATTACTTATAAATTATTTTAAAAAATGATATATGGCAAAAACAAGCTGCTATCTAATAAAGATTTGCAACACTGATTATCTGCAACAATTTACAGGAAATTTTATATTTTTATAAAGCATCCTACATTGCAAATAAACCTTTAAAAAAAAGATTCATTTTCTTTATAAAAAATTTTTTTTTTTCTATTCTTTGCTTTTTTAATCTAGTGATATATACTCAAAATAATATATTTTCTGATTTATTTATTTAAGAAATAAATTATTTATTTATTTATTTTTTAAGAAATTCTGCCTGAAAGATTTTTGTAGAACTGATTTTTTTATGAAATAAATTCTTAAATAAAATAAATGAGTGTACATGCACAACAATACAAAGAAAAAAAACTGAAAATGATTATATAATCTTATTATACAGTGCCCTCCACTAATATTGGCACCCTTGATAAATATGAGCAAAGGCGGCTGTGAAAATAAATCTGCATTGTTTATCCTTTTGATCTTTCACTCAATAAATTCACAAAATTCTAACCTATCATTGAAGTAAAACAATTGAGAGTGGGGAGAAAATCTCATGATGAAATAAATGTTTTTCTCCAATGAATGTTGGCCACAATTATTGGCACCCCTAGAAATTCTTATGAGTAAAATATCTCTGAAGTATATTCCCATTCATATTTACATTTTTTAGCACACCAGGGTGACTAGGAGCATGAAATTGTCCAGCCATGACTTTCTGTTCCACAGGATTATAAATATGAGGAACACAAAGGTCAAATTCCCTTAATCATCCATCACAATGAGAAAAAACAAAAAATATATTTCTGATGTGAAGAACAAGATTGTTGAGCATCACAAAATAGAAAGTGGCTGTAAGAAAAGAGTTAAAACATTGAAAATCCCCATTTCCACCATCAGGGTAATAATGAAGAGGTTCCAATCAACTAAAGATGTTAAAAATCTGCCTGAAAGAGGACGTGTGTCTATATCGTCCTAATGCACGCTGAGGAGGAGAGTTTGAGTGGCCAAAGACTCTCCAAGGATCACAGCTGGAGAATTGTAGAGATTAGTTGAGTCTTGGGGTCAGAAACCTAAAAAAAAAAAATCAAACATCCCCTATATCACCACATGTTGTTCGGGAGGGTTTCAAGAAAAATTCTCCTCACTCATCCAAAAACAAACTCCAGCAAATTCAGTTGTCAGACACGACTGGAACTTCAAATGGCACTGGCTTCTATTGTCAGATGAAACTGAAAAAAGAGCTTTTTGGCAGCAAACCCACCAGATGAGTTTAGTACAAACAGGGATAAAAAAGTACCCCATGTCCACGGTTAAATATACTGCTGGATCTTTAATGTTGTGGGCCTGTTTTTCTGCTGAGGTCCTGAACATCTTGTTCAGATGCATGGCATCATGGATTCTATCAAATACCAACAGATAAAAAATCAAAACCTGACTGCCTCTGTTAGAAATCTTATAATGGGCCGTGTTTGGATCTTCCACCAGGACAACAATCCAAAACAAACATCAAAATAAACACAAAAATGGGTCACTGAGCACAAAATGAATCTTTTACCATGGCTGTCTCTGTCCTCTGACCTGAACCCTACAGAAAATGAGTGAGGTGAACTGAAGAGAAGAAGTACCGTCATGGAGCTGTGAATCTGAAGGATCTGGAGAGATTCTGTATGAAGAAAATGGTCTCTGATCTCTTATCAGGTGTTCTCCAAACTCTTCAGGCATTATAGGAGAAAACTCAGAGCTGTTGTGCTGGGAAAAGGACGTTGCAATAATTGGGTGCCAATAATTGTGGCCAACATGAAATAGTGAAAGCATTTATTTCACAATGAGATTTTCCCCCCACTTTCAATTATGATAGGTTGGAATTTTGTGAATTTTTTGAATGAAAGATAAAAAGGATAAACAATGCAGATTTATTTTCACAGCCGCCTTTGGTCATATTTACCAAGGGTGCCAATATTAGTGGAGGGCACTGTAAAATCTTGACAACACAAGAAATGGGCTTTAAATAATCTAGTTTTCACCCGCTGCGAGAACACTGGTTAAAATGTTGACATGGACAGAGAAAATGGTGATAAGGAGCAAATATCAAGACTTTTTGACAGTTTTTATGACTTTCAACGATAAAGTAAAACCACTGAAATAATTTCAATAACCTTACACACTATTGACTTTGTTGTTGATGTTGTGTGATTTTCTGACTCCTCAGATTCTGCAGAAGCGTGTAATCTGAGGGATGGTGACAGGACATGATCTCTCTGCACCTGCTGCACTCGAGGTCATTCCACGCTAAACACTGCAGATTAACAATGACCACAACGCCTCTCTCTAGCCTCCTCAATCCCTGTGTGTAAATCAAACACAACCTACTGCTTAATCTGCTTAGAGCTGAGAGCGTCTGTGACTACAGTCTCACTCATATCAGAGATTCCTTCACAATCTTCATTTCTTATTTACAGTTTAGTTTGATTTTTTTGTTATTTTGTGAAATGTAAAAAAAATATATACGTATATAATAATAATAATAATAATGAATTGGATTGAATTTTAAAAATCTAAACGTTTAAAAAAAAAATTTTTTATTTACTTAAAAATTTTACAAACTTAATAAAATTTAATACAATATACAGGTGCATCTCAATAAATTAGAATGTCGTGGAAAAGTTTATTTATATTAAGTTATATTAAGTTAATTTATTTCAGTAATTCAACTCAAATTGTGAAACTTGTGTATTAAATAAATTCAATGCACACAGACTGAAGTAGTTTAAGTCTTTGCTTCTTTTAATTGTGATGATTTAGGCTCACATTTAACAAAAACCCACCAATTCACTATCTCAACAAATTAGAATACTTCATAAGATCAATAAAAAAAAACATTTTTAGTGAATTGTTGGCTTTCTGGAAAGTATGTTAATTTACTGTATATGTACTCAATACTTGGTAGGGGCTCCTTTTGCTTTAATTACTGCCTCAATTCGGCGTGGCATGGAGGTGATCAGTTTGTGGCACTGCTGAGGTGGTATGGAAGCCCAGGTTTCTTTGACAGTGGCCTTCAGCTCATCTGCATTGTTGGGTCTGGTGTCTCTCATCTTCCTCTTGACAATACCCCATAGATTCTCTATGGGGTTCAGGTCAGGGGAGTTTGCAGGCCAATCAAGCACAGTAACACCATGGTCATTGAACCAGCTTTTGGTACATTTGGCAGTGTGGGCAGGTGCCAAGTCCTGCTGGAAAATGAAATCAGCGTCTCCATAAAGCTTGTCAGCAGAAGAAAGCATGAAGTGCTCTAAAATTTCCTGGTAGATGGCTGCGTTGACTGTGGACTTCAGAAAACACAGTGGACCAACACCAGCAGATGACATGGCAGCCCAAATCATCACTGACTGTGGAAACTTCACACTGGACTTCAAGCAACATGGAATCTGTGCCTCTCCACTCTTCCTCCAGACTCTGGGACCTTGTTTACAAATGAAATGCAAAATTTACTTTCATCTGAAAAGAGGACTTTGGACCACTGAGCAACAGTCCAGTTATTTTTCTCCACAGCCCAGGTAAGATGCTTCTGACGTTGTCTCTGGTTCAGAAGTGGCTTGGTAGCCCTTTTCCTGAAGACGTCTGAGCGTGGTGACTCTTGAAGCACTGACTCCAGCTTCAGTCCACTCCTTGTGAAGCTCTCACAAGTGTTTGAATCAGCTTTGCTTGACCGTATTCTCAAGCTTGCAGTCATCCCTGTTGCTTGTGCACCTTTTCCTACCCAAATTCTTCCTACCAGTCAACTTTGCCTTTAATATGCTTTGATACAGCACTCTGTAAACAGCCACACCTTTCAGTAATGACCCTCTGTGACTTACCCTCTTTGTGGAGGGCGTCAATGTTCGTCTTCTGGATCATTGCCAAGTCAGCAGTCTTCTCCATTATTGTGGTTTCAAAGAACAAGAGATACCCAGAATTTATACTGTATGGATGGTCATTTATTGAAACTCAAATGTAAACATTCTAATATTCTGAGATACTGATTTTTGACTTTCATGAGCTATAAGCTCTAATCATCAAAATTAAATCCAAAAAACTTTTGAAATGTTTTACTTTACATGCAATGAATCTAAAATATATGAAAGTTTCACTTTTTGAAATAACTTACAAGAAAAAAAATACTTTTTCACAACATTCTAATTTATTGAGATGCACCTGTAGTTGGATATAAAGCAAATTTATTTTCGGCCCACAGCCCTCAGTCAAGTTTGATTTTTGGCCCTTCTAATTAAAAGGTTTGGACACCTCTGGCAAAACACAGCTAAAACCAGCCTGCTGCAAGACCACATCAAGAAAAAATCCTTTGCATTGTTGTCATTCCGAGATATCTGAATCCTATGAACACAGGAATGGAAAGATTCAGGATCTCGGTCAGGGGCAGCAGTTTACTTTGTGTTGGTCATGTGGTTCATTGCCTGCCAGAGCGAAGCTCTGAATCTGTGCCAAACTACATGCAAAAAACACATAAACATCATATCCTGATTCGGCCTAGATATATTCATGATTATTTCAGTGCATTTGGATTGAAATGCTTTGGGTAAGTCAAGAGAAGACTTCCAGATCAAACTGAAAAAAATGATGGGTTCAGAGCTGAAGATGCTGTTAAATGTGAATCACAGCACTGACAAAACAAAAGGCTGTCAGACACATGAGGAACTCCAGCTACTGAAGGCCAGATATGATATCAGCGGTCAGAGATAACAGCTTCCTACTCCAACAACTGCAGGAAATACCGTCAGATAGAGAGTCTCACACTGGCTTTTTCTCAACAGGGATCCACTCAAATCTTCAATAAAGACTCATGAATCAAACCAACCAACTCATATTCACAATATATAAACTATAAACACATTAGAAACTTTTTTACTTGCTTATATTAGTGCTGTCAAATGATTAATCGCGATTAATCGCATCCAAAATAAAAGTTTTTGTTTACATAATATGCTGTGTATATTTATTATGTATATATATAAACACATGCATGTTTATATTTCAGAAAAATATGTTATGTTTATATATTAAATATATTAAAATATAAATTATATGAATATAAATATAGACATCTAAATACATGTAAATATTGTATAAATATATACTGTATGTGTGTGTATTTATATATACATAATAAATATAAATAAATATACAGTATATATATTAGGGGTGTAACGGTTCACAAAGTTCGGTTCGATACGACACAGTGGTGTCACGGTTCGGTATGTTTTCGATACGGGGGGCGGGGCAATTGGTTACGTCGCAATGTTGGAAATATTTCTAATTTAAACCATGAAGGCGAGCCAATGGATATCACACAAGCACGCGTTTGCACACGTGTGAACTTTGCTCAATATTTATATTGATGACTGCAGTGTTAATATTTTAATTATAGGACTATCATTTATTGTATAGCCTAATAGACCTGTTTTAAAAGACCCTTTTTAAAAACATTTTAATTGAGGAGTAAATAGCCTAATCTTATCCTCTCAGCGCGTCAGTTATGTGGTAATTATTGCTGGGCAAATTAATTGTACTTTTAATTTAATAATAAAAGTAACTTCATAATAATAATAGGCCTAATAAAAATAAGAATGTAACAGCCCTACATTAATTGGAAATGCTAAATCCTCTTAATATTGCCAAAAATTGATGTATTTGACAATATCTCTAGCTATCGTCGATATAAGATCATTGTCTTTCGACGCACCCCAGCAAGGGGAGGTTATCACGGGGCAGACAGCACGATGCCCGTTATGTCGTTTGGGATGCCTTGTTGAGCGCAGTGGCAATACGAATATCATTACACCCCTAATATATTATACTGTATATTATATATATATATATATACACAGTATATATATTAGGGGTGTCAACTTTAACGCGTTAACGCATGTGATTAATCTAAAAAATTCAACATAGGCTCATTGGAAATACGTGTATCTACATACATTTCTACAAAACTGAAAAAACGTACATATGTACGATTCACTGCAGTTTCCAGTTGAAATGAACACTAGAGGCAGTAAAACTCTGACAACTTTTATTCCTTTTCACACGAAGTATGACTTACAGGAACAGTTTTGATTATTTTCTCACAGTTACTTGCAGAATGGTATGTTATGACTTCTAAACAATTTTAACATCCTGCACGATTTGAAAACTGATTCTTTTGAACGTTGTCGTCACATATACAGCTTCATATGTTATGAGTTTACTAACTCAGTAAGTTTACTCGGTAGCTCACGCGATACAGCGTTGCACTTAGGTGAAGAAAAGCTCCGGTACGAATCCCGTCAAACTACAGTTCAACAAAACAGCTCAAATCTGCATAAGGAAGTTAAAATAGCATGGCTGCATCAGCGAATACGTTTTTATATTACTTTTGCATTTGTTAACACTTTCTGGTAGGTTTAGGTTTGGGTTTGGTGTAGAGGATACTTCCAACTTCATAGAGCTTAATCTTTAGCGACACTCACTGGATATTTGAATTATGAATGGCGGCAAAACGTACCTCAAGCAGCATAATAAAAACACTGCAATACGTGCCTGTACCAACGTAATAAAAACGTGTCACGGTCACGTATTAAACGTGTGTTTTAGCGCCACTCTCTGGACATTTCACTTTGAAACTGCCGCGAAACGTGCTGCAAGGTACATAATTACGGTGTTGCAGAAATGTATGTAGAGACACGTATTTCCAATGAGCCTGGGTTGAAAAAATTTAACGCGTTAATATTTTTTTAACGCAAATTAATCGTTTGATAAGGTTTGACCCCAACTTCTTCCCGTCATCACAGCGCGGAAGGTTATCTATCAGTGTGTGATGAGTGTAGAGTGAAACAGTGTTGTCAGGGTAGCGGCTGTGGCTCAAGTGGGCTATTTTGAAAATACAGTCGCGGGAAAAATTACAGAGCCGTGGGTTGCGGTATTTCGGGCTACTTTTATAATCTACCGCGGCCGCCCAAATTGTATATAGACAAATACAAAATTTAAATAGATAATTTTACTAATGTTTATCATACTTGGAATGTATACCTGGCAACTTCAGAACGGAGAGACGCTTGTAACATCACAAACAACGTGAGTTTCAGCCAGAACATACAAGGCTTTACACAGCAGAAATAAACATGACAACAGCCACTATACATTATATAAAATAATAAACACAAGATTACGATAGGATATGGTTTCTATGTGATTTTCTTGAGATGAATGTGTAACTTACATCTGAAATGCTCATTTTTGCAGCGATATAAAAGGCTATAAAAAGCATATTTTAACAACAGTAAACAACCAAATTCCACATGTGATCGCTAAAGGAAGTTATTACAAACAATCGATGGTGGTTTAAAGTGAGTTCAGAGTAAAAGTGTACTATTAATCTCATAAATTGTCTTATGATGCTAATGTTAGCTCTAATGCACCAGAACAGGTCCAATTCTTCTTCATAATGCATTTTGTCATAATACTTCACGTAAGGTCGCAAGAAATGTTGTATTTATTTAGAAATACTTTTGATAATAGTTTTGTAAATGTATACTGGGATTGAAGCGATGTGGCTTGGTAAACGTTTTATTGCCAGTATAAAGACTGATAATGGCTGAATAAAAACATAAAAGAAAGAATAAAAGAATAATAATGATAAAAGAATAATAAGGATTATGTCTCATACCTGGCAGAAGTGTGAAAGGTTATGTTTCCTTAAACTAGTTTGTCATGCATTTGTTTATTTCAACACATTTACAGGTAAATCCTAGTATTTTAAATTTGTGATTAATCATGATTAATCACAGTTCATGACAGTGATTAACGCGATTACATTTTTTAATCGATTGACAGCACTAATATATATTATATATATATACACACATATACATATACATATACACACTCATGCAACCAAATTAAGCATACAAATTCAGAGATGGAAACTCGAGTCAGAGACTTGGACTCGAGTCGCACTTAAGTCGCATAAATAAAGACTTGGGACTTGACTTGAACTCGTGAACAGCTGACTCGAGACTTGACTTGGACTCGTGAGACTCGTAAAAAAAGCAAGTCATTTGGTATAGGAGTTTATATGAATGTATATTTGAGGGAAACTGGCTGTCTTAAAAAAAGTTTAAATGGTATTTTCTTTTCATCTTGCCTCCGTATACTGCATATTAAAGTAGTGTTCATAACCGCAGCTCTGCTTTGTTTACAGCGGAAACCAAGGAAACGATGTTTAATTGATGTTCAAGCGCCACCTGCTGGCAGAGAGTCAATCTGCATTAATTCAGCCTGTCTTCTCTGTCTGCTGGTTTGTTTCGTACAGATGTTTTATGTAGAATAGTTTCACAAAACTAAAGTCAGACCATTTTGTTTTCGAAATTATACAATCCAATTTAGATGAAAAACTGCTCATGCTGGATGTATGCAGCCTCTTTGTTTGGATTGTGTTGTTTAAAATACAGAGGTTGCCTCTCATTTTAAATTGAAAAAGAGCACAGACTTAGTTTGTTTATATGAGATTTATTTCATTTGTGTAATTTATTTGATTAATTGGGGTTTGTTTTAAAATTTAGTTTTGTTGTTTGACATATTTCAATTTTACAAAGAAATGTGCAGCATTTTATCTGACAATTAATAAATGGACACCTTTTAATTTCTTTGTCTTAAATTTTGTTAAAGTTTTTTTTGTTGAGAAAATCATATCGTGAAATCAGTATTTCAAAACTGATTTAGCCTCAATATTAGCTGAAATAACTGTTGCTAATAAATAGAACAAAGACTTAAGAATTGACTTGGACTCCGCTTTAAAGACTTGAGACTTGACTTAAGCTGCATTCACACTAGCAGCGACTTTTGTCGCTGCATGTCGCCAGGGGCTGGCTAGTGGGCGTTTCTCACTACTGGTTGCCTAGACAGCGAATCAGGTTTCTTGCCGCTAAATACAAACATTTTGGAGGCAAAAGACTAAATATGATATGAATCTAAATTAAATACGGACATACAAACAAAAATGAATGAGAAACAGAGCCTACTTTTTTTCCATTGCGTATGTTTATCTACTGCTGAGAGGAGAACGATCACGTGAGCTCAACCGTCTTCTTTCCTATTGGCTGTCGCTCCCGAAAGTCACTCATCATTTACTGGACACGCCCCATCCGGTCGCCAACGGTCGCTATCGCTCGCTGTCGCTCGTGTCGCCGGAAATCGCCAGCTCTCCATTGAAATGAATGGGATCGTGTCGCCTTGTCGCTGAGTGTCGCTTGTAGTGTGAACGGGGCTTTAGACTTGGACCTCAGAGACTTGTGAACATGTCTGTAAAAATTATATTTAGTGTTATTCATATATAATTTTTTTTTTTTAATTAATATTCTGAAGTATATTTTATTTTTATATTTATTTTAAGTTATTTTGTATTCATTTAATTTGCAGTCTTTTTTGTACTTTTGTCATTTTTATTAATTGTTTTTAATATTTTCAGTTTTACTTTTAGTTAATTATTTTAAATAATCTAAAAATATGTAATGTAAGAATTGTATATATATATATATATATATATTTTTTTTTTTATTTTTTTTTTTTATTGCTATTATAAATCCCTGTGGAGAAAATCAATGGGAATAATACTTCCAGAAGCATTGGTGCTGAAAAAGTGAGCACTGATACTCTGTAAAGTGGTATAGAAATGTAAACACACACACACACACACCCTCCACAAACGTTTGCTGATAAAGGCCAGCCTTGAGGTGAATTTCTGTCTCGAGATTCTCTTCCATAAGGAATTCAGTGGGGTTCAGATGCCAGGCGAGCGATCTGTTGAGCGTCAGCGTGTGAAGGGTCTGTCACTCATTACCGGCCGGCCAAACACTTCCCAAAGCAAACACTGGAGCGTGAAAGACACAAACGCTCCATTCACTAACAAGAGCCAAACGTCTCACACCTCAGGAGGAGCCATCAGTTATTAAAGCAAAACTGAATGTGGATATGCTCAAGAGGGTACGAATGGCATACTTCTATTGTTATTTTTGCAGTATGCATACTGTACACTGCACGTTATATTTTACATTTACTCCTTTATTTTCCTATCATTTATTTTAATTTTATTATTATTATTTTTTGTTTTATAGGTTTGGTCCTCTATATACTCTATTTAATTAATACTACTACTGCTACTACTACTAATAATAATAATATTTTTTTGCACACACAAAATAAACAATAAATAAAATAAATGATTTAAATATAGAATTTTATAAATGCAATTAAATAAATTAAACAAATAATTTAATATTCTAATTATTTTAATACATTATACATTTGTGTGTATATATTAGTAGACATTGTGCAGTGATAACATTCAATCTGTGTACTATACTGTTGTCAAATGACATAATTATTTTGTATTTATAATTGCTTCCAGTTATCTGGAGAATATCTGTAAATGTAGTGTAAAAATGTCTTGACCCTGATAATGAGATGTTAAAATATGCCATTATCACTT
The DNA here is from genome assembly GCA_027422415.1 of Schizothorax lantsangensis. Taxonomy (NCBI): domain Eukaryota; kingdom Metazoa; phylum Chordata; class Actinopteri; order Cypriniformes; family Cyprinidae; genus Schizothorax; species Schizothorax lantsangensis. The sequence continues at coordinate 4,083,615 of CM049841.1, read as the reverse complement.
CTGCTTCATTTGGCACACAGGAAATGCAAGGTCAAGTTGAGTGCATTGCATTATGGGACACATTATTCCACACAGAGTGTTCTTGTTGTGTATTTTCAGCAAATGTACTCGATCATATGGGTATTTTAACACATACAGAAATGTGCATATGGCACATATGGCGTTATTTTGAACACATGCTACCAAAAAACACTGGAGTACTGTACTGTATCCCAGAATGCAATGCACTCAACATTATCATTATGAACCATATGTAATATCAGCTGCAATTTGATCAAGGGTCAAAAATGTAGAAATTTTTTGCACTCACCAAATGAATGCAATAAAAACATTTTTATATACTGCATACAGTATTCTTTATAAAACAGTATGCAGCATGCAGTACATACGGAGTATATAAAAATGCACTTTAAAAAGTCCCTGAATGATCTGCAGTGTGAAGTGCTCTGGGTTAAAGCGCAGGAAATAGCAGGATTACATAAGATAAATGACTGATTGTGTGAAGCTGTGAAGCAGTCAAACAGAAGAATCTCATTTGGCGTCTTTCTCCAGCGCTCCGGCCAAATCCTCTGTGTTTTCTCAATGAATCGGTTCCTGTCCCCTACATGGACCAAGAGCCGCAGGACTCGCTGATTAAAAGCATCATTAACGGCTCCTGTGCTCCTTACAGATGGACCTCAACCTCATAAATCAGCTCTAGTTTATAGGAATAAATGTCAACAAGGTAAACTAATGATGCTAATGAGGCACAGACAGATAGTCAGGAGTAACACGTGACGTCACGTGATGAAGTGAACTGAGTCTACAGAAGAAACGTCCTCTATTATAGATTCATCAATGACCTCAGACAGACTGGATTCATGAATCTGGAGGATATTAATGCAGTGACTATGTTCAAGGAAACTTGTGCCACATTATATATATAATAAAAAAAAGATTTAAATTTATATATACATATACACAAATGAAAAAAGTAATAATAATAATAATAATAATAAATACTCGCATACACAAAATTAAGCACCACAACTTTGAATATATATTTTTTTCATTTTGCTATGTGCTTCTGTAATTTTTATCTTTTATCATATATTTTAAGCTTTGCTTTTATTTTTTATTTCATTAACAAAATAATATTCAAATTAAACTAAATAATATTCAAATAACTAAATACAAATGAAAAATAAAATAAAATAAAATAAAAAATATTTTGGTTTGTGTTTTGCAAATGTCATTTCATGCTGACTGTCACTGAGCTTTATTTTTATTTTGTATATATCTAAAAAAAATAGATACAATTATTTTAACAAAATTAAATTTGATTAATATAAATATAACTATTTATAATATTAATATAATAACATTGTATTATTTTGTTTTTAACATTAATATTAGTTCAATTATTTATAATATTAATATATTTACTAAATTAATATATTATTTTAAGAGAGCATAAATAACCATAAAATACAATAGGAATAAAATTAAATTAAAAAATAAATAAAAATAAAAATAAATACAATGAAATATAAATAAAATATAAATAATAAAATAAAATAAAATAAAAATGTCTGTAACAGAAGGCAGTGGCTAATTCATTACAGGTAGCACAGACTCATTCCTGGGTTAAGTGTCAAATCATGCTGTGAAGACGGCTGAACACCAAGCAGCTTTCTGATTCCCCTCACCGTCTGACATACGGCAGTGATTTCTGCTCATTAGTGTCTGTCTGAGAGGACGAGAGCCTTCCGGGAGACCAGCGCTCGCTAAACCCACCCATGTGCCCTACACGTGAATATTAATAACACAGGTAAACTCTCACAGCAGAAATCTGAGCTTCCTCCAGCAGCAGCTCGCTCAACACCACAGGAACATCTCTTCAGTTTCCATAGGAACAGTCAGGACAGAAACAAACACCACAGCTTATTATTTATTTATTAATATTAAAGTGTGTGTGTGTGTGTGTTTAATATGAATATATTAATATAATTACACACAAATATTATACATATATATTATATATACATATATACACAATGTGTGTGTGAGAAATTATATTAATACAAATAAAAAGTATATTAATATAATAACTATTATTATTATTATTATAACTTGTTTTTAATATAATATTAAATTATAATAATTATTTTATATATATATATATATATATATATTAAACTTCATATGCAATTAATTTTTTCACAAGATTGAATTGTAACCTCTATGGTGTTTTGAACCACCTGAATAACTGTTCACTGAAGTCCTCTCTCTGTGTGATTGTGGAGCTTTATAATGCCCCGGTGAGTCCTATAACACTGCAGCCGCTCGGGATCCGTACAGACTCACAGGAACGAGCTGAACTGAATCCAGCGCGTACATAAACACTTCAACTCAATGACGTGTGACTCCAGCAGCAAGGAACGAGAGCGTTTGCTTCACTGCAGGAACACCACACCAAACACAGATCATCTATTAAAGAGAACTCAATCCAGGAAAAAAGATCTTCCGTTTCAAAACAACGGACTTAAAAGTTCATTCAAGTCCAAACTTTTCGCATTCTGAGCTCATTTAAAAGCTAGTGTTCTCCTGAAAGATGACTAAAACTTTTAGCAGATACATGCACATAAAAATAAACATTTTGTTTATTTTTGTTTATAGACTTGAATGAACTTTTAATTTGAAGATCAAAGTAAATTGTACTTAATTTGTTTTCCGAAACATGGAAGATCTTTTTTCCGAAGGGCAGTAATAAATGGAAAAAAATTATATTTCAACAAAAGAAAAAAGTTGGAAATCTCTTTTCAAAAGTTTTCAACAGCCATCTTAATGATCTGTGTTTCCTTCTGGTGTGGTGTTTTTTAATAGTTGTGTTTGAGTCCTCAATTGCCTCAGTGAAAAGATGGATCTCAAAATCATACAGCTCTGGAAAGGTTCAAATTGCAAAAATGCTGGAGTCACACGTCATTGAGTTGAAGTGGAGGATTTATGTAAGAACAGCTCAGTTCAACTGTTCAGAACAAACAAGGGACTATGAACACCAACACAAAACAAAAGAACAGCGCTGGATTCAGTTCAGGTAACTCACACAGTTTAAGAACCTGAAGGGGGTTATTTGAATAATTTCAGTATTTTTTGTCTGTGGACATATGTAAACATATTTTATGTAAAATATCTTACTCAGGACAGTATAAATAAAAAATAACATGCATTTTGTATGATCTCTCTTATTTTGTTAAAATTATTCACATTTTCTACAAGGGGTTCCCAAACTTTCGCATGCCATGTGTGTGTATATATATATATATATATATATATATATATATATATATATATATATATATATATATATATATATATATATATATATATATATATATATATATTTATATACATACACACATATATATATATATATATATATATATATATATGTATGTGTGTGTAAGTAAGTAAGTAAGTAAATAAATAGGGTTGCATAATTGAGTTTTTTGTATGTATCTAAAAAATGGATATAATTAGTTTATTAAAAATAAATAAATAATATTCATATATATTATTTTAGCCTATTAATATTAATTAAATGAACTATGTTATATATTATAAATATATTATACATTATTTTAAATCTAAATAAATATCCATTACAAATAACAAAATAAACTTTAAGAAGATACATGCATTTAAAAACAAACATTTTTGGGAATAATGTGCACTTATGAAGCACTCACAGTAAGACCAGGAATATGTTTTAAAGAAAATACAAAAGCCAATTTTAAATTAATATTGACGTCATTTCCAAGTCAGAGTCAGAGTTTCCTCCAAATGTTAAGTCTTTATCCGAAAGCTTCTGCTCTCTTTCTAAGAGGAAAGAATGATAATGACCTGAAGTCAAAGCCCCACCCAAACACATTCATGCATACTAACAGATAACACCAATCCAGCAGGGATGCAATTTCCTGCTCATAAATAACAGCCACTGAATGTATTCAGATGACCAGCCCTGACCACTTAAAGACACGTTTCATTGGGGTCACATTTTCCAAAATGAAACGCTCTCCTATGTGGAGGACATTTTCAAGCGTACTTCTAAAGAAGTTTAAGGAATAACTCACCTGAAAATTTTAAATTTGCTGCTCACCCTCAGGCCATCCAAGATTCTTCAACAGAACAGAAAAGAAGATTTTCAACTGAGTCTTGGTCCTTGGTGATCTACAAAACGCAAGTCAGTGGCTACCGCCACTTTGAGAGTCAAAAAAAGCATATAAAGGCAAGACGAAATGAATAGCCATGGCTCTTGATGATATATTGAGGTCTTATGAAGCGAAACAATCAGTCTGTGCAAGAAACTGAACATTATTTAGAACATTACTTGTAATCCAGAGCCTCAGACAAACGGTTCAGTTTATTAATGAATCATTCTTTTGAACCGGTTCTTTTTGGTGAACTGAATGAACCAGTTCACCAAATCTGAAGCGTCTGAATCAGTTCACGGCTCGAGCAGCACAGATCTACAAGTTACTTCATTAACACTAACTTTCAGATGCCTAACAGTCACTCCGACTGGAAATGAGATGAAATAGCGGCGAATCTGGTCCTATGATTAATGAACTGTGAGCATGCGTGAACCGAACACTGAACACTGGAAATGAAAGGTTTTATGGTTTCTCATGGTTTATGTAAAAAAGTGAACTGATGAAGACTAGTTTATTCACTTTATATGTTTTATACATTTAAAACATTCATGTTTCACATCATTGAGTGTTTTAATAATATAATTGCTTTTACGTTATGTCACTGCATGATTATGTAAAAGAACTGGTGAATCAGTTATTTGAGCCAGTTCATTGTCGAAAGAATCAGTTTGCAGAAAAGAATCAGATTTACAGGTAATAATTTACAGGTAATGTTTCTTGCACAGACCAATTGTTTCGCTTCATAAGACCTCAATATATCGTTAAGAGCCACGGGTATTCATTTTGTCTTGCCTGTATTTGCTTTTTTGACTCTGAAAGTGCTGGTAGCCATTGACTTGCATTGTATGAATCACCAAGGATCACGGTTTCAGCTAAAAACCTTCTTTACGGTTCAACTCAAGAAAAAAGTCACCTACATCTTGGATGGCCTGAGGGAAAGTAAATTAACAGCACATTTTCACTTTTGGGTGACCTATAAAACCCTTTAAAACAGGTGAAATTATCCTATAGATATCGAGACAGAAGACTTTTCACCCTAGAAAGCTGCTATCGAGCACACACTCAGAAATAAAGGGCTTGAGGATCTGGGCTGGTCCGGCAGCAGCGTTTAATAGGTGGCTTGATGTTTCCTGTGGCGCTAAATCAAAGATGAAAGCAGCGAAGAGGAGTGGAGCCGCTGCGGTCAGCCTGTGATGATTACTGCCAGAAAACACCAATTACCAGCATGTAGTCCAACACCACAGGATCACAAATACTGGTGCTTCAACTGCACTACGTTTACTGTACAGGAATGAAACGCTCAGTAAATACTGATATAAGTGAAGCTGCGAGAGGAGAGCTAATTTTAAATATAAACAAAGGGAAATTGTTAATAAAGGTCACTTTGAAACTGATGTATTAAACACAAAAAACATTTGCTTCTACTAAAATATACTGTATGAATGATAATTAAACAATTATACAAATTATATACATGATCTATAAAAATTCAGAATTCTGAATAAAATTTCAAAATTCAATCAAGTATATTGCTTTACGTCAGGTAACTAAAACTTTAAAAAAATTGTTAAACGTTACCTGAAATGAAAAAAAAAAAAACATTTTATTTCAGCCAGTTGCCAAGGCAACATTTCTCATTTTAATTTAGCTTAACTTAATGTACTAAAATAACTACAAATAAAATAAAAAATAATAAAAAACTATGCATAACCTACTAAAATGTCTAAAATCTGCTAAAATTACTAAACATAACTCATTAAAAATTATGAATTAAAAACTATAAAAGTATCTGAATGAAACTCAACTAAACTATACAGATCTGTAAAATAACAGTTTAGTAATGCAGAGCCATGTGATATAAAGGAGCAATTTCCTATACATCACATACAGATATGATAATAGTTTAGTTTGCAATGAAATGAAAAATCAAATAGTTGAGATTTACTATAGTACATATTGCTTCACGTGAGTATACTGCATGTATGCGAATAATGTTGGATATACTTATGTATCCAACTTTATATAGAGAGCTGTGTGATATAAACAATCATGCAGTTGAGATTTAATAGAAATTACCAAAGTGCTATGCTAGTAACAATTCGTGAAAGTCTGCATGATCTGGAAAGCATCATCTATATGTAAAAATATCTGGTAATTTGTTGCTTGTTATGCAATCTTGATGTAATGTGCAAATTAAAATGCAATAACACAACACAAGCGCTTGGGGGAAACCATAACGACACAACTATTATCAATAAAATTAGATTTGTTTGTTTATATTTAGCTACCTGAACAGTAACACACCTGACACAGACATCTGAAGAAAACTCTGAAACAATCCTGACCCTTCATGAGGATTACATGTAATCAGAAATACATGAGCGGGGGGGGCGCTAGCTAGCGGCGAATGGAGTAGACGCACTTTTTAAGTCTCCTCGAAGTTGACTCCTGTTTTTGTTTAATATATCCGTCATTATACCAGTTCGCCCAAAGTTTGATGTCACTGCTTCTTCCTTAATTGTTGCCGATTGCAAAGTTCTTACTTGCTCTACATTTTACAGGAATAATGACTTCCAAGAAGCTCTCAAAGTCTGTGCAGCTGGGCAAAGATGGCGACGCTGACTCCCTCTCCTCAGCCTCCGCCAGTACCATCATTTCAGCCATCGAGACGCAAGGAAACGATTTAAAGCGGCTCATTGAGGACACTAAATTGTCAATCAACACTCGCCTCGATGCGGTGGATGCCGTGCTGGCGAATCTACAGTCCGAACAGTCGGGTGTTAAGAAAAAAGTTGAGGAGTTGGAATTAGCCATGACCGGTTGTGATTCGCGCCTGGACGAAGTAGAGAGAATCTGTGAGGAACTGCGTTCGGATAACAGATTTCTTTGTGCTAAAGTAAATGACCTGGAGGGCCGTTCACGTCGGCTTAATTTGAAATTTGTGGGGATAAAAGAAGGCGCGGAGCAAGGTCATCCCACGGAGTTTGTTACCGGGCTGGTTTCTGCGCTATTCGGCCAAGACAAGTTCCCGAAACCCGTCAAAGTGGATCGCGCTCATAGGTTGCTACAACCGAAGCCTACAGATGACGAGAGGCCGCGTCCGATTATTGCGAAGCTGCATCACGACCGCGACAAAGACCTGATCCTCCGTCTGAGCCATGACAACGCTCCGCTGTATTACAAGGGGAAACAGGTGCACATCTTTCCGGACTATACGGCGGAGGTGGCCTCCAAACGTCGCGCATTCGGACCAGTGCTGAAAGTTTTGAAGGAAGCGGGGGTGTCTTGTTCTCTTCGCTTTCCTGCAAGATTGCGAGTTAAATACAAGGACTCCACATCGATTTTCGATTCACCAGAAGAAGCACGAAAATATGCGGACTCTCTATCTAACAAATGACTTCTCTTTAGTGATTCTGTTTCATCTTACAGTTGCATTGGCCTGATTAGGGCGGATAGTTAAGTTATTCAAGTTCATCCTCGATTCTATCTGAGTTTGACGGTACTTGTTTCTATGTTTGGTATTTTGTCAGCAGTAGGGGAGAGCGATTGAGACTTTTTTTTCTACAGCTTACTGAGTAAGTCCCTTTGTGTTGCTTTGTTTTTTCTCCTTTTGCTCCGCTACCTTCCCAGTGATGGGTGAGTTGTGCCGTTTCAGTTGGGGAAATGGTGGGGGGGGGGGGTTATGATGGGGTGTACAGGGCTATTTCTATTACAGTGTTTACTGCCTTCTTTGATTTGTTACTGGTGATATTTAAGTTCAATGACAAAGGTTGATGCTTATAGTTCTGTTGGGGGGGACCAATGTCACATTTGTGTCTTGGAATGTTAGAGGTATGGGACACCAGATTAAAAGAGGCAAAGTATTTGCTCATCTTAAGTCTCTCTCTGCCGATATTATTTTTTTGCAAGAGACTCACATTAGACCAACAGAGCAGAGACGCCTTAGATCTAACTGGATCTCACAAGTATATCAGTCTTCTTTTTCCTCAAAGGCCAGGGGTGTTGCCATCCTATTTCGTAAAACTGTCCCATTTCGTTTGTCTACCGTCATCTCTGATCCTTCTGGAAGATATATTTTAGTATCTGGTCATATAAATTCATTCCCAATTACGTGTGTTAATTTATATGGTCCAAATTTTGATGATCCTAACTTCTTTAGGAAGATTTTTGACTTGCTTCCTGACCCCAGTTCTACTAATTTAATAATTGGTGGTGATTTTAACTGCTATCTTGATTTTTTTCCTCATTAATGCACACAGCACCCCATTACAGAAAAACACAGAATTTGGACTGAAATATCACATGCTAAGTATTCCTCTGTGACACATATATTTAACAGGCCCATTTCTCACATTTTATGGTTCTACACCTTCATTTGTCCAGCTGTGTTTGATTATACAGTTAGGAAAGCCACACACCTGTCTATATAAGACTTACAGCTAAGTGCATAAGCAAATGAGAATTATGTGCCTGAAGTCAGAGACAGAATTTGGCAAGGCACAGATCTGGCCAATTACAAAAAAATTTCTGCTGCACTTAAGTTGACATGGCCTTGGAGATTGCGACCAGAACCCTACTGGCCGTCCGGCCATCCAGAAGAGCCTTGGTGAGAGAGGTAAAGAAGAACCCAAAGACAGTGGCTGAGCTCCAGAGATGCTTCGGGAGATGGGAGAAAGTTGTAGAAAGTCAACCATCCTGGAGCCCTCCACCAGTCGGGGCTTTATGGCTGGCCCGAGGAAGCCTCTCCTCAGTGCACAAAAAGCCCGCATGGAGTTTGCAAAAAACACCTAAGGATTCTCTGGTCTGAGAACCAAGATAGAACTTTTTGGCCTTATTAAGCGGTTTTGGAGAAAACCAGGCACTTATCACCTGATACAGTCCCAACAGTAAATGGTGGTGGCTCATGCTGTGGGGGCGTTTTTCATGCAGGGACAGGACGACTTCAATCGAAAAGATGAATGCGGCCAAGTAAGGGATATCACAAAACCTTCTCCAGACCAACCTCAGTGGGCCGATACCTTCCAACAAGACAATACCCTAAGCACACAGCTATTAAGGAGTGGCTTCAAACAACTTTGTTCTTGATGAGCCAGAGCCCTCAAACCCAATAGTCCGGAGAGACTAAAAATGGCTGTCCACTATCCAACCTGACAGAACTGGAGAGGATTGCAAGGAGGAATGGCTTGGAAAATCCAGGTGTGAAAAACTTTCTCTTTCCCAAAAAGTGTGTATTAAATCAAAAGGGTCTTCTACTAAATACTGAGCAAAGGGTCTAATACTTAGGACCATATATTTCAGTTTTTCTTTTTTATTGCAAAAATGCATCTGTGTTTTTCTGTCAAATGGGGTGCTGTGTGTACATTAATGAGGAAAAAAAATGAACTTGTTTAGCAAATTCTTAACAAAGAGTGAAAAATTTAAGGGGGTCAATACTTTCCGTACCCACTGAGCATCTTGATTTATTTGGACCGCTCCTCCACACAGGCCCCTCATACGTTCATTAGTACTTTAAATAATTTATGTAAGTCTTTTAATTTAGTTGACTTTGGAGATTGCTCACATCAAGCACTCCTTTTCTAGTTGCACAAATCTTGAATTTATTTTCAACTAAACTAATTTCGATAAAGACCAAGTATAATAATATCATAATTTATGATCATAGTGTCTGATTTTAAGCCTGTGTCTCTGTCTATTCTCTAAACCCTTGTTTATTCTTGGAGACTTTTCCTCTCAAGGTTTCTTGAATTCAACGTGTTGCGATTCCATTCTCTGGGGAATATAGTGTTGCGGGGGAATATAATTGCCTATGAATCGAGCAAGAAGAAGGAGAAACGTAGATGGCTTGCCGAAATTGAAACCTTGCTTCCAACCTTGGAGACTGCCTATAGATTATCTAAATCTCAGTCAGATCTTAATGTTATGCTAAAACTTAAGTATGAGTATAATAATATTTTGAGTGAACAAGTCAGTAACATGATGCTTAAAATAAAACGTAAGCAGTTTGAGATGGGTGACAAACCGGAAAGACTACTTTCTCGGCAGTTAAAAGGCATACAGGCCAATAGAGCTATTTTCCAAATTAAATCAGACTCAGGTGTGTAATTAACCAATCCAAAGGAAATTAATGCTCGTTTTTTGGAATTTTATAAACATCTTTTTCACTTCAAAATGTAATGTGCCCACCTCAGAAATTACTGATTTTCTTGATACAATTGACACTCCGAAGCTTAGTGAGGATGCCAGAAGCGATCTGGATAAAGAGTTCACTTTGGATGAAATTCTGAAGGCTATCAAGTCTTTTCCAAATGGTAAGGCCTCAGGGCCTGATGGGTTTTGTATTGAACTCTATAAAGCTCATGCAGATATTATTGCTCCACTGTTGCTGAGAATGATAAATCATTCTTTTGAAAATAAACAACTTCCCCGTTCTCTCTATGAAGCGAACATTTGCTTATTATTGAAAAAAGACAGGGATGACACTGGTCCTTCTACGTAGTTATAGACCATTAAGCTTGCTTAACTGTGATCAGAAGATTGTTGCTAAAGTGTTGGCCATTCGTTTGAGCAAACACATGGCTTCATTAATTCATCATGATCAGACTGGTTTTATTTTGAGTAGATTTTCTTTTTCAAATGTTCGTCGCTTGTTAAATGTTATGTATAATGTAGATTCTAAGTTGTCTAAGGCAGCTGTTATTTCTCTAGATGCTGAGAAGGCCTTCGATCAGATCGAGTGGCAATATCTATACTCAGTGTTAAATAAGTTTGGGTTTGGAAAAAAAATTTCGTACATACATTGAGATGCTTTATGCAAACCCCAAATCTGCAGTACTCACTAATTTGGACAAATCTGATTATGTTCCACTTTATCGTGGGACTAGGCAGGGATGTTGCCTTAGTCCCTTGTTATTTAATTTGGCTCTGGAGCCACTGGCTATAAGTATTCGGCACCATGCCTCTATTAGTGGCATTACAATTGGGTCGGTAGAGACTAGGCTCTCTCTATATGCAGATGATTTGCTTATATTCTTAAAAGATGCTGTCGATTCTTTACCTAATTTAATGGATTTGATAAAAAAATGTGGTTCTTTTTCTGGGTATTCAATTAACTGGAATAAAAGTATATTTGTTCCCCTTGGCAATAATTTTTCAACAAATTTTTTAGAGTCCCTCCCTTTTAAAATAGTTTGTGACCATTTCACTTACTTAGGATTGGTTATTCCATTAGATCCAAAAGATATATTTAAACTTAATTTTAGTTCTGCAATAAAGAGCCTTAAATCCACCATTGAAAAATGGAGGCTTTTGCCTTTATCACTAATCGGCCGTGTTAATGCTATAAAGATGGTGGTCCTTCCAAGGTTTTTATATCCGTTTCAGAATCTACCCATTTATCTTACTAAATCGTTTTTTAAAAATCTAGATTCTATTATTTTCCCTTTTATTTGGAGTTTTAAGACTCATCGTATCTCTAAGGCACATTTAGAAAAATCTAAAGAGATGGGGGGGCTGGCAATGCCAGTTTTTCAACATTATTATTGGGCTGCAAACTTAAGGTCTTTGATGTATTGGAGTATTGATTCGCCCGGTTTTAATGAGAATGCACACTTTCCTACCTGGATTCACATGGAATCTCATTCTGTAAACAAGAGCTCTCTCCCTGCTTTATTACTTGCCAGTTTAAATGCTCCTTTAAAGAGCATTTCTAAAAATTTTGTAGTACATAACTCTTTAAGAATATTGAAACAAATTAAGAAATTTCTTGGTATCACACAGCCTTCTCTATATTCTCCCATTTGTAAGAATCACAATTTTACACCTGCTCTGAGCGATAGAATCTTTCAAATGTGGAATAATAAGGGTCTTTCTACATTTAATGAATTATACACTGATGGTCGCTTTGCCTCTTTCGATCACCTTCTTAGTAAATATAGTCTTTCTCACTCTCATTTTTATCACTACTTGCAGACTCGGCATTATGTTCAGCAAGCTTTTTCCGATTACAGGATCCAGCAGGAAGAACACCGGTTCTATAATCTAGTGCGACAAGCACCTGATACTAGGCATATGGTTTCGCAATTTGTTTCCCTCTTCTCTTCGCAGTTAAACATTTCTTCTGATTACCTTAAGGTAGCTTGGGAAAAGGATGCTGGCATTAACTTATCTGATGGCCTCTGGTCTGAAATCCTGCAGAGAATTCATAGCTGCTCCATCAATGCAAGACTTCAATTAATTCAGTTTAAAATTGTACACAGGCTGCACTATTCTAAAGTCAAACTCCACAAGATATACCCAGCACTGTCTCCAGTTTGTGATCGATGTCAGGGCGCAGAGGGAACATTATCTCATTCTTTTTGGTTCTGCCCTAAACTTCATAGGTATTGGCAGGATATATTTTCTTGGTACTCTGCGGCATATAACCAGGCTTTCTTGCCTGAAGTGGAATTGGCCATCTTTGGTTACTCTGATACAGTTTCATCTTTGCCTTATTATTTGCAGTTGGCATTAATGTTGGGCATGGTGGTGGCCAAGAGAATTATATTGAGGGAGTGGAAATCCACTGCTCCCCCATGTTTTCAGAGATGGCTTGCTGAGATGGCCTCTGTCATACACCTTGAGAAATTACGGTTTAATGAATCAAAGTCTCTTAAGTTTTCTAAGGTCTGGGGTCCTTTCCTCCAACAGCTAAATAACAGTAGTACTTCAATTTTTATTTTATTTTTTGGTATATTTGTGATACTGTGGCTTCCTTGCTGATTTAATCTCCCCCCTTTTTTATCCTTTGTGTTTTATTTTTCTCCTTTGTAACTATTCTAGGCACTTATGTCAATTTGTAATGTAGTCTGCCCTTTTTTTTTTCTTTATGTACTTTGTTTTGTGTTCTTGGTATGTTGTTGTTATAAAACTAATAAAAAAAAGAAATACATGAGCGTCATTTGAGCACATTCCATCCAGTGTCAACATGATCTCATTAGCTGGAATAGCGACGGATCGGAGGGGCAGGAAGCAGAAGGGATTGTGGGATGTTCAGAGGATTAGCCGGCGGCAGCCGAGGCCTCGGGCTTCCCTTCGCTTCCAGAGATGATTAGCACATTCATGAGAGCACGCTGCTGCATTATTCATCAAAGATCCACCCAAAAAACAGCTTTTCCATCATTAGCTGCATGCATTATGCTAGCTTTGGCGTAATGAGGTGGCAGGGTTTGGCGTTGCTCAGCTTTTGTCAAATATTGTGGTTAAGATGGGAATGTGTGCCAAAATAGCATTACCTAGCTATTACGATGATCCATAACAGGCAAAAACTACTTAAGCGCAAACATTTCATAGCTTTTAAACAAACAGATGGCTTAGCGGTTAGCGCACAACCACTCGTCCCATTCATTACTCATCTCTCCTCTGGATAAAAACCACAAACGTCAAGTCAATAAGACCATTTCTGTACCATATAGGTTATTATATGAACATTTTTTGTATGCATTGCAAAACCAATACTACAAGTGCTAAAATGTGCAGTATGCAATCAAAAAAAGACACTGTAATACCATTTCCCAAAATGCTATGCACTAAACCACCCATTTCCAAATGTGACATATGAACTAGAAGTAATATCAAATTCTTGACCCAATATCAGTGCCAACAAAAATGGATTTAAAAAATGCAAAGTAGCCATATGTATTTCTGAAATGATAACTGGATGCCAGTTGCTAAATTAAAAATGCATGTGTTGTAATGAGGTCATGTGACAACTACTTTGCATGTGATTCTTTGGAACGTTTTTCATTTAATGCCACTAGATACTACAGTATCTTTGCAATATAGATGTCAATACACCATCAGTAGTGTGCAGTATGTAGTACACTAGGCCTCATTCATGAAGCATGTGCATGAACAAATGTATGTGCAAATCATTAAAAAAAACATTACACAAATTGTTGCATTTTGTTTTTAAAACATATTATTATTTAGAAAAGTTGTAGTAAATTGTTTGTAAAAACACTTTACATTAAGGTACAATAAAGTTCTAAAGTCACTTAACTTCTTTATATTTCACAAAAAAGTTTTATATATTAAATAATCAATCTTATATTTATATATTTATTAAATATATAATATTTAATACAGGCTTTCCTGTAGCTCAAATGGTAGAGCATGGCGCTAGCAACGCCAAGATCATGGGTTCGATTCCCAGGGAAAGCAAGAGCTGATCAAATGTAAAACTGTAACTTGAATGCAATGTAAGTCGCTTTGGATAAAAGCGTCTGCTAAATGCATAAATGTAAATGTAAATTAAATATTAAATAGTATATTAAATATTTATATAGTATATTAAATATTTATATATTTTTATATATTTTAAATTGATCAAAAGTGACAGTAAAGACATTTATAATGTTACAAAATATGTTTATTTCAAATAAATGCTGTTCTTTTGAACTTTCTATTCATCAAAGAATCCTGAAAAACTAAATGCATCACGGTTTCCACAAAAATATAATAATAATAATCAGAAATGTTTCTTGAGCAGCAAATCATCATATTAGAATGATTTCTGAAGCATCATGTGACACTGAAGACTGGAGTAATGATGCTGAAAATACAGTTTTGATCACAGAAATAAATTACAGTTTAACATATATTCACATAGAAAACAGCTATTGTAAATGGTAATAATATTCCACAATTTTTACTGTATTTTTGATCAAATAAATTCAGCCTTGATGAGCAGAATAGACTTGTTTAAAAAAAATAAAAATAAAATAAAAAAAAACTCACGGCCCCCAAACTTTAGAATGACAGTGTATTATAAATGAACAATACATATTTATAAAATATCATATTAATAAATTCACTTTAACCTACATTAATAAATGTCTTGTCCATTGTAAGTTCATGATACCTAATGCATTAACTAATATTAACCGATTCAACTTTAGTCATCTACCAAATATTCTATATAAATTGTCACACTGAACTAAAATCGTTTAATAAACGAGCCCCTGTCATTTCTCTCAGTAATTCGGTTGATAAATTTAATATGTACTTTGATATGCAGATACACATCATCTTGTTTGTCGAGCATCTTCACTAGATGTTGAACTTACATGAAGAGTTTCTAGCATTTGATGAATGGACGACAACTATCCAGCACTCGATCTGTTAGATCCATCCTTCAAAACGTCAGCTACGGTCAGGAATGAAGGATGAACCGGTGACAAACAGATGACAGATTATCTGTCCGGCTTAACCGACGCTACGCTTGAGGAGCTATTTCCAGAGATCTTCAGGAGAGGATTTATGAGGAGGAGGAGGTGGTCGAGTCCTGAGGGAGTCACAGCGGGGGGCTCAGCAGGCTAATTCATGCTAGCGGCTAGTCCTCACGCTCAACTCCATTCAGCAGCATGACGCACTGTACAATATCATCAGGATCAGTCATGCTTCTGGACAATACACTGTAAAAATATATATTTTTCAAAGTTGTAAATGAAAGATTATTAAAGTAGCTACATTTTACAAGAAAATAATATTTCAGCCTATATATTTTTTTTTTTCAGTATTTTTTTAAATTAATTTAATTATTAAATTAATAAATTAATTTCTTAAGTTATTCAGAGGACACGTTAAATTGCTCAAAAGTGACAGTAAAGACATTTAGAATGTTACAAATAAATGATTTCCATTTCAAATAAATGCTGTTCTTTTGAACTTTCTTTTCATCAAAGAACAAAAGATAAAATGCATAACGGTTTCCGCAAAAATATTGGGCAGCACAACAGTTTTCAACACTGATAATAATCAGAAATGTTTCTTGAGCAGCAAATCAGTATATTCGAATGATTTCTGAAGGATCTTTATAGGATGTGACACTGAAGACTGGAGTAATGAAGTAAAAAAGTACAGTGCACATTTGTATGCTTAAGTATTTAATTCAGAATTTTCTTTAATAATTTTTCAACAAAATCAACACTGAATAAATAAACTACAATACATACTGCAGATCTTATTTTGAACAATTTTAATGATAAAATCACATACGGAAAATTTTTACAGGTCAATATCCTGTTTCACTTGTATATATGTTAACAGTTTTTCATGTTGACTTCTTTTCAAGAAATTAATACTTTTATTAATCAAGGATGCATTTATATATTTTTGAACTGATAACACAAGCCAGCAGAATTATAGCTCAATACAAACCTCAAATTAGCCCCCCCAAAAATTGTTTATTTATCAGCTTTGCGTCATTAATCATCTATTTCATAACATGATCTTACTCTTTCTTAATTTTATTTATATAATTTTGCCTAATTATTAGTTTATTCATTACTGTATTAGGTCACATTAGCTGCCAAAATGTCTGTTCGATGTGTGCATATTCATCTACAAAATCCGTAATTTATGGAAAATAATAATTCATAGTGTTTGCTCACTTGCTAAAATGTCCCGTCAAATGTTAAAACTTTATTTAGCAGATGTTTTTGTGCAGTTTATAATAGTATTGTTAAAAAATAATCACTATTTATAATTGCATCTGCATGGTGCTTTCTGGAAACTCCCTGAGTATGTGAAATGGATTGTTTCTGTATCAGGGTATCTGTTAGTGGTGTTACCTGATCATCTGTGTGTCTGTGTGTCTGTGTGTGTGTGTGTGTGTGTCTGTGTCTGTGTGAGAGCTCTGATATTGACCTGTGAGACGGAAAACCTCTGTATTCACAGCATCTCATGTCTGAATAATTCACGCGGGTAAAGT
Organism: Schizothorax lantsangensis; assembly: GCA_027422415.1. Classification (NCBI taxonomy): domain Eukaryota; kingdom Metazoa; phylum Chordata; class Actinopteri; order Cypriniformes; family Cyprinidae; genus Schizothorax; species Schizothorax lantsangensis. The sequence continues at coordinate 4,066,674 of CM049841.1, read as the reverse complement.
ACATCTGATGTTACACGCTCACAGCGACAGCCGTGTCCTGCTGGACAGAATCATTTACTGGCTACAGCGAATCACACAGGCTTCCAGTGTCAGAACACACACAACCACACAAACAGAGAATCACTCCCAGATGCAGACTTGTGTTCAATAGTACATGAATCGGTTTTACACTAGTTTACACAAGTTTTTAAACAAGTTTAGGGATGTTATGATTTTTTTATATTTTTGAAAGAAGACTCTTATGCTCACCAAGGCTGGATTTGTTTGATCAAAATACACTAAAAATGTGAAATATTATTACATTTTAAAATTGCAGTTTGAATGTGTTAAACAGTAATTTATTTCTGTGATCAAAGCTGAATTTTGAGCATCATTACTCCAGTCTTCTGTGTCACATGATCTTCAGAAATCATTCAATATGATGATTTGCTGCTCAAGAAACATTTCTGATTATTATCAATGTTGAAAACAGTTGTGCTGCTTCATATTTTTGTGAAAACTGTGACACATTTTCAGGATTCTCTGATGAACGGAAAGTTCATATTTGAAATTAGGGATGTAACGATTACCGGTTTGACGATAAATCATAATAAAATTCCCCACGGTTAGTATTACCGTTTTATATTTGAATTATCATTAAAACCGTATTCAATTACCACGATTTGAACACCTCACGATAAATAAATACTGTCCAGTATAAAGCACAGTTTTCAGTAACAGTGTCACGTGCGCACAGCAGCAGAGTAGTTTCGTTTAGAGTGAAAACACGGCGGAAAAGATGGGAGGATTTAAAAGAGTGCTGAGGGAATTATACAAATGAATATATGAATGAATTAATTATATGAATGTTCCTCTGAAGGTTCTGACTGTCTTCAGAAACGATTCGATGGCATTTTGTTTTCATCTTCGCTCCATGTAATACCTAAAGGAAGTGTTCCTAATCGCAATGCTGCTTTGTTCACAGAGTTCACGGGAAACAGCTGTAATTCAGCTTTTCTATATATAGCGCCACCTAGTGTCAGAGAGTGGATTGACAGAGACTTATATTTACATTCAGCTTGTGTGCAGTTTCTGTCTGGCCAAAAACGGACCGAATTTGCATGCCCTGCTGTAAATTTTGACCGGTTGATGAAAAACTAGTGGATTCTACACATTTAAACAATTCAGATAAGTTATCTAGAAATATTTATGGAGCAGATAAAATACATATAAGCTTTATTAACCAATTATCATTTTGACTTAATCCTTTTCTTTATTTAGAGGCCGAAATGTGAGGTTTACATTTTTATGAAACTTTTTCAAAGCTTTATTTGAACATTTACATTAGATATTTGAACATGCTATTAAACTGTCGTGAGTCAAGTTGTCATTTAAAATCCCAACATCATTGGTCATGTTATTGTTTTAGTGATTATACAAACAAAAAGTCATTTTATTTGTTGTTTGTTGATTTTTAAATATAAAACTTGGTGAATTGATTTATGTGTCAGTACTTTTTGAACATCTCCAGCACATTTGAACAATACCGTGATAATACTGATAGCCGTGATAATTTTGGTCACTATAAATGACATTTTCATACCGTTACATCCCTATCTGAAATAGAATCTTTTGTAACATTATAAATGTCTTTATTGTCACTTTTGATCAAATTAATGTGTCCTTGCTTCATACAAGTATTAATTTCATTCAAAAAAGCAATGTATACATAAATCTTACTGCCTCCAAGCTTTTGTCATCATCACAGTGGCCCGCTCCAGCACTCAGGATATCCTGTCTGATGGGATCTCAATAAGGAAATCCCAATAGTCTTGGCACAGTTCCTGTTTCCAAGTTCACAGAAATCACATATCATCAGCTTTTAATCATGCAATATACCCCCGGTTTCACAGACAAGGCTTAAGCTAGTCCGAAACTAAAATGCATGTTTGAGCTGTCTCAACTGAAAATATCTTGCTCTGACATATCTTATCATAATATGTCAGTGTCATTGTTCTGTGTCAAGATGCACACCACTTAAATATCTTAATTTAACTAAGGCCTAGTCCTGGCTTAAGCTAAGCCACGTTTGTGAAACCGGGCCATTATATTATATTTTTATTAAACTCTTTCACAATCCTAATTTTTTTTATAGGATTTTATATAATTTTTTTGGTAAATAAACACCATGGTTTTTATTCAGTATCTTTGAACATGCTATCTAACATACCAAATCAGCAGAGATTAAACTGCAAAAGTTTTTTGATCATGTATGATTTGAATTTTGATCATGCATCATTTGAATTTACCCAGGCTATTTTCCTAGATAATTATTTATAATTATTCTGCATTTATAATATTTTAAGCCATCTGGATATGGAATAACTCTCATTTAATTCTCTATTTCTGTGCTAGTCGGCAATTACGAGCCCACATTCAGCAGCTGCTCGTTGTCTAAATAGTCTTAATTAAAGTGTAAAACTAAACTGCAGCTTTTACAGAGACATAAACATTCAGTCTGCTTGCACAACTGGTTTAAGTTGGTTTAAAATTAATCTAGCTTGTTTTGGTTAGCGTTCATTGCATCTGTCTTTTTACCAGTTTCACATAGATGATGTAGTTTCATCAGGTATGTATATTCTCTGGTTTGATGAAATGCCAAGTATTCGTGTAATGGAGGGTGTGTCGTGATGTTATTGGATGCTTGGAGTCTGTGGTTTCCTTCTCCATGCAAGACGGTCATTTAGAAATGAGAAAAAAGTAGTATGGTGGTCTGTGTTTTTAAACAACATTTTAAGAGAAACACATTGCCATCAGATATTTTTATATGTATAGAAGAATCTCACAAACATATACAAGAAGAAAATGTAAATTATATCTTGCATAAAAAGGAAGCATTTTATGTTTTTGCATTGTAACTTTACTTTACTGACGATTAAACACTTTTTATTCCCAAATTCTCATTATTTTAATAAATAAAACATATACAATTATAAACATTGATTTTTGGCATAATTTGGTGTAGTGAAATGTGATTTATGTTTGTAATTTGTAGGATTTTAATGAAAAATAAACACAACAGGAAGATCTTATTGATAATATCTTATTGATGTACGACATTTAGAATATTATATAAATATATATATATAAAATACTAAATTTGGTATACATCAATAAGATGTCTATTTTAGGACTATAAATTAATGTGGTTAATTAGCATGAAAATACGTTGTCCAAAATAACAATATATTTTTTTATTTAACAAATTCTAATATAATAATTAGAAATCTACTATAAATTAAAATTATAAGAATATATTCTAATTATAATTGTCTGTGAGCAGCAGTTTTCTATGAAGATTCCCAGAGCAGACTGACTCTCTGCTCTCACAGATAGAGACGCTCCAACAGGAAGAGCCACGGCCCTTAGAGGAAACACAGCCACTGCACGACACGGACACGGCCTCGGCTCACATTGTGTCCCAAATTAGTTCTTGGCCATTTGCATATAAAGATTGTCGTGCTATCTGAACCTGCATTATTTACCTCCAGCGAGCGTATAGCTGATGTTTCACTTCACTGCCTTTCAATTTGAATTTCTGGAGCGAACGCTCTTTCAGAAGCTCTGAAGCTTCACTTCGGCTTGCCTCTTTTGTCAAGGTTTATTTCTTATTCAAAGAATTCATTTTTTATTCAAAGAATAACCTCACAGTTGTGTTGTCAGTCAGTACAGATGAGAGAATTTCATGCTCTGATCACTCTAACTTCATTCACTTTTACTGACATTTGTGGCTTTATATATATTTTTACTGTATTTTATACTGTATTTTTAAATCAGAAACATTAATAAACCTTACCGGCCCAGATCTAAAGCAGTTAGCACTGTCAAATCTAGTCAAGATAAGTATGAAATCAGATATTGTGAGTTCAAACCCTCAGTGGGTTCCCACAGGAAATCAGCCTTTCCAATCCCAGCATGCTTCAGTCATTGAAACTAACGAAGTTCAGCCAAAAGCATCCTCACAGCACAGATCAAACTTCTCAAACGTCAGGCCGTCTTATCTACATGACTGCGGGAGCTTCTATCGCATGTTGTATGTCATTAGACTGACATGAGCAGATAAGAGACACGCTTCGCCTCTGCCGTCTCATTCAATAACAAAACCTGTATTTTCCCCAAAGACGTCAAATATATACTGCGCTTTCATAGAAATACAACAACAGAAATACCAAATGTAAACAGTCAGCATGTGCTGAACTTATAATAAATAATTAGAGGTCGACTGATTGATCGGTTTTGCAGATTAAGCGGCACCGATAATGCTGGAACAATCAGTTATCTGCAAAATCCATAAGGTACATTTTCATGGGTCAGTACTGTTTTTATATATGTTTGTAATAAAGTTCATCACTATTTTATTTCGAGCGTTATGTTTGTTTTCATTCAAAATCCATTTTAAAGATTATCGGTTGCTTAATCGGTTTATCGGCCAGTGTGGTCCAACCCAGTTATTGGTGAAAAGATTAGTTGTGATTAGGGCTGTACAATTAATCAAATTTCTAATCGCGATTACGATTATGGATGCCACGATTACATAATCGTTCAAAGCCGCGATTACAAAAATAAATAATAAAAAATGCCCACTTGCATTATTCTGTGTGCTTAAGAGGTGTTTGCAGCGCGGGGTTTAACAAACTCAAACACACTGGATAAAAGACATTTTGTCTAACTGGTAGTCGTTGTCACTCTGTTGTACATGATAGATATGTTAAACGTCAAACGTGTCAAAAGCGGAACAAAATAGCGGAACTCGTTTGAACTGCGCGCCACACGGATCTTATATCCGCGCGCCTCAAAAGAAAACAGCGCAGCGCGAGCTTAGAGCGTATGCGTTTATTACAGTGACCAGCGATCACGCACTAAACAACGCTGTGAAATCCAGTAAGAAGCACTCGAGTTCAGCGCAGAGTTCTCCAGTATAAATCAGGTCTCTTTAATTTAAACTAGTTTAAAGCCAAATAAATCGGAGCTGTTATTCTCATCAACACTGATGCAGCAAGCAGCAGAAACAGTGTAACAACGATCCAGTTTCAATCCACAAATCACCCACATTTACCATAGCTTTCCTGTAACACTAACGGTAACAATGGTACGGTGGCAGAAAAGTAGGATATTCATATTGAGTATTATTATATTATTAATATACTAAATATGTTAAATGAGTAATGGAATATAATTACATTATTTTGTTCATTAATCTATCAGTTGATGTGGATTTGTAATTGACTGAATGTCTTTAGGCTACTGTTTTTCAATGCAAACACCATAGTAACCATATAGTTAGGCTACTTTTTTACCGTGGTAATGAGGTGCTGTACTTTTGGTTATGTATAAAAGATGAGGCTGTTACAGTTTTCACAATGCTGTCAAATGTACATCTGCATCCTAACTAAAGCTCCTGCTACTCTGAACTCAAGCTCCTGTTCTAATGTGCATTTCTAAGAGACAAAACGTGTAATATTACATGTTCAGTGCTACCAAATCAGATACTGGTGCCACTGCTCTCCAATGTTAGTCTGGAGCCCTGATCATAGAAATTGTACTGTAAAATGTTCTGTTTAATTGTAAATGAAATATATAGCTTTAGTAGACCATTTTTCTTTTTTTCTTTTAGTTTTAATATTACATTATTATGCTATGCATAATTTTACCTTTTTTTGTTTAAAGAAACCAAACCAATGTATAGTTGACATTTGAGGCTCAATGCTATAGAAAAGCAATAAAAGTTCAGGAAGAGTGTTTTCAGCCTTTTTTAAAATATATATTTTATATAAAAATATGGCATGCAGCTTCAAACAATGGCATAAATCTGTTCAAAATAATCGTTATTAATAATCGCAATTACAATCTCAAGGGAATAATCGACAATTATGATTTTTGTCATAATCGTGCAGCCCTAGTTGTGATCAATCGTTTTATGTTGATTTAATATTTTATTTGATTCTCCATAAAAAAACAACCTCAATGTGTGAGAAATACAAAACCCTCCATCACTGATTCCACAAAGCCACAAGCTTACGATACATATTTATGATTTCACACCTCTGGCCTTTAGAGGACAGATAAAGTCTTTCATCCATTTTTTATCCATTTTATTCTGAATTCTTGCCAGAGAGGATCTGCGCTGTGGCAGGTGTGTCAGATTCACTTTAGAGATCTGGAGGAGAACGCAGTGGCTTTCAATGGCTCAGTAGGAAAGCAGCTCTTCCAGGAGATTTCTGGGAAAAAGAAGAAAAGAGCAGCATTCTTCCTCGGATCAGCTATGAATGCATATCACCCAAAAGGGTTCTTCAACGGCTGATGGTGTAGATATGGATAGACCTAACAAGCTGGATTGACGTTATAATAATAAACATTTTAATGAACTATAAATTAGCATTTTATGAAGAAAAGATGCTGTGAGTAGTTGCTATGTCTATGCGATTTTTGTTTTAGTTTTTTTGCATATTTATCACCCACCACAAAAATAAAAAAAATTAAAAAATGTATTGCCTCGAAAAGTATTAGCCACTGCTATAAAAACTGCAATAAAAAAGATACAAATTATATATACATATTTTTTAAACAATAATAATAATAATACAATAAAAAGTAAAAAATGACAAAACAACAGAAGTACTAAAATATTAACTAAAATTAAAATTAATGTAGAATCTATAATGATAAACTAGACCTAAATATTAGTGAAAACTACAATAGTATAATATAGCATATTAATAAAACTAAATAAAACCAAAATAACACTAGCACATGAGTTAAGTTCAATTCATGCCCATTTTCAAAATAATATGAAAAAATGAAATTAAATATGAACAAACGGTGAAATAAAATAAAAACAAATATGCACAATATGTTCTAAAAAGTCTCTAGAAATTTAGTGATGATTTATAAGACTGTTGGTACAGTAGATTTTGCTGTTGACACAAAGGTTAGTTATAACACTTAAACAGCCAAGGTTATCGGGAGGCTTATTGACTGATGCTGATCTTAAAGTTACCAATATATTAGAATAGAATAGAATGCTGAATGAAGTAGAGGCTACAATCTGCAATCATTAAAAACAAATTAATCCACTGACTGATTCCAACAACGAGCTAAAACCAAGTAGGCCTAAATCAAACAAAACTAAAAGAGCTGTCAAAAGCCCTGCACACTGAAAACAAATGAAACGAAACTGCAGGTGATCCGTTTCTCCACAAGTCAGGTGTCACGTCTGGATGGAGACTGATTGTGGATCGCCTCAGGAAACCAAAAATCAATTTAGTGAGACTGACAGCGTTTACTGGCCCACCTCGAGGCGTTTCAAAACAGGAACACCCACAGAACAGGAGCTCAGCGCTTTTATAGGCCTTATCTCGATATTAAAACAGCATCAGGTGGAGCCTGACTGTCAATAACCAGCCCTCAGGGCATCACCGGAGAGCTGGGTGTGCCTCCAACCACCCATATACATTTCACAAACCCCAGAAACAAAGAGTCAGGTAACAGAATGAGCTGCCGTCCATTTGTCCGCTGCTTTTTCTTCAGCTCGGGTTGTATTTGCCTGCTGAATGGCTGGAATATACAAAAAAAAAAAAAGCAGGAATTCTGAGGGAATACTCCTTCACTTACCCAACATGCCTGAGGAGCTTATGGCTCCCTTGGTGGCGATCAATGAGGGCATTTTCTCATTAGTGAACAAGACCAAGCTTTTCAACATCATTAGCATTCCCCAGGGAGCTTAAGTGACGAAACAGGAGGGCAAGCGAACACAAAAGAGACTAAACTTGAGGTGGAAAGCAGCAGACGCTTTAGTATGTTCTTGCTGGCCTGCTGAGGTACACAGCCAGATCTAAACACTTATGAAATGCAGGGTTTTTCCATACAATTAAACCAGAGCTGTGCTCAAAATTAAAAATAGCTTCCTGTCTACAATTTTGAAGAAATATAATACAAATGATGCAATGAAAAGCAATTCAAATAGTAGTATGCAGCACTGTTGTCACATGATCTCCTTACATTGTCCACTGCTGTCCAGTAATTGTCTTATATGCATTAAATGCAAATAAAATGCAATAAATAAAATATAATGCAAAGCAATAAAACAAAAGGCAATGCAATAAAAATAAAAATGTAATCAAATGCAATAAAATAAAGGTGAAAATAAACTGCAATAATTAAAATAAAGTAAAACAAAATGCAATGCAATAAATGTCGTCCAATGCAATAAAATGCAATGCAAGAAAATAAAAAACAACAGAAAGTAAATAATGCCTTACCGAGACCTCAAAGACTTCCTGAGTGTCGTCCATCATCTGGACCCGGAAGGAGATCTGTCTGCCGGGGGGCATGGTGGGGGGCCGCTGACCAGGCTCCAGCGTACTGATGCCCATGCTCTCAGGGGCCCCAAGCCTCTGGCCCGCCACTGAGGGCCGCTCCTCTGGCTCCACCATACTGCTGCAAACCCACCTGACAACACAAATAATTTAAACGTTTATATGAGGGCCAAAACACACAGACACTATACCATGATATCACCACAGTACTTTTCTCTAAAGCTGGTCTAGTGATCGCAACGGACGTTTGCATAGTTTTCCCTTTTTGCAGCTGGAATTTCAACCTCGCGCTGCCCTGGAATATGCCATGGAGCATGGAATGATTTATGATTCCTGAAATGTGTATTTCTGCAGTAAACAACTTGTGCTGCTATAGCGATTTCTCACACACGTCTTGATTTTAACCCTCGTTCTGCTTGACTGCTAGTTATCCAAATAAACACAGCTGTTAGTTATGACCAGCTCAAAGAAATTATGACCACTGGTAAAGAAGTGAACCATACAAATCAACCTGGCGGCAAAAGGTCAGGTGGATTTGTGTTTCGTAGACATGCTTTGTTATTTCGATCCCATCTTAATCTGTTTTTCTTTGTTCATCCTTACTAAAAAGGAAAACAATGGCGGAAAATAGTTTTTCAACTCTGAGAAATCAAATCCTGTCCAAATGCAATGTAATAAAAAAAAAACGCTACGCAATAAAATGCAGCAATATGCAATGCATTTCAATGCAATACAATGCAATGTAATACAATGTTATGTAATTTAATGCAATTCCATGTAATAATATGAGATGTAATTTAATGCAACAAAATGCAATGCAATAAAAATTGCAATTCAATGAATTAAAACATGATGCATTTCAATGTGATAAAATGCAATGAAATTCATTGCAATAAAATGCACTACAGTGCAACAAAATGCAATGCATTCCAATGCAATAAAATGCAACAAAATGCAATGCATTCCAATGCAATAAAATGCAATGCCAGTCAATGTAATACAACGTTACCCACAAGGCTCAATTCTTGCACCACTCTTGTTTAGCCTGTATATGATCCCACTAAGTCAAATAATGAGAAAGAACCAAATTGCCTATGACAGCTATGCTGATGATACCCAGATTTACCTAGCCTTATCTCCAAATGATTATAGCCCCATTGACTCCCTCTGCCAATGCATTGAATAAATTAACAGTTGGATGTACCAGAACGTTCTTCAGTTAAACCAGGAGAAAACTGAAGTCATTGCATTTGGAAACAAAGATGAAGTTCTCAAGGTGAATGCATACCTTGACTCTAGGGGTCAAACAACTAAAAATCAAGTCAGAAATCTTGGTGTGATTCTGGAGACAGACCTTAGTTTCAGTAGTCATGTCAAAGCAGTAACTAAATCAGCATACTATCATCTCAAAAACATTGCAAGAATTAGATGTTTTGTTTCCAGTCAAGACTTGGAGAAACTTGTTCATGCCTTTATCACCAGCAGGGTGGATTATTGTAATGGTCTCCTCTAGGGATGCATCGATCCGATACTCCGGATCGGTATCGGCTCCGATCCGGTCATTTTCTGCGGATCGGGTATCGGAGAGACGAGACCGATCCAAATCCGATATTGTGTGTATACTATTCTGTGTTATCGTTGCCCCGCGAAAGCACAAAAGCATTATAAAGCACCATAAAGTCAAAAGTCCAAGTGTTCTGAAGCCGTTCCATAGTTTAATGTGAAGTACAGATGAATATTTAAGTCGTTAAATTCAAGTTCTGGTAAACTCTTCTCTCTGCTGCGGCTGTCTGTCATCCACGTTCAGCATTCACACTGCGTGTTGCGTTCGGTTAAGACAGTCAAAACAATGAAACTCTCTTCAAGAGCGCTCAATAACAGATTTAAAACCGTTAAAAGAAAAGGCTCAATAAACTATCGCGCAGATTTAATAAGCTACGCATCAATATCTCTTCCCTCTGTGCTTTGAACTTCTGTGGAGCTGCGCGCTGTGACTCTGTGCTGCTTCAAGCGCATCATTCTGCGCACGGGAAGCACATAAGCGCTTGTGCCGCTCTCTATTTGAGCTTTTCGTATTATAATACTTTTGCTCAATGAAATATTATTTATAGCGTTTCTTGTACTGTCCTATCAAGGCTATTAATAATCTAATGTATAGCACAGTAATGAAGGCAGCAACATATCATAGATAGGACTCCTCTAATTAAAATGTCTTTTAATTTTGTAGTTTATATTTATAAATAAATACATTTACTTGTTTTCATTAATGTATTTTACAACAATGCAAAGAGCAATGTGTAACATTTTACCAGATTTAGTCCTTCACATATTCACTTTTACTTGTTCCCCACTAAATAATGTTATTTCACTAATTGTGTTCTCATGATTTTTCTAGAATAACTTTTGCTGTTAAATTATCCACTAACCTAGTTTATAATAGTATTTTTGTCATAGATTATGAATGGGCCTGTTCATGGTCACTTCATGTATTTTCTCTGATGGGATATCCATCTGATTTGTTAAAACGTTTCCATTTACACTTGGCCACATAAATGTGTCTTCACAAAATGGATATGAATCCGATCTTCAATTCCTGCGCTATTTTTCAATTTAACGAAGTTCACGTCTACGAAATCAAAAGCGCTGCATTTTATTAATTATCAGCTCATTTCAAGATCAAAGACTGCAATAGGAGAGAGTGCGTCATCAGCACTGGAAAGATATGTTTGTCTTACTACGTTTAATGAAGATGATTGTGTTGAGCGTCTGTGACTTACTTTCAGTTTCATTCGTGGCAGTTTGCGCGTCTGCTTGCTGAAGAGATGCTCAGCTACTCATCCGCGGTGATGCGTGTTGCATTAGCGCAGTCATATCTGACTAAAATGTCATATAACCTATAACACAGTCTCGCACGTTTATTATTTTTACATTTTGGGAGGAGTAAAATTCACATATGTGGTTTCAACAACCAGATGCATTTACATGTCCAGTTTCGTCTGGAATGCGGCCCAGACCACCTCCTGAAGTGTTTTGAGCGATCAGATTGATATTACAAAACGCATGACCAGTGACCAGGTGTAAACAGCCCCTATATATATTTTCATGCCATTTTTCATTAAAACGAAGTTGTCTAGTAGATTGTGTTTAACACACAAAAGAGTGAAACAGAAGTATAGAAACTCTACATTGATAAAAAAAAAAAAAAAAAAAAACCTGCGCCAGGATCGGATCGGAATTGGCCGATACTCAAAATTTTCTGGATCGGATCGGATCGATCGAAAAATGGTATCGTTGCATCCCTAGTCTCCTCACCGGCCCTCCAAAGAAGACCATTAGACAGCTGCAGCTCATCCAGAACGCTGCTGCCAGGATTCTGACTAGAACCAGAAAATCTGAGCATATCACACCAGTCCTCAGGTCCTTACACTGGCTTCCAGTTACATTTAGGATTGATTTTAAAGTACTTTTACTCGTTTATAAGTCACTCAATGGTCTAGGACCTAAATACATTGCAGATATGCTCACTGAATATAAACCTAACAGACCACTCAGATCATTAGGATCGAGTTAGTTAGAGATACCAAGGGTTCACACAAAACAAGGGGAGTCCGCTTTTAGCTATTATGCTGCCCGCAGCTGGAACCAGCTTCCAGAAGAGATCAGATGTGCTAAAACATTAGCCACATTTAAATCCAGTCTCAAAACTCATCTGTTTAGCTGTGCATTTGTTGAATGAGCACTGTGCTACGGCCGAACTGACTGCATAATCATTTTTATTTCTAACTTTTCTAAATTAATTTTAAATCAATTTTTAAATAATTTTAAATTTCTGGTTTTATTGTTGTGATTATTTTTTTTATGATTATTTTACTTCCTTTTATGTAAAGCACTTTGAATTACCATTGTGTATGAAATGTGCTATATAAATAAACTTGCCTTGCCTTATGTAACTTAACTCACTGGGGTCGACCGTATCGTCGGCAGCTCGGTTTTTTTAAGACCAGTGCAAAAGACACTAAAAATACTCTGTTGATTTTGGTCAACAAATAAGTGTTATACCATGAAACTGTTAATGTCTACTTTTATGCGTACACTCACAATAACAACAAAACTTTGTGGTTTGGGGAAAGAAAAGAAAACAAACAGGGTGCGCTCTCGGTCTTCTCCGTCTCCGCGAATTTTTAGAAATACGTCAAAAATGAACTGTTACTCAGCGACCTCAAAACAGACATGGGATATATCAAGAAAGCTTGAAGTGTCTAGTTTTAAATGAAAGTCTTATCGAAAACAAACATTCTGTGATGAAGCAATCCGTATGAAACAACACGATGTTCAGTCTTTCCCGTCTAATATTATCTTTAATGCAATCCCGCCCCCTCGCGGCTCGCGCCGTTCATGTAAATATCATGAGACACGCGCTTGGAGACGCCCAATAAACAAAGTGAGGAGAGTCTCCGTCGCGGCTACGGTTAGTTTCTGCAAGAAGAGGAGCTGTAAAGGCAATTCCCTCAAAAGAAGAACAATATTTCATCCAGTAGTCAGATCAATCTGATGAGTAATAATGTTTCTTTTTTGCATTAGTGTAATGTGTTATTGTGATAAACTTGAACCACATTACTAGTTGGGTATTTCCCAAACTACAACATGATGAATGCACGCGTCTTTATGTTTAACCATGTTTATTATTTATACTCTGTTCACAAATGATTTTAATAGCGTGCTAAACAATTAATTAGTTTCTCAAAAAAATATCCTTTTTTATAGTACAAAGCATGCGTGAGTCTATGGTTACAGAATCATAATATAGCAATAAAATCATACATACTAGGCTATATGACTACAAAATCATAGTTGGGTTTTTCCCAAACTATAATTCCTGTACAATGTTTGATAGTAAAACATTTTGAATATGAAAGGCAATTTTGATTTAAATTTCTTACGGCGCGAATGTTTTCTGCTCTATTAAAACAATAAAAGTAATATGAGTGTACTTAACATGATGAATGCACAGTCTAAATGTTTAGAACTTTTATTATTTATAGCCTACTCTGTTCAAAAATAGATTTTAATAACTCAACAATAATAATTACTTTCTCAGATATAAAATGTATTTTGTTTACGATAGAACAAAGCATGCGTAGTCTATGGCTACAAAACACACATACATATATATATATAAATATATATATATATATATATTAGGGCTGTGAGGAGGCAGATTTTTACCACCGCGGTGGTAATGGACAACTACCGCTGGCACGGTGTGTAATTTAGGCCTATATATAATTCAAACAAAAATAAATAAATGGCCAGTCATCATTAACAAAGTCTGTTTATTTTAGCACTTCGCAGCGAATACTCAGCCTGCAAAACACTAAAATAAATATAAAATAAATAATACAGTTCAATAGGAAAGTAGCAAATAACGAGCGGCGCGGTGAAAACCCATTATAATCAGGGTTACACTAGGCGGCGCGAAAAACACGACAAATCATAAACTGCCTCATCCTATTTATGACATACTGAACAAAGTTCAAATGTCCTGTAGACAGACTCAACCTGTCGTGTTGCGAGCGGCGTCCGGTTTAGACACGCATTTCCGCCAAAGCAAGCGGCCGCGTCCCTCGTCTGCAGGCTCTCTGTGGATAGGAATCGCGGCGTATGTTGCCACATTTCTTGTTGGCATCTTCCATTTACCCTGTCTCGTTTGTATTTGGCCAGTTTGGAGAACCAGAAACCTCGCCGGGCGTTTGCGACACTGTACCTTGTACCGCGGATGGGTGACATGATAATGACCAGATGGATTATATTTGGTTTCCCAACAAGCTCGCTCATCATGAAATACATTTGTGAATGCAGAATAAACTGATTTTCCTGCGCTCAAACCTGCCAATCTAAAGAAAGCCGTGTATGGCGTTTGATAATTTGTGAATTAGCATAGATTTAACTAAATAAAACTTCAATTACTTGTTACAATTGAACTTGTTATAGAGTGTGTGACGTCACGTGCACTACCGCCGGTGGCAATAGAAACCGCGGTGACAACCGATGTCATGGTGACCGTCACAGTCCTAATATATATATATATATATATAGATGCTCCTGATTAAAGCTCAGAAATGTTTTTTTTTTGGTTGTTTGTATTTTATTGATCAGATCCTGCACCACAGATGATGAATCCTGAACTTTCTTCAAACTGTTTTCCTCTGAGAGCGCTGTACCAACATAATGTTCAACTACACTGATATTCTATGGTAAAACAAGATTTGACTAGTTGTTTTTTCTTCTTGACTGGAAAGAAGCAGAAACACTTAAATAACACACGTAAATATCAGGTAAGATTTACTTGTTTTACTTGTTGAACAGAATCTCAGGAATGACTAAAGTCTGTTCACATCTCTGTGGTTAGATCTTGCACAATAATGTGTCTTTGACCTGCATTATGTATGTTTTGAACTGTGTTGTAAATAAAATACAAGAATTAAAAAAAAAAAATAATTTCTTCCTCAATTCTCTCTTACCTTCCTCAAATCACAGTCACACTGATGGGCCATTAGGGCCCTTTGTCTCTCAGGTGAGAGTCTTAATATTCAGGGCCATCCACTCCCTCGCAAACTTTCAATCACAAAACATCTTACAGACATCCAAAAGTCTTATTCAAATTTATGTGGGTTTTATGGCCTTATTTCCTACATTTTTTCCCCCAAAACTTACTAACCACGTTATTTTTTTTCCCTAAAAAATGAAACATGTCATCCATCTTGGTCACATTTTATTGAACAGTTTGTGCTGAATACAAAAACATTACAGGTTGGTCAAATGTTATAAGTAGCATAAGCACAAATATAAGGACATTCAAAACATTCAAGGGCCCCAATTACCTTAGACTAGAGGGTTAATGTTCCATGAATAATGGGTCTAAATTATACAGAATTATATTTGACTGAAGTAAACAGCACAAAATAAGTCTGCCTTCTATTTGAAGTAACTGGAGTGCTGCCTCCTCCGTGAAAAACACAGAGTTTATGGGTTTAGGAAATCATTAGGAAGGGTTTAGAGGCATTAAATCCAGGGATTTCTAACCCTAAAGAACCAGAGCACACTGCAATTTATTATAAGCTTGAGTGGTTGAATGGACCTTTTAACCTTCATTTAAACATTAAGGGTTATAAAGATGGGAAATTCAATCAAAAAACAGCGTATTAATGTCCCCAGAACCTGTCTTTCTAAGGAACTGAGACTTAATAAAATTTGCCCACTTACATCTAAACCCTCTTACAGACATCCTCCAAAGATTCCTTTTAAGTTGAAGTCAGGGAAGGAGAAATGCATAATGTTTTGAATGACTATGTTTGAAGGGTCTAAATTATACAGAATTATATTTGACTGAAGTAAACAGCACAAAATAAGTCTGCCTTCTATTTGAAGTAACTGGAGTGCTGCCTCCTCCGTTAGGAACCGGCCCGGAGCGCAATTTACCCTCATTTAAAGGGTTATACAATCAAATATTAATAGAGTATTTCAGAGAACATCAATCTATTAACAGCAACAATAAACCGCAGATTTACAGTCTTTGCTTGTCAGCAATTTGGCAAATGTTCTGATGCTGATGTTGAGTGGTTTTCTGCATACAAAAATTACTATAAACTACAATCATAAATAAGAGCAAAAAATAGTGATGGACCAATATATAATATAACCGATTAATTGGCCAGAATTTAGCCGTTATGAGATAATGGCCATGTCTGCATGACTAATTTAAATGGATAGTTCATCCAAAAATGAAAACTGTCGTGATTTACATAATTTACATTTAATAACATCTAATATCTTGATATATATAAATCCTGGTTAAAATTAAATATATAAAATATATGTACATGTAATAGGCTATAAAGTTTATAATATATATATATATATTTTTTTTTTTTATAATTGCTTAAAATGTTTTATTCTTTCCAATTTTTTTAAAAAGTATGAATTTATTAGTCATTGAATAAAATTAAGTAGTCATTAAAATAAATGCCTGAGTCTATATCACTCTCTCAGTCCATTTTCACTCCTTTTGTCGTCTATTTTCTTTGGCAAAGCACAATAAAAGCAAACAGCTGGTCATATTGTTTCTAAAATGTCAGTTACTTGATATATAGCCATCTTGTTTATTGAACTACTGAATAAAAACAATATCACTGTGTATTCAGTGCAGTAACCCTTGAGCTTGGGTGATAAATATCATTCATCTGCCAGCCTGTTCTCTAGACATCAGCCAATGAAAAACCTGTATCGCTCAAACACAAGATAAAAACACATGTAGCTGCATGGAATGAGTTACTACAGGAATCACAGATGGAGAACGAGCCAAACCGTGCTATTGAAGCTGATGATATGTGAGGAAACACACACACCTCAGCTGATAATCAAACGTTTGTAAGAGAGATGAGAGACCAATTATCCGCTCATAGCACTGAAAAGCTTCTCCTATGACAACCTGAAGTGGTTTCCATGGAGACAACACTTTCAATTCTTCAACAGGAACCTCAGAAGTACAGTACAATCATAACATAACAGGAACATGTACAGTAGTGCTTCCTGGTGTTTACACAACACAAACACTGCCACGAGGATTTACATACTGGAAACAAACAAGACACGTGAAAGACCACACTGCTGCATGACAAAGCAAAGAATCAGGATTCAATTCTACAAACAAAACATGCAAATGACATGTTCAGCTAAAAAAACCTGATGTAGATTTACTCAGAAATTGCAAGTAAATTTCACAAATAATTACAAATAATTACAAATAACACCAAGTAACATTGAACTGTACATGAAATTTGAAGTAGAAAGACTGAATGTATTTTCTTGCAAAGCATACTCCAATAATCTTTACAATAAAACAAAATGAAATGTAATACAAAAAATACAAATAAAAAGCAAAATGCAATAAAGTGCAATGCAATGCAACAAAACAAAATGCAATGCAAAAAAAAACAATAAAGAAAAATAAAACAAAATACACAGGCTACAAAAAACAACATACAATAACGCAAAATAAAATGCAATGTAATGAAATGCCACTAAATGCAATGCAAAAAAAATGCAATGCAATAAAATGCAATGTAATGCAAAAGAATGCAAAGGAATGCAAAAATAAAAATTAAAATTAAAAGCTGAAAGAAAACGGTGCCAGACACAAAATACCAGACACACTGAAAAACTATTGATGTAGAATTTAATCAAATTCACTCAGAAAAAGTACATTTCACAAAATTACAAATTAGGAAAAAAATAAAAAATAAATAAAATAAAATAGTATTTTCTTGTAAAACATGCTCCATTAATCATAGTCTTTTTTCTTTAACCTAAAAAAAAATTGCAGTGTAACTAAGAAAATGGTCAAAGACTGCAGGGCGACAGACTGCACAGACTGAACTAATACTCAGTGGCTTGATCACTTCTCCAACACTAAACAGGAGCAGTAATAAACAAACACATTCCAGTACTGATTGAATCTCAGATCCAGACGCTGAACTCTCATCTGATTCCCAAAGAATCACATTCCTCACCAGCACTTAGATGTGTGATAGAGAGACGAGTCTGGACAGGTTAACAGGCATGAGGGGGTTTCTGCATCTACACCGTCAGAAAGCCCCTCTGACTCGACCTACACTAACCACCATCTCAAAGACCCGCTGAGTCTATCTGTGGCATTATGATAACAGTAGATCAAGAGGATGTGATGTTAATGAGGTCAGAGCAGATCAATAGAGCTTAGCAGATGTTTACAAAGCTTTGTTCATCAAGAGAACAAGGGAGCGAGGGAGATGTTCACTGTAACATGAGCTTTCCTGCAATGGAAGAAGTTGGTTGTGAGATTGACTTTCTGCTGTTTGACATTTTGTGTGACAAAGACGACTACGTTATAGATGATGAGATAGATGTTTTTCAAGGGCCACTGTAAAAAAAAAAAAAAAAAAAAAAAAATACATATAAAATAATAAAAATAACTTTTGACATTTTTTAATTAAATATTATTAAATCTAAATAAATAAATAAATAATAATAAAATAGAAAATTATTGAAAAGACCATACACAATCTTCTTAATAAACATAAACACAAGCAAATATTTATTAATCTAAATAAATATAATATAATAACAATTAATAATACACAATTTACTTAATAAAAATTAAGAAATAAAAATATTTATATATTAATCTAAATAAAATATGACAATAAACCTGTTTTACACAATGCACTTAAATTTTTTTTATAAACAAGCAAAAATCTATTTTCTAATCTAAACAAATACATACAATAAATAATAATAATAAAAAATATTTTACACAATTTACTTTCACAACTTTCTTATTTTTATTTTTTGTTTTGTTTTTTAAGATGTATTATCCATTGACAAATTTGTTGGTATATTATTGAACTAAAAAAAGGGTTCGTTATACCAATTCTGCAAATCATCAAGTGGTCATTTTATTGGTCAACACTGATAATCTTAAAACAGCCAGATTTAAGCCGATTTAATAGTCTGCCCAATATTATCGGTCCTTCACTAACACTTAGGTAGAGTTACCAACCAATAATCTTGAAAAGACCAAATATTGGCAGATTAATCTGGCTAAACGACATATCAGTAAATCAACATTACTTAACCAACCAAACAGAGATAGTTAGCAGTTGATAATCTCAAATAAATGTCAGATTTATCGGTATTGCCTTATTTATCTGTTTATCTCTAACACTTTTGTTAACTGACCATCTGGGCACAGTTATCAACCAAACATTACTGTCAGGTACTTGTTAATAATGACTAACAAAAGTAAAAGAGACTTAAAAGAAAAAAATAGAGCAAGAATAATAGACACGAAAAACAGGAGAAGACAGTGAACGGGACAGAGAAAGACCAACAGGCTCCCATGAAGTCACCAGGGTAGGGCTGCAACAAACGATTATTTTGATAATCGATTAATCTAACGATTATTAGAACGGTTAATCGACTAATCGTCGATTATTTCACTGGTTAATCAGTAGACTTTGATTGATTATTCAGTTTTTGCAATTAGTTAGAATATTAAGTTATACATATTCTAACATAAATAAAGGTCACTTCAGCTTTAGAAAAGCATATTATGTAATTACAATTATTACACAATTAATTGGTAACACTTTACATTAAGGTTCATTAGTTAACATTAGTTAACATGACTGCACTGTATTTTATGTATAATCATTTTCTATTCGTAACGGTTTTAAATTCATTTTAAATAAATTTTTATATAATTTCCTTGTTTTTATTGTTGTGATTATTATTTTTAATGTCTATTTCACTTCCTTTTATGTAAAGCACTTTTGTGTTTTTGAATTTTTTTTGTGTATGAAATGTGCTATATAAATAAACTTGCCTTGCCTAACATGAATTAATAATGAACAATACTTCTATAGCATTTGTTAATCTTAATGTTAATTTCAGCATTTACTAATGCATTATTAAAATAACAAGTTGTTTTTTTTTACATTGATAAATGCATTGTGAACTAACATGAACAACTGTATTTTTATTAACCGACATTAACAAAGATTAATACTTAAATGTAATAAATGTATTGTTCATTCATGTTAATTAATACATTAACTAATGTTAACAAATGATACCTTATTGTAATGTTACCAATTCATTATAAAAATAGATGGCACACAAAATGAGATGACAGACAGAGACACTCTCTCACCATTTAATTAGCTACATGAAAAAGTAACTGAATGACACATTTTGCACATTCTGCCTAACATCTCCTTTTGTAAGTCATATAGATAAGAAACAAAATAAAGGTAAGTGATAAGATGCTTTGGATAAACTATTTTATTCACAACATAATGTCTTAAAATACCTTATAGGGTTATGATAATCAAAACAGCCCTGAGCTAGATCAAGCTTTGATCTCTGCAAACCAAACTGTCACTTTAATGAAATTATTATTTTTTCCCACTAATAAAAATATTTTATCATTAGCTAGCTCACACTGGAGAGCTGCTTTATAACAGAAAATCAAGTTGTAATTCTAACTGAAAGCGACACTGACTTTAATGTTTTTCATGTTTAATACCGTAAAGCTGCTTCAATTAAGGCTATCTATTGCATAACGTACTATATAAATAAACATAATGTGACCGAACTCTACTGGAGTAATGTTACGTTACTGAACTGCAGAGCTCATGCAAACATCCACATCGTTGTAATCAGATGCATTTTTAACTGTTGCTTTCACACTGCTGTCAGTTTTTGTTGTTTATTTCGTTACTGAGAGGAAAGCGCGCAATATATATTTACATATTCATCCAAACGCCGCTCAAGTTTGGATGCATTTGCTCTGAAGTGCTGTGTGTGTGTTCTTCTCTTGATCTGCATCCAGGAGGGCTGAACTAGAGTATTGCGCTACAGCGCCACACTGGTCAAACCGCAGTATTGCAGGCTCTTACATTAGGTCATATGAGATCAAACGACTACTCGACAACAAAAATATTTGTCGACAATTTTTTATTGTCGACGTTGTCGATAATGTCGACTAATCGTTGCAGCCCTACTCCAGGGGCCGGTCCACAAGCACACACACCGCAATAAAGGGGCCCATTCTTTCCTGTCCTGGGCCGAAGTTACTGGTTACACACATTTAAACTGAATGAGTAATTGAGAAGCGGCTCCGCTGGGACCTTTAATCCCCCTCGGCTGGCAGTTTCATTACCCACCCAAAACCCACTCGTTCGGGACAGAGTCTTGAGAGTCTAATTCATGCGTTAACCAATGAATGTCTGCCGCTCTATTAGCAAAGCCTCACTGTACTGGAGTGGCCCGTTAATTACAGAGAGACCGATCACGAGAACAATGCAAACACAAACGGCAGAGTACAAAGACCTCTAAAGAACTGGATTTCCATTCAAACCAGAGCCATTAAAACCCATTTACAGAAACATGATGACAAATGCACCTTCATTATCTTTAATCTTCCTCGTGCTATCTTCAGTCCACCCATTTTTAACAGGCCATTTGCAGAAATTACAAAGGAAAAAGCAAAGAAACTCCTCTGTTGTTGGGAAAAGCTTGCGTTTTAACCATGCGCTGGTTTGAAACACACATGACGAGAAGCACACCGGTTACTGGTTCGACAGGTTGACCGAGCTTCTTTTGCAGGCAGATTCAACAAGACTTTCTCACACTCCAGCTTCTGCTAATATCATCTCAGAGGAGCTTCATTTATGTTTTGTCAGAGCTCATAATTTTTCCCAAAGGAGATTGGACAAACATAAACGAGGGATCACGTTCCCATAACCGCGTATAGATCAGATCAGCTTCTAATCTCATTTCAGCCGCACTGAGAGCTGTACAATCAGTGAAACACAATATAGCATATAAAGAAACAATACTACAAATTACAATATGTGTGCAAACGTGATAGACACAACGTGAGGTCGTATTTATTTTTTAACGTGCGAAATTTCGGACTGTGTGAAATGATCTTTACTGTTAACAAACATCCTGACACTGCTTTAGATGAATATGTAAATATATGCTACAAGCTTTCTTCTCAATAACTAAATATATAAACAAACATGAAGGAAACAGCAGTTAAGAAAGCATCAGGTCAGAGTGATGTGGATGTAGAAGTCACGTGACATTTATTTATATAGCACTTTATGCAATAGATCGCTTTAAAGCAAGCAGCTTTACAGTATTAAACATGAAAAAAAACATTGTCAGTGTCACTTTCAGTTAAAATAACTTGATTTTCTGCCATGTATGAATATGTAGGCTATAGCTCTATATTTGAACGAACTGCAAAAGCTGAATAATCGATAATGAATAATTTTTTAGCCAAAATGCTTAAAAAGTTTCACGTTCTTTTTTTATCATTAAAGACATTGCTAAGCAGTTGCTAGGGTGTTGTGGTATCTCACTATGTGGTTGCTAAGGCATTCTGTGTGGTTTTAAGCAAGTTGCTCTGTACTTCCCACAGTGTTCTGGATGGACGCTAGGCATTGTTATCTGGTTGCTAGGGCATTGCTATGCACTGATATCTGCCTGTTGCTATGCAGCTACCACAGCGTCATTATATAAGAGCGTCCTGATGCAGTGTAGTTCATCTTTCTATAATTGGCCATTAGCAGGAAGCGTCTCATGTTAACCCATCACAGTGAACGCTGAAAAACGAGCGAAAGGGAAACCTGTGCAAGCAGGCCACAAATGGGAAAGTTTTACACAAAGTAGGAAGCATGTGAACACAGAAGGAAGGTCGCACACAGATAAACAACTCGTCTGAGAGAAGAAACAGGAAGTACTTCTTGAGCAAAAGCTGTTATGTCTCATTAAAACCAAAGTGCAAACCTATTTCAGTAACAAGTCGTTAGTCAATGATCTCATGCAGGGTAAAACAGGGTATTTGATGCCTTCCCAAACTGTTACTTTATTTAAACACTCTCACGCAAACATTTCTTTTTTTTCCATCCTATACAGACACACACACACCCATCAAAGAACAGTGAACGAGGAACACAATACGAGCAGCGTGGGTTCATTCCCAGACTCTCGTTCAGCTAGTTAACCTGCCTTTCAACTTGTTTGCCTGAAAGTTCCCAGTGTTCATTGAGGCGCACGGAGTGAAACAGAGGCTTCAGTGTGAGACAGACTCAACATACACATCTGAACACATGGATCAACACCGCTGGCCCAGGGACTGATGGGAAGGGAAACTCTGTAAAGCAGACTTTGAGGATGACTCGATCTATACTGCTTGTAAACATACTAAACGAGTACGACACTTATCATATTGTCTAAATACCAAAACAATACTGAAAATTTGTATTGTGATTAACATGCTCAAACATGCACGACAATGATAGTACTAAAAACAGAAAAGTTTTTCTTTGCATTCACACGGATTCGCATAAATGACTAAAAGCGCTGTATTATACGGTGGCCCAGTAGTGCACAACACAATGAAATCACAATGGAAACAAGCCGAAACACAACGAAATTAGCACAACACAACAGAAACAAGCCTCAACACAATGGAAAAAAAGTTGCAACACAACGTAAACAAATGTAAATTAGCACAAAACAACGAAATTAGTCCTAGGTGTTTTGTTGTGGAGATTTTGTTGTGTTGTGCACTACTGGGCCACCATAGTATTATCATGCCAGGCCAGTAGTTGGCGATGACACTTTGCATGCACACATATGCATTCCTACAGACTGAACACGTAACACGCTTGCGCATGATGTCACCATTTTCACAAATTTGCATTTTCGTAGTTTTCATGGAGACGATAACAGTATTGTTTCCGAAAACTTGCACTTTTGAAACTTATTTCCAAAGTTTGATTTCAGGCCCCCAAAACGTTGTCGTATAAATGAACAGCTAAAATGCATAAAATGTTTTCCATTTTTAGTTGGCAATGGTGTCGTTGTGACGCCCCATAACTTTTAAGTACCAAGTACACACTTTAGTGTGCATGTCGTGTAATGATGAGAAAAGTGTGCTGTTATTTATTAATAATTATATATATATAATATATTATTTTACAGGAATAACAATAATGATCACAATAGTAAATTTATGTATAATAAGATAAATAAACAAATGTATAAATAAATGTAGTAAATAAATGGCTATATTTATGGCATGAAATGTTGTTTTGAATTTTAAAGATGGAAAATATGAAGCTAAAACTGTAGAAATGATGATTACCGTGGTCATTTTGCTAAAAGACTTTGGAAAATCCATGCCAATGCGTGTGCTTACAGTGGGCCAGCAGATGTAGTTTAGTCGAGTAATCCCTGAGGTTCAGATGTTAGTAGGTTAAGCTGCATTGACTGTGTGTGTGTGTGTGTGTGTGTGTGTGTGTGTGTGTGTGTGTTTTAGCCGAATCAAGAATTCATGTGACAGGGAAATTCCATAATGTCCTGCACACCCACATAAAAAAACACATAACCTGAAAAATTAATGCTATTAAGAAAAAGGTCAATATTGGTGCTTCATCTACTTCTGGTTTAAGTCCATACATCAATATGCTGCGTTGCATTAGTTAAAAAGCAGGCTGAGGGAAAAGCAATACTGTGGTAATACCATAGTATGGTTGGTGTTTTCAAATATGGTAGTCTAAGATATTTTAAAGAAAACCATTTGTAAACCATTGTATTACTATGGTACCAAAATTGCAACAAGGTAATACTATGTTTTTGAACAAGGGCCAATGCATTCTTGGAAGTACCTTGGAGTGCCATTTAAATAAACTACCATCGTATACCATGTATACTCCCAACGTACTTTTGTAGGATCAAACAAAACATGGTATCACCATAGTATTTTTGCTAAACGTAAAAGTACAGTAGAGTTCTGCAGAAAAGCACTATGGTAAAGCACTATAGAATCTTTGATGTTCAGAGGTGAGGAGTGGAAACATACGATATGACGCGTGGCAACAGCGCGAGAGATTTAATCGTGTAGCCATGGAAACCGCTACAATGTATCTAGCGATCGTAAGATTAATAGTTATTCTTATTCGCTGCCGCCGGTTTATTGCGAGCCAATAAAATAACCCAGAATCTTACCTTTACTGCTGAATAAATACTCTGGATATGTCTGGATAGCTCCGTAACTATGTTGTTAAATGATATTCCGCGGAAGTAACGCGCAGAGCAGCGGCAGAAGTCGCGTTAAGTCGGTTTGTCGGTGGTTATTCGCGGGAAGCGCTGCAGTCCACCGTCTTCCCAGACGCCATGACTGAACTGATCCCAAACTGATTTCATACAATAAAACACCGCCTCCAGAGTCCAGCCTCCAACACCAGCACTACAGCGACACCTGGCGGCGGACTCAAACTCCACCTGCTCAAGTCCTGAGGGATTCATTCTGGATTCCTTCCATCAGTTAAAAAGTGGGCATGCACTGCAGTACCATAGTATTCTTGGAAGAACATTGGAGTGCATCACATTATTACCATCTGGGATGGTAACTTAAGTCAAGTGGTACTAATGTACCACATTTCACTTTACCATGGTAAAAACCCACAGTACAGTTTTACAATTCAAGGACTAGGACATCACAAGTGACTGAAATAAAAGCTTTCAGGAACTTAAACGTATAAATTTACAGTTTTATAAAGTATTGTGATGAGTAACAGCGCCACCAAGCTGTGGATGCATCACTTCCCTTCAAATAAATACATAAATAAATAAGGGGGGGGGGGTGATTTCGTCTAATAAAATTTAAAGGAATTAGGTTCGATTCATTTGAAATCAGTCCAAAAGATTCCAACATAAACTACAATATACAACATTTGAAGTAGATTAAAACCTTTTATCAAAGCTGTTCTCAACTTTTTGATCCACTTCCAATGTTGACTAATATAGTTCCCAACAAATACAATTTTAATTGCTATCAAAATACTAGTTACTACGACTGTAACCAGCGTTGGGTCTAATGCATTACTAAATAATTACTGTAATTTAATTACTTTTCCCTTAAAAAAAGTAAAGTAAGAGATTACTTTCTCTAATGTAATTAGTTACGTAATTTCATCAAATACTATATAGACTACAATACTATATATTAATACTACCGGTATATAAACACCAGTGGATCTAACGTCATGTTAAAATGTATGTTTTTAATGTGACCTCCTTTTTGGTCCGTTCAAGAGTGATTTTTGCAATTTAATATTTATTTTAAAGTCTTAGAGCAGTTTCACGTCTTTTTTTATTGTTCAACTGGTCGAGGTTGATATGGATTTATAAAGTAATTAGTAATAAATAATGCAATACTTTTAGAGTCGATAATTAGTAATCTAATTACACTGTTGAAGATGTAACCGGTAGCTAGTAATTAATATTTTAGTGTAACTTACTCTCAAAATTGTACAGCTCCTGCAAGACATTATTCTAACACTAATAATCAGGTTAAACACCAAATTTTACAGGAATGAAAACGAAATGTGAGCACCCTTAGATCATGTATCGTTTCTCGTTAGCTGAACAAACACTAAATCATTAAACAATCCACTGGACGCGCCATACTTCTCACTGTTGACGATTCTCACGAGACATAAGCAACCGCAGCTTCAAAAACAAGCCCAATATTTTTTGATGATTTATTATCATGAATATTATTTATCAATTATTTATTACCAATAAATGAGCCTGCAACATTAAACTGAAACCACTCTTTTATCTGAAAAGCAAAAACAGAAGCCATTTTACAAAAATCAGCAAACTGCAACAAAAGTGGGAACAAAACTCCTCTCCAATCACCTGTGAGCAGAATAGGATTGAAAAACACAAGAGCTTCAAAAGGAGAGATGTAACATAGCCACATATTTATAGCCTAAAATATATAGAGGTCATTCTATGGAAATGTCCATTTTTCTGTCCCTAGCCTTTACAGAAATATTACACTTGGTTAAATTTTTTTTATATTTTAAAATGAAACTGTTATTTGAACAATTATACCTTCTTGAGCCATCAATGTGGCAATATTTGTTTTTAATTAATTATAAAGAATTCCAAGCACCACAAAACTGCTCGTCCCCACAGCCGTGTACAGAGGGAACGTGCTTTATTATGAGGTCAAAAACAGGTTTTTCTTCCATTTAAAATAAAATGTATACATAACTATCAAATAAAAGACAAAAAAAAAGCCAAATAGTATAGACAAATATATTAAATTATAATATACATTATATAATATATATATTTTTTTTATATTATATTAAAAATATTATAAAAAAGATGAAAAATCATTAAGCTGTCATTTATGTGTATTCATGAAGTCAAAAGGTTATCTAATAATGTGGTCCAAGTTTAAATGTTAAAAAAAGAAATACATTAAGACATCTTGCCATACCAGGCTATTTGAACCAAATGCATTTACTCTTAGTATTAGTATATGACTAGATTTTATTAGCGAAAGTGACGTGACATACGGCCAAGTATGGTGATCCATACTCGGAATTTGTGCTCTGCATTTAACCCATCCAAAGTGCACACACACAGCAGTGAACACAGACTGTGAACACACACCCGGAGCAGTGGGCAGCCATTTATGCTGCGGCACCCGGGGAGCAGTTGTAATGTAAATTTAAATTGTAAGTTGCAATTTAAAAACAAAAGCTACTGATTCCACAGTTTCACATATTGAAGACATGCAGATGGCAATGAAACACTGACACAAATTTCATTATGTCTTGCAGTTTTAATACTGAAAGCGTTGTAAAATGATTAACCAGGAGAGATTGCATTTCACACAAATGTTCCATGGACACGTGACAACTCGTAAGCCAACCGGCCTCAGATGTGTGCATTTCCTTCATAATATCAGAAGCCCGAACCCAGAGTCCCGGTTTTCCAATGTAGTTTATTTCATTGCATGGATTAAGTGAGCCAATGACAAACAATGTTAGCCGTAACCGACATCATCAGCGAAGGTGGAGCAAACCGTTGCCCGTTTCTCCCAAACATCAGCACCGGCGTCGAAGAGAAAAAAGAAAAAAAAAACTAAAAAACACCCCCCAAAAAAAAAAAAAAAAAAAAAAAAAAAAAAAAAAAAAAAAAAAAAAGAAGTCGACGACATGACCGCTGCATCATCGCTCTACTGCATTCGAGCTCAACCAACACGAGTCCGTTCGGTCCGATCCGTCGGAGAAGAGAGTCGGACCGAGCCCTAATTCAGCTTCGGCAAGGATCGACAGACACACGAGTTGACAAAACAACTAGAACTGATCTCAGAAGGGAGAAAAGCACAATTTCTACACCAGAAATTCTTAAAGATCTACGATGGATGACGGTTAGTTTCATTTCATACCCCTAAACCCCCCCACGTCCACTCAAGATGAGGGTTTCTGAAGCCGTTAGCCCTCTTTGAGGTGAAACAAACGCACGCACTCGCCAGACCCTCGGCCCCGTTGTTGAAGACTTCGAGAGATCGGGTCCAGACGGCTCAGAGGCCCAACACAAACTCAAGTCACATGACGGTTCTTTAGTCAAAATGGAGAAAGGGACAAATCTAGATGTGGAATTCCAGGTGCAAAGTTTTTAATCCTCAATCGATGGGCTGTTTTACAGGGTTAAGGCTTCGCTCGTTCACTCAGGCCGTGTTCAGGAGGTCCTGGATGGCCTTCTGCTGCGTCTCGTTGAGCGCCGATACACACTGTGTCCAGAGTCCTCCAGAAACCTGGAGAGAAAAAACACAGCACAGTGAGACATCTGACACGGAAATACATGCAAACTCTGCACGGGTCAACCTGTAGGCAAAAAATGTGCTGCTTTTGTGTTTGAAAAAAAAACAAAAAAAAAAAAAACAATTCCTGCCTGTGCTCTGAAATGGTCTAAAAATGGACTTAAAAAAAATTAAAGTAAAAAGGAGGAACTATCATCATGTATACTAAAAATACATTTTAAAGCATTTTTAGAAACAATGTTTTTTTTTTTTTTACTGAATCTTTAAAGAACAAGAAAACTATTCAACATTTATATGCATAAACATAGCAAATAGAAATATTTAAAAGCATAAATACTTTTTAGAATATTTACATGCATAAATGAACAATTTTTTTAATATATTTCTATTTTACTAGATCTTTACACTATTTATACATCAACGTATCAAATACAAATATTTAACTACATGACTAGACAACTGAAATTAAATTTAAAAGCATAAATACATACATGCATAAATTTGAATGATAAAATTATATATACACATTCATACTGTATATGCAATATAAGAAATAATACTGTACATGACTAGGGTGACATTAGATGAAATATATTTTAAAACATCACAATTTGCAATATTTAGATTTACACATTGAATATTTTAAGATATTGAATATTTGTATTTTACAAGATTATTAAAGAACCAGGATAAACAATGATATTTACAGGCACCAATATAACAATTAGAAATATCTACATGAATTTAAAACAAATGCTGTGCTAAGATTTCTGAATGCTCAAACTACATGTTAACATGCATAAATCAGCCCTTTGATGTTCAATTTATATTTGATAAACGTGCATTTTTACATTGTAAATCATTAAGGCACCTGCCATTTTTAAATCCAAGCACCAATATAGCAAATACAAACAGTAATATTCACCAAGGTATGCATGTTGTTATGCGTTTATATATTAAAAAAGGAATAAATAGACTAGACAAGTCACTCATTGCATGTAGAAAGCACTTTTTGTCTGAGGTTTTCTACTGGTGTTAGTCTGCCTGTATGTGATAAAGCAGTCTGTTCATATCACACGACACTAAACTTACTTGTACTTGACGAATAACGTTGGCCAATCGTTTGCTGCAACCGTCTTCACCTTTAATCGATTCATTCACAACACCGTCAGCAATGATGATGAAAATCTTGGGAAGGTTTGTATTATCAGGTCCAAGAACAATGGGATTGTTACTGTAGGAGGAAACAAACATTAAACTCAAATCTGCATCCAAGACTCCCAGAGTTCCCATCGGCTGACAGACACGCACCTTTCAATGAGGTCACAGAGATAGTTGAATGTGTGGACAGCTTCCTCTTTATCCTCGTTGAGTGGCAGCCAGGACAGCCAATGAGGGAGGATCTCGTTGACATTGACACACTCTGGGCGGTATTTCATGACTTTGGCCACAGCAGAGATGCAGTTCTCCGTGGCGTTGACGTTTTCTTTAACTCTGGATTCTGGAGACTGGATCACACCCACAAGCAG
This sequence comes from Schizothorax lantsangensis, assembly GCA_027422415.1. Lineage (NCBI taxonomy): Eukaryota > Metazoa > Chordata > Actinopteri > Cypriniformes > Cyprinidae > Schizothorax > Schizothorax lantsangensis. Next base: position 4,036,546 of record CM049841.1, on the reverse strand, counting down.
CGGGACAGCCTCTGGAAGAACAACCACAATGTGCATGAACATTAGGGATGGGTCACGATTTTAAAGGGGTCATATGATGCGATTTCAAGTGTTCCTTTCTCTTTGGAGTGTTACAAGCTGTTTGTGCATAGATAAGATCCTGAAGTTGCAAAGACTAAAGTCTCAAAAGCAAAGATATTCTTTATCAAAGTTAAGACTCTGCCACGCCCCCCTAAAACAGCTCATTTAAACACGCCCCACATGTCTACGTCACGATGTGGGGAGATTTTCATAACACCCCCCAAATGTTTACGCAAAGAAAGAGGGCGTGACTTTTATTCTCACTGTAGTAATGCTGCTGCCGCCGGCGCCATGTAGTGGAGACGCTGTGAAAGCGAAACTTTCTTTGGGCTTCCAAAAGAGGATACAACTAGAAATCAGTGGTTAAGTTGCATTTACAATACTGTTCCAGAGAAGTACAACACAAATATTCAAGTGTGTGCGGCGCAATTCACAGAGGACTATTTCCTGAACCTGGGAGAGAGTAGCCTTGCTTGCAGGCACAAAGGCTGTTTCTATAAAGTGGGGCAATTCCAACTTTGCAAGGACAGTCTGACGCTTCTGACTCACAGCCTGTAAGTATGTTTCTGCTTCTGACGATTCAAACACGAGTTTTGAGCAGTGTAGAGTGGCGCTTGTTTGTCGTTTCTCCGATCACAAATGCAGACATGGTAACGTTTATGAGGAGCGACGCGTGAAAAGACAGTCCAAGTCATTATAATCAGTAATTATGTCCCCACTGGATGCAGCAAATGCCTCGTTTGTAATGGGTTTTATGGTTTTAGTCTCTTTGAAAAAACTAAATTTGGGGTAAAAGTAAAAAAAAGTTTGTTAAATTGTACAAGTTTCATGATTTCAATTATTTGGACGTGTTTTATGATTACTAAAAATAAAACCATTAACCAGAATCCAGGAAAAAAGAAAACATTGAACAATGAAAAAAAAAAAAAAAAAGTCAAAATAATAAACATTTCAAAAGGGCCTTAAAGATGTAATTTGTTCAACTTTTAATAAACCGTATATAGTCAATTTGATTAAATTAGACACTTTTGATTAAAATTTAACTTAGAAAAAAAATCCCGAAAAAAAACAGAAAAGGGGAAAAAGTGGAATCCAGAAAAAAAAAAAAAAAAGTTTTGGAATAAAGTGGAATTTGGGAACAAATAGCAGTGACTTCATAGGGTCCTACTGACGCTAACTCCTCTGGAAAGCATAGAGGACGTCCCACCTGTGAAAGCAGGCCTGTAGCTGTCTCCTCCAAACTGAGCCATGACTCCGACACCGTACGCGGCCGCCTGTCGCACCTCCGGACTCTTGTCACACAGCGCCTGCATCAGGGGCCGCAGGAAGTACTCGGCGTATTTGAAGGAAGAAGGGCTGCAGTGTTCGATGACGTCATCGAATATGCACAGACCCCACTGTCTGTCCGCCCAGGGTCTGTGAGGACACTGTCAGGGACACAATAATACCATAAACGCTCTATAACCGGTTGAGGGTCATTCTATAGAAAAGACCACTTTTGGTATGGCAAGATGTCTTAAAATGTATTTATTTTTCTAACATTTAAACTTATTAACAATATTAGATTACATTTTGACTTTATGAATACACAAATAACAGCTTAATTATTTATTTTTTTTAATCTTTTTTGTGCATCGATTTATTTATTTATTTAAAAGGTGATAGCAGTGACAATTTTCATTAAAAAAGCATTATAAAATGGCTGCTGCAAGGTATGAAACCGCAGGTTGTCAGTCATGGTATACTCACTAAATTAACTAACTAGTTTCATCCATTTGTATTCTAGTGTTTTTACAATTCCCTAACAATAAAGCAGGTCATAACCAGTGAGTTCAGCTAAAAGCTTTGTATGAAATGAGAAGATTTCTGATGACTGAAAAGTGGACTTATGGGACTTTCTTCATAGATCTTCAGGAAATAGGATATCAGTGTGATTTTTTTTCCAAATAAATAAATAATTTGTTAAACAGTAACACCAGTGAAATAACTCCAGGGGACCACTACTTCCATTATATATTTTATAATATTTATTCAGCATTTTGTCTTTTTGCGCCATTTACATCATATATTTGATAGTTTTGAATACATTATTGTATTTTAAATGGAAGAAAAAAAAACTGTTTTTGATCTCAAAATAAAGCACTTTCTTGTTTGTTCTTGTACATGGCTGTGGGGACGAGCAGTTTTGTGGTGCCTGGAATACTACATAATTACAAAAACAAATATTACACATTGATGGCTCAAGGTGGTGTAATTGTTCAAACACCACATTGTTTTAAAATAAAGAAATTGTAAGCCTAAAGTGTTTTTCAAGTGTAATATTTCTGTAAAGGCTAGGAACAGAAAATGGAGATTTCCATAGAATGACCCTGAAAAACCCATCTTATCAGCAGATGTGAGGACTTACGATCAGATTGACGATGAGCTGCAGCAGCTGCTCGAACCACGGGAGAACCTTCTCTCTGTAGCTGCTGAAGACGGAGTGCAGGACGTCCGACACCTTGGTCAGGATGTAGACGTCGTTGTCATCCTGAAGATGCAGATCAAGAGCAGCTTCATTAGTGATCTAAACCAATGAATCGCTTGGAAGAAACATGTTAGATGAGCTGCGCACCTCGTCTTGTAACGTCTCCTCAACCTGCTCGTCATAGTCTTCATCTTGTCGTTTGGCTGCGGAGAACAATTAGACAATTAGTAAAACTTCAAACCTGTATGACTTTCCATATGAAAATGTATAACGTCACCTATACATAAAGACTGCAATTGGCTGATAATGGCATTCCATTAGCCAATCAAAATAGTTTAATCTAGGGCTGGGTGATTTTTCCGATTAATTAGAATTTAATGTTTTGTCACGATTTTATTTTTTCATTTTAATTTAGAAATCGATGAATCGCAATTTTGAATTTTGAAACGTTAGAATTAGACACTTTGGCAATATGATGGTAATTGCAATAACAGTAAAGAGAAAAGAACGATCCAGCTGCATGTCGGCGCACGTGAAGGACCGCTCACGTGACACGCTCTGTGAAGGACCACAAGCAGAAGGAGCCATTCACACAGAATCAGCTTGTGTTGATAAAGATGTGACGCAGGCAGTGGAATAGGAAAAACACAAGATGGGAGTGAACTTCTTAACTTGAGCGCTGTGTTTTTAGAATGCAGTTTCATGCAAGAGATGCGAGTGCAACAGTCAAACGCGTGCATGTTTACATAGAAAAAACAATGGAAAAGCAGCGCAACTGAATAAAAAAAACCTGTGAAGAACTAATAGCCTACTGTATGTCTGATATTTCATGTTTGCATCATGGTGACAGGCTGAAAGCTGCTGTTGTTTTTACAGAACATTTATAGTTAGTCTACTTGTGTTATACCTTCAGTCATTTAGAATTTGAATTACCCTTGACTTTTGAGATTTTTTAAAGCATTTCTCATATTATTTCTGAACATATGTATAAGACAAGTTTGTACAAGATGTAGTTGTAGTTCATGCATAATTTCTGCAAAGGTATTTAACAAGTGATTTGTTTAACATTTAGATTATGCTGTCAACTTCATGCGTGGTGCACTTGGAATAGAATTTTTTTTTAACTAGAGTTTTAATAAAGAAAAAGTTATTGAACCATGTTGTAGTTATATTTACAAGTTGACACAAACGGTCTGATTTTTTCATTTAATTTTTTTTGCCAAATCACCCAGTCCTAGTTTAATCCTTTAATTTTCCAAAAATTCTCAAAAAGTTACAGCATATAGTAAATCTTTTTGCCAGCTGTCATTAGTCAGAGGCTGTATTGTAAAATTCTGCAAGTTTCATGATTTCAAATAATTAGATATGCGTTTTGATTACAAAAAATAGGTAACACTTTACAATAAGGTGTCATTTGTTAACATTAGATAATGTATTAACTAACATGAACAAACAATGAACAATGCATTTATTACACTATTTATTCATCTTTGTTAATGTTAGTTAATGAAAATACAGTTCATTGTTTATTCATGTTAGCTCACAGTGCATTAACTAATATTAACAAACACAACTTGAGATTTTAATAATGCATTAGTATATGCTGAAATTAACATTAACTAAGATTAATAAATGCTGTAGAAGTATTGTTCATTCTTAGTTCATGTTTATTAATGTTGTTAACTAATGTACCTTATAGTAGTGTTACCAAAAAAAGATAACCATTAAAACCTGTAGACAAAAAAAAATAAGTGGAAAATTTCAGAAACGCAAAAAAAAATAGAGGGAAATTTCTTCCTCAGTAAGATCCGTTTTTGAAAAATGTATTCTTTTATTAATCAAGGACGCACTAAATTGATCAAAGGTGACAGTAAAGATTCGTGTTGCAAAATATTTCAAATAATCAGTTCTTTTGAACTTTCTATAAATTAAAGAATCCTAAAAAAATAAAAATGTATCAAAATGTTTCAACAAAAATATTGGGCAGCACAACTTTTCAACATTGATAATCAAATTTTTCTTGAGCAGCAAATCAGTATATTAGAATGATTTCTGAAGATCATGTGACACTGAAGACTGGAGTAATGATGCTGAAAATACAGATTTGATCACAGGAATAAATTACATTAACAGATTCACATAGAAAACAGCTATTTTAAATTGTAATTTCACTATTTTCACTGTATTGTTATCAAATAAACAGCCTCTGTGAATGCTTAAGTAATTCCTGAGCGACTCACCATGTCTGGCCTCCTGGTTTTTAAAGTGCTCCTCCAGTTTGCCTTTCAAAATGCCGCCCAGCTCCTCAAAGTGCTCGTTGTTCAGACATCCGTCTCCCATCAGCTCAATGCACTAATGAGTGAAGACATTGACTTCTTAAAACACACAAACAGCATGTAACTCGTACAGGGAACTGCAGAATGAACACGTGAATTACCTTGGCAAACGAGTGCATGATTTCTGACAGCACGTCTGAGTCTGGTTCGGTGCCGATGGATTTGATGAGAGCGTCACACATGAAGTGCCACATCTGTGTGAGGTATTCTGGGCCTCGGACGCGAGCGCACTCCAGCAGGAGAGGCATGGACTCGGCCGCCGCCACACGCACACGTCAAACACACGTTAAGGATGCTAACAGAGTCTCAGGTGCGAGAACGATCATCTCTGAACAAGAGTTTTAAAGTGGAGAAACATCAGGGTTATTGCAGTTAACTAAAACAATCAAAATCATTACTTGGAAAAGAAAAGTTGCAAAAAAGTTAAAGTTAATGTTCTAAAAAGACTAAAGCTGAAAAAATTAATAGCTATAGACATACATAAACTTTTTATATTTCTGAAAGTGAATCAGAGTAAATCAGGTGTAAAATTGTGCATTTCTTATTTCCAAATGCTAAACTGCATGCTATACGGTCTAATTTTTTTTTTTTCAATGCGTCTAATTTTATTTTAGTTAAACTAAAAGAAAATGAGAAATGATGCCTTGAAAATATACACGTGAACTGATTAAATAAAAATAGTTTTAACTACAAAGACCAGAACTATATAGACATTTACAAAACTAATGACAAACACAACACATTTACTAAAACTAAGTAAAATTAAATTGACATGGTAATAAAAAAAATTGAATTCTTTATTTATATTTTCAAGTTTTAGTAATTTTGTTATGCGTTTGTCATTTTTATTATTATTTTTTTCCATGTAGTTCTTTATTTTATTGCAGTTTTAGCACTTCAAGTTAAATGATAATAAACCTGTCCTGCACACTAGATGTCAGCATTAAAGAAAACTATTTCGGACCATTACACTGCAAGATACACAGAAGACCAGCAATTCTAATCTAATGAAGGATATCATCATGGAAGTAGAACTTCAGCAGAGGAACCATCAGCTTGACGACTTGCTCTGTGTACTCGACGAAACCTTCCTTCAGCTCTTTAGCATAGCACACCTGAGGAAAAACAGCAGATGAAATTATATCCTCCAAGTAATTCAAGAGAAACATTTTTACTGCAACATGCCAGTAGTTTGGTTAGTTGCAGGACCCAAAATTGAGAACATTTATTTCTAGCCATGCAAATTTTTCCATGCATCATTTCATTAAAATGTATACATTTATAATCGATTTAATGCATTTCATTCAAATTAATTTTGAATAGGGAAATGTAGTGGTTTTGTTACATATCCAGACTATGGAAAACAACACCTGCCAAAAGCATGGATTTGTTCCTCAAACGTTCATTTGGTGGCTCAGTGCATCTTAAAGTTAGACAGTGAGGGTTCATTTTGGACGCTGGTTCTCTGCATGTCTGGATGGATCTACTCACCAGCATCTGACACGCAGTTGCTTTCTCCTCCAGTCCTGCCGTCTTTATGCCAAAACTCTGCTGGTCTCCGAGATTCACAAACTCCCAACCATCATCTTCAGACATGTTCTCCATGTCCTGAGCTGTACGAGTCAAAAACTGTTAGTCTCACACTCAGCCAAAAGCTACTAACCTAACACTATATTAAAACATCAAGTATGAATAAACGTTCTGGATTCAATACTATTATCTATAACAATAGTTTTATTAAAATTCAACACCACCACCAACAAGAAGTCATCATAATTTAAATAAATCAGTATTTACTACACCCAATAAAAAAAAAGTTTTAGTAATTATAAAATGTAGATGATATTTTTAATACAATTTTATTAGTTAAAACAGAATTGATTTAAATTTATAATTTATTAAACATAGTAATACTGATTTCTCAAAAGCTACAACTGTTTTATTAGTCATTTATTTACTATTATTATAAATTTAAAAAATATTTTATAAATACTACAAATTACAACAAATACTGTCGTCTATTATATTTGTTACCAATTACTACAGTAGTTGTAACTAAATACATTTTTCTATTTTTATAAGCATAAATAATGTTATATTATCGGTAGTCTTTAATATTACTACAGTAGCTTTAAATTTAGATCAATATTTCAAGATGTTATAACCATATATATCATTTTTTATTATTATTATTATTATTATGTTCATTACAATAACATTAAGTGAAAGTCTGAAAAATATATACTATTTCTCTCATGCACAGATACATGGATTTAAACCATAAGAGCGTCTATGATGCCTAAAAACACAGCTTGTGTAGACCGCTCTTACTATCAAGCAGGGCCACTTCAGGTTTGATGGAGGCCGTCTTCATCAGCGGGCCCATCACCACAGGAAGGTACTGCTGGAACTCCTTCCCCAGGATCTTACACATGCGCGCCCAGGCCGAGATCATGTAGGAGATCTGCAGGCACAAGACAGCAGCTCAAACACACAAGAAGAGGAAGACTAGTATTGAAATCAGGCTCCACGATGTGCTCGGCTGGTGTTTGCTGACCTGTGGATCATCATCCTCCAGATCATTGAAATCAGTCTGTGTCTTCAGAAGGAGCTGCATCACAGCGGAAGCATCCGGCATGAACTACAAGAGAAATTATGTAAAAGGGTTGGATAAAAATTAGGCATTTACACAACCAAACATATTGTTCAGATGAAACCACAGGTGAATCTTTTACACTTAAGAGCAAGTGGTTGGCATAAGCAAAATTATTTAATGGGATATATTAACTCGTCAAGGTTTAAATAGAAAAATTAAGTAAGATAAATAAGATTGAACGTAATTTTTTTTAGCTTAAATTTAAAAGTGTAAATAATAAAATGGACAGTTTAAAAAATAAATAAAAATTGATGCATTGTTTAAGATCTTCAATGTTTCCATTCGAAAGTGTAGTTAGCTTAAAGTCGGCATGAAATCAAAATGGACTATTCTTATTTTTTGATGGAATACTGTAGTGTTTATTAAAGAATTTATCCGTGCACTTCATTATTTTTTTTAAATTCATGTGCCCTCGTAATCTTTAATCAAAAACGTTAACCTCCCCTCCCCTTCAAAACGACTCCTCTACTCTTCTGGTCACGAGTGACGGCGCAAGGGCGGAGCTAGTGATGTGAGGGGTAAACACTGGGATAAACGACAGGCTGATGCTTCACTTTATAGCACTGACAGAGTACGTTACCCTTAAACACTGAAAGGATATTAGGATATTACAACATTACTCTTAGGACGTCGCACACTAATTTGTTTCATGAATATAATTTAACCTGATGGAGGACGCGCTCAGAGAGGGAGAGAGAGTCTCTCTCTCTCTCCCTCTCTTTCCCCCTCTCTCCGTTTAGGCATGTTTTGTGCTGTTGATCGTGGTCATCATCCCTAATAAATAAAACATTTATTCATGTTTGGGTGTCGGCGGTGAATCCAGTGGCGAGAAATCCCCCACCACTAACTGCAAACTGGCATTTCAGATCTGCCTCCATTTTGTTAGTAATGCCCCAACTTCCAACGATCCAATCAATTCTTGAAGGACGAAATCAAGTCCCGCCCTTTCATTTCAGATGCCGTTTCACTCGGATACACGTCACAGTAGAGAAAAAAGGACGGTCGCAAATTCTGTTTCAATGCTGAATTTAAGCCAGATAAATTCACTCGTCAAGGTATAAATACAAATAAATTAGATAAAAATGGATAAATGACATTTGATCTGTTAATATTTTATTTAAGTATAAATTAAATACATTTAAAATAGATTAATAAAAAATGTATTGGATAAAAATAAGTCAAGAAAATATGTAAAACAAATAAAAATAAATTAGGTTTATTCAAATAAATTCAACAAGATATTTAAATTTAAATAAATTTAAATTAAACCAATAATATGTAGTGTAAATAATTTATAATAAAATAGACCAAGTAAACAAATAAAAAATAAATGATCTCTTTGAGATCTGCAATTCTTCCATTCAAAAGTGTAGTTGGCACAAGCATGTCGATTGACAAGTGAACGCATCACATTTAATGTTTTAGTGAATAAGCTTATTATTTCACTTATTTTGATCTCTTTATTTGATTCAATATTTTTTACTTTAATGGATAAGTAAAAATTAAAATCAAGAATTAAAAAATAATAAAATTAGATTAAAATAATTTGAAAGAATTAAAAATAACTAAAATAAATTAGATTAACTACATTCATTTAAATAATTGTAAATATTTAAATCAATTAAAACAAAACATATACATAAATAATAATTAAAAAAAAAGGATGTATTGTTTTTCCACGATCCATCTCCCTTAAGATGTACCTTCTCTTTGCCCACAGCCAGGCCGATGAGGCTGATGCACTCGATGGTCTTTCCTCGGAGCAGGCGAAGCTCCTTCTGAACGGCGTTCTCCACGATGTGTTTGAGGGAGGGCATGAACAGATCATAGTACGGCACAAACTTCTCCTCGGCAGTATCAGCCACTGAGGCGATAGACGTCACAACCTGCTCCAGCACAAGTTTGGTGCCTTTCTGGATCAGCTGGAAGAATCAAAGCCAACATTAAAGCACCGACTAACTGCCATAAACCACAGCATCAAACACCGCAAGCATGAGAAGTCTTCACACTCTCACTCCATATGTGATCACACAACTCCACAGTGTCTGAATTGAGGGTCAGTTGAATTTCAATTCAGCAAACTTAAATGAAACCGCATTCATTTCTGAATTGAAGCTGAACAGACCCTAATCCAGATCAAACTACATCTCACCACATTAGCTTTGTGCACCTAACGGAAGAGAAAACAGATGGAGAAACTGCAGTTTCCAGGCGCTGAATTAAACTCATTAAAAGGAGCAGCTTGGGATACAAACACTTTAACTGATTTAATAAACGATAGAGGAGGGATGGGACGCACCTCCTGGAGCTTGGCCACCATGATGACGTGCAGGTGCTGGACGAGGCTGTCCAGATAGGGGATGAGCAGGGTTTTGGGACAGTCCTCGGTGAAGTTAATGAGCGCAGCGGCGGCGTGGGCCTGGACGCGAGGGTTCGACTGATCCTCCATGGTCTGCAAGAGCGCCGAGATCACCTACAGATAAACAGAGCAATGAGGAATGAGAGATACTCGTTAAAGAGGATCGTTCACCCAAACAGGGCTGGCACCATAATGTCATTTTTCTGGAGCCAGTCACAAAAATTATTTCAATTTATTTATTAAAAAGGAACATCCTGGGTTCAATGCTACAATTCATAATTATAATATTGATAAAAATAAAAAATAAGTCAGTTAATTTTATTAAACCAATAAAAGTTAATTTAAATAAAATCAATATTTTACTATAACAATTATCACTATTGTTATTAAATTATATAGCAATTATAGTATAAAATATAATCTGTTGTTTATTACCATTATTAGGGATGTAACGATTCACTCATGATTCGATTCTCACGATTTTTTTAACAAAATGAGATTGAAGACATTATACAGTAAATGAGGTGTCCTTTTATAAGGCTATTGCCGCTTGTTTCTTTGTGAAATTGAAATAAAACTAAATTTTAAAACAAACCCCAAATCAAATAAGCATGTTACACAAAAGAAATCTCTTCATAAAAACAAAATAAGGCTTTGTCTGTGCTCTTTCCATTTAAAATGAGGCAACCACTGCATTTTAATCATTCAAACAAAGATGCAGCGTACATACAACATGAGCAGTTTTTAATCTAAATTAGACTATCATTTCAAAATAAAGCAAAAACAGAATGGCCTGACTTTAATTTTGTGAAACGATACTAGGGATGCACGATATTATCGGACCAGTATCGGAATCGGCCATAATGGATTTAAATGAAAATATCGACATCGGCCCGATATGAAAAATTATGCAGATATGACTTGCCGATAAGAGGAATACATTAACTCACATGTGCTCAGGGTGTGCTATTGATTAGATCACATCAGCAGTGAGGCTCATACTTGAAGCACAGTTTTGCCTGAATGATGATTAGATTCACAGTTTTGGATCGCTGCATTTAAACCGAGAAAGCAAGTACAGAATGACATATTCCGTGTGTGATAGAGTCAACAGTAATAGCACTTGCAGCGGCAGCCTCCCCCGGGTCCTAACGCCTGCTCAGTAAAGTTTTAATTCCATAGGTGGCGCTGTTGGCCTACTTCTAATAAAATTAATGCAAAATACACAATATTTAGACAGGGTTGCTGCAGGATTTTTACGCTCAAATTTAAGACTTTAAGACCTTTAAGACGTGCACAAATAAAATTAATACCATATGAGCGGGGTAGGGCAATGTCTATGGTAAACTATTAAACTGTAAATAGCATGATTTAATATAAGAACATGGGTCGATTTTCACATTGGTCTGAACAAACAACCCAATGTTCCTGCAATACTGGAGTCTGCAGTTCTAGGACTGCATAGGACCCTATTTTTTGGGACAGCGCTATCTACTCCAACAGAGGAGACCTGATTCAAACATCAAACAAACAGATGCAAAGACTAGATCCATGGAAACTAATCATTTTTTATCTTTCCATCTTATTTTTAATGTAAGAGCTATCGTGAACCGTTTGAGGGGGGGTCGGCAATCTCCATTTAGCCTTTTTAGCTGTGCAAAAGAGCTCATTGTGATGCTGGATGTTGTAAATTAGTATTTGTATTTAAATTATTTTACATTTATTAAAGTACTAATAATCACACTAATTTGTACCGCAATTGTTTTACCATTTACTTTAATTTAAGTGTCACACATCAGACGTGAAGCACTGCAGCTAATGAACTGAAGTCTCACACAGACACAAGTCTTTCTTTCCAAGAAAACTGAATTTAAAACCAGAATATATATATATAGAATATATAGAAATAAATTAGGTTAAATATTTCAAGAGGGTTACCAACGGGTAGGTTTAGGGTTAGGAAGTTGGTTAGGACAGTAATTAAGTATATACACAATTAAACTACATAATTCCTTAAAAATAATAATACACAAAATTGAATAGCAAGTGCTATAAAATAGTATGAGCCACTAATATTTGGTCATTTAGCAGATGCTTTTATCCAAAGCGACTTACAAATGAGGACGATGGAAGCAATCAAAATCAACAAAAGAGTAATGATATGCAAGTGCTAGGGCTGCAGCTAATGATTTTTGTCGACTAATCTGTCGATTACTTTTTCAATTAATCTATTTATTATTTTCTTATCAGTTGCTGAATTTTTTAGTTAAACTATCAATAAATAATAACAGTAACTTCTGCTATTAATCTTTTATTTTATAATCTTATTTTATTTTAACGTTTTCTCATAATAAACACTTTACAAAAAATAAAGAAAGAAAGGAAAGAAAGAAAATAACAATAAAGAAAAAGATAAGAAGAGAGAGAAAAAAAAAAAAAAAAAAAAAAATGAAAGAAAGAAAAAAAAAAAAAAAGAAAGAAAGAAAGAAAATAAAAAAAGAAAAGGGAGAAAAAAAAAAAAAAAAAAAAAAAAAAAAGACAATTACAGGGCACTTTTTTTAAAATATAAATAAAAAGAAAACAGATATTATACAAAAAGATTAGAAAAGCTAGTGTTAGTTTTTTAGTTGGTTTTTTTAAGAAAACAAGCAGTAAACGGATAGAGTGCAAGTCTAAAAAGGGACTTTTTTTTTTTTTTTTTTAAATAGAATTAGAATAGAGAGTGCTAGAGGGTCAAATAAAGATGGAAGAGATGTGTTTTTAGCCGATTCTTGAAGATGGTTAAGGACTCAGCTGCTGGGATTGAGTTGGGCAGGTCATTCCACCAGGAGGGAACAGTTAATGAAAACGTCTGTGAAAGTGATTGTGGTTCTTTGGGATGAACAAAGTGACGTTCGCTTGCAGAACACAAGCTTCTAGAGGCACATAAGTTTGAAGTAATGAATTTAGGTAAAGAGGTGTAGAGCCAGTGGTGGTTTTGTAGGCAAACATTAATGCGAGCAGCTATTGATAGCCAGTGCAAACTGATAAACAGAGGTGACATTCATTCTTGTTAGCTCATTAAAAATTAATCTTGCTGCCACGTTCTGGATTATTTGTAAAGGTTTGATAGAACTGGCTGGAAGACCTGATAATACATACAAAAAAAATAATAAAATTAAATAAAAAACAAACAAACAACTATAGGGTCCTAGAAATCCGGTTCTGAAACTACAGCCTCCGGTATTGCATGAATACCCTACCCACAACAACAGCCTTATTGATCATGCACATTCATTCTCTGCCAGCAGGAGGCGCTTTCTGAACTGTTTCCACGGTAACAGCAGAACACAAAGCAGCTCAGCACTGACTGGACTTTGAAACGTGCAGCGCTCATTTATTTATAGCTTTTTGAAGTTTAATCGTCACATTAAGCTGAATCGCGATTCTGGTCTGTACCCAAATTTAAGACCTCTTGAAATCATAATTAAGACTTTCTTGTACAATTTAAGACTTTAAGGACCCGCGGGAACCCTGTTAGACGGCTTCTGCTTAAAGCAGTAATTGATTCCATAAAATCATGAGTACGTTTTGATTTAAAAAGGTCAGAATCTACAGCTTACATGAAAAAAAAAAAAAAAAAAACATGACACTTAATTTTATACTGATTTATTCAGTAATGTATAATGTTATAATTTTTTTTAAACATTATGAGCTCTAAAAGATTTTCAGAACTTTTACAACTCTTTTGCTTTAGACCATTTACAAATGTTAAATCTTAAAATAAAATGTTAGTTACCACTGCATCTTTCTGGAAAAAAAAAATGCAGGGATAAATAGTTTATTTATAGTTATTTTCAAATCTTCAATGTACTGTCATTATAAAACAACTTTGTTATTGTTTATTTAATTCTAACAAATAAGTTCTTGTTAAAAACTAACCAAAATTAATTGAATTGAAAATAATGAGCTTCATTTCTGCACAGGAGAGACTTGGTGTGGTATCCAAACAATAGGAAATATATCGGTATCAGTATCGACCAAAATGAGTTGAAAAATATCGGCAAAAATCAAATATCGTGCATCCCTAAACTATACTACATAAAACATCAGAACGAAACCACAGCCGAGCTAATTGAGATGCAGATTCACTCTGCCAGCAGGTGGCGCTTATGAACAGCAATGATAGTGTTTCCTGGGTTACTGCTGTAAACCAAGCAGAGCTGCTCTTATGAACTCTACTTTAATTTGCATCGTTCAGAGGCAAGATGAAAAGAAAATACCACGTAAACTTTTCTAAAGACAATCAGTTCCCCTCAGAGATACATTCATATAAAATCCTTCTCCAATTGTATCACGATTTGAATAGTCACATTTGAATCGATTTTCAACCGGCTCGCGGTTAATCGTTACATCCCTAAATATTACTACTATAATTACAAAATACTGATTTATTTAAATTTATTAACTTATTTACAGTAGTTGTAATTGATCAATATTACTAGATTTTACAGGGGTGCAAACTCGTCAGGGGGGAAAAAGGTGACAAACTAAACTGAAAAGGTTAAAAGGGCATGGGAGCCCTTGGTAGCATAATTGATCTCTTTGCAGCAGAGGCTGCATCTGGCATAGTTTCTCTATTTATTTATTTTTAAAACTGTGACAATTAAAACTCTCATTCCCTCACTCTGAAAAAAAATTGAAGTGGGTGAGTGGTAAAGTTTGGCTACCTGAACTGGTTAAATGTCAAAGTATGTAAAGGCAAGTTGATTCACATAACACATTTCACACACAATGGCAAGTCAAACTGCTTTATAGGGAGAAAAATTTACACAGCAAAAAATGCTTTTCTGACATTTGTCTTGTTTCCAGTCCAAATATCTAATAATTCTTAAATCAAATCTTTTTTTTTTCAGAAAAAAATAAGTCAAAATAATCTTGTTTTCGGTTTGAAATTATTATTTTGCTTACCCCATTGGCAGATTATTTTGCTTGTTTTAAGGAAAAACTCACTTAATTTTGACTTTTTTCTGAAAACAAGACAATAATTTTTACTTGTCTAGAAAATGCTTCTTGATTTAAGAATTTTTAGATATTTGGACTAGAAACAAGACAAACTCTAAGTAGGAAAGCATTTTTTGCAGTGCACCATTCAAGGATAAACGCCTTTATATGATTAAAAGACGTTTGAGTGACAACTACGGTCTACAATCAACAAGGATTGTTGTTAAGATGTTACATGAACTTAGTCAGGGGAAATAAACCACTGTAAATCTTCATTTCAGCACTCGAATTTTTGAAGCAGCTGACGGGCTAAACGCGAGGTGTTTCTCTGTCTTGAAATAGGCTGTTACAGGCTGACACTTAGCTATGGCTTGAGCTGAGTGATACTAATATTACTGTACATTAAACGTAGGGCTGGGCGATTTAGCAAAAAAAAATGAATCTCGATTTTCTTTTCAGAACGTTTGACCGATTCTCGATTTACAATTTTTAACTAGTCAACTTAAAAATGTAACTACAACATGATTCAAGTAACTTTTTCTTTATTATCCCTAAATAAAATTCTGTTCCAAATGCAGCACACATGAAGTTGTCAACATGTAAATGTTAAACAAATCACTTGTTAAATATCTCTGCCTAAAAGATGAATGAACTACAATCCTGTACAAACTTGTCTTATATGTACAGAAATAATAGGCTACAAGAAAAATGCTTAAAAAAAATATTCTCAACAGTCAATGTAATTAAAAATAAAAATGACGACTTTTTATATAGAATCCGAAAATTGTACGTTTGTAAACTGAATACTTGTAAATATATCTGTACATCCATTCGTTTAAAGTTATACTTCTCTATATTTCTACTTCTGTATATAGTGCATTATTTAATTTTCTGTTTTTACTCCATCTCTGCTGTGTAATTCCTATATCTGCTGCACTAGTTTGCACTATGTCCACACTTTCTTCTGCACTGGAAGCTCAAGGCAAATTCCTGGCGTGTAAACATACTTGGTAATAAAGCTCTTTCTGACTTCTGAAGGTATAACACCAGTAGACTATTAACAATAAATGTTCTGTGAAAACCATGAACAACAGCTTTTAGCCTGTCACCATGATGCAAACATGAAATATCAGACATACAGTTGTAGTTCTTCACAGGTTTTTTATTCAATTGCGCTTCTTTTCCAATGTTTTTTCTATGCAAACATGGACGCGTTTGACTGTTGCAATGCACTCGCGTCTCTTGCAGTGTCTCATGTTCACTCCCATCTTCTGGCATTTTGTCCTATTCCACTGCCCGCGTCGTATCTTTGTCAACACAAAAGTGTGTTTTGTGTGAATGGCGCCCGCACCGAGAGAACGACGCCTTGCCATATGAGCGCGTCACACGTGAGCGGTTAATCACGTGCGCCGACATGCGGTTGGATCGCTCATTTCTTTTTTTCTCTTTATGTTATCATTGGCATTTTGTCAAAGTGTCTAATTCTTGGACAATTTCCTGCAGCGTCTAAAAGCTAGGCTTCAGGAGTGAGATTGGTTGGATGAGGGAAAGAACATTAAGGGAAAGAAACGCTACAGGTGACGTGACACATGACTCGCAGATACGACGGCGACCCCCACCCCCACCCACATTTTTTTTTTTTTCTACAGATCTACACGATTCACGTGAATGACCTATTTCAAGGTGAAAACGGCGAATTTCGCCGAAAGGTGACAAGTTTGCACCCCTGTTTTATAACCACATTAACAAATCATTGTCACTATTATTCATTAGAAACATTGATTTAAATTGTATTGCAACTACGGTTTATAATTGTTATTTTAGTAATAATTTACATGAAACAATTACTATATCTTAACAGTTCTTTTGTTTTATATTTTTTTTACAGTAGTTGCAATAATTTATATCCAATAACATTAGTTAAAAAAATATTTTTTGGGAGGTTATTTTAATCACCAGTACATTATCTCATTATAGTAATATTGATTTAAATCTACTACCACAGTTGTAATTTACAGAGATGGAAACTCGAGTCTGCGACTTGGACTCGAGTCGCACTTAAGTCGCATAAATAAAGACTTGGGACTTGACTTGGACTCGTGAACAGCTGACTCGAGACTTGACTTGGACTCGTGAGACTTGTAAAAAACACAAGTCATTTGGTATATGACGACTTGTATCTCTGAGGGAAACTGGCCGTCTAAAAAAAAAAAAAATTTTAAATGGTATTTTCTTTTCATCTTTCCTCAGTGTAATGCATATTACAGTAGTGTTCATAACCGCAGCTCTGCTTTGTTTACAGCGGAAACCAAGGAAACGATGTTTAATTGATGTTCAAGCGCCACCTGCTGGCAGAGAGTCAATCTGCATTAATTCAGCCTGTCTTCTCTGTCTGCTGGTTTGTTTCGTACAGATGTTTTATGTAGAATAGTTTCACAAAACTAAAGTCAGACCATTTTGTTTTCGAAATTATACAATCCAATTTAGATGAAAAACTACTCATGCTGGATGTATGCAGCCTCTTTGTTTGGATTGTGTTGTTTAAAATACAGAGGTTGCCTCTCATTTTAAATTGAAAAAGAGCACAGACAAAACCTTAGTTTGTTTATATGAGATTGATTTCATTTGTGTAATTCATTTGATTAATTGGGGTTTATTTTAAAATTTAGTTTTGTTGTTTGACATTTAAATTTTACAAAGAAATGTGCAGCATTTTATCTGACAATTAATAAATGGACACCTTTTCATTTCTTTGTCTTAAATTTTGTTAGTTTTTTTGTTGAGAAAATCATATCGTGAAATCAGTATTTCAAAACTGAGTTAGCCTAATAACTAGCTGAAAGAACTGTTGCTAATAAATAGAACAAAGATTTGAGACTTGATTTGGACTCCGCTTTAAAGACTTGAGACTTGACCTCAGAGACTTGTGAACACGTCTGGTAATTTACATCAATCAACTACTATATTTATTAACCAATAAAAAAATTAAAAAAAAAACTACTACTACCCTTAATACAGTAGTTGTCATACAGTTAAATGCATTTATCAAGCACTGAAACGAGCGCAATTTAACTCCCTATGTAATACACAAGTTTAGCAACACTTGTGAAAAACTGTTAAAGCGATCAAACTACTTCAGAAGACTCTGAACAGCGCACTACTTCTACTGCTTTTCCTTTCTGGAGCAAACCCCCTTTCATTATATGAAAAACACCAATATGAACAGTTAAAAAAAAAAAACTGCATGCGTGTCAAGTGAGAAGAAAAGGGGCAGGGGGGAAATAAAAACAACCAACTAAGCAATACCTTGTCGTGGAATTTCTTCTGGAAGGTGGGGGCGAAGTCTGTAGCCATCTGTCCAATAGCGTTACAGGCGGCATAACGAACCCTGGGGTGCTGCAGGGGTTTGGAATGAGGCTCGGTTTAGTGTCTGTACTTGTTAAAACATCAGAAATGAAGTGCTGTGATTTTTCTTACAGGATCCTGACAGAAGAGCAAAACAAAGCTGACGATCTCGCTCAGAATGGCCTCCATCTGTTGGTGACAGCCCTCGCCAATAGCAGAGAGCGCCATCAGACCAGCATGCCTGTACTTCCAATCAGCTGAGGGGAAATAAAACGTTATGAACAAAAATCCCATTTCTATAAATGCAATCCCAATAATAGATACTGACGCATCTACTCACGGTTCTGCAACATCTGCATGATGTGCTGTTTGATCATGGGAAGGACGATCTTTCCTCCGAGGCCACATGCAATCCTGTCCAGAGCGCTTTCACCCGCAACGGCATTACTGAACACCAGCAGAGACCAGAGTCAAATTACACTTATATATGATCCATAATCAGGAACAATTAAGCTCTATTGACCGGTATATCAAAGCAATAACGCCTGCAATTACAGGAGGGTTTATGAAGGTACATTTCAGACTTTAAGAACAATTATAAAAAATTTAAGGAGTAAAGAAACAATACATCCATGTTCTTTAAAATGTAAATGTATACATAGTTGAATTGGCAAGACTTCAAGGTTTGAAAATCTAACTTCCAAGTGTTATTTTAAGATACATTAGGATACTGTTAGTTATTAACATTTTGAATTAGCTTTTATTTTAATATCCTCTTTTCATTTTAATTTTAGTTAAAGGGATAGTTCACTTTGAAATTAAAATTTGGTATCTATCAGCTTACCCCAAGGGCATCCAAGATGTAGGTGTCTTTCTTCAGTAGATCCAATTTTGATACTTTTAGGTCAAACCGTTCTAGTCTGTCAGTCATATAATGGCAGGTATAGGTCACCGTCTCTATAAGAGGGAAAAAGAACATGCACAGAGAAATCCAAATTAAACCATTCCCCATTGTAACTACACATTGATGGCCTAAGACACGAAACGAGCGGTTTGTGTGAGAAAACGAACAGTATTTATATCGTTTTTTACCTCTTGTACACAACCATGTCCAAGTGATCTGAGTGGCGCACACGCATCCGGTGTGTGACGTGTGTGTGCGCACGCTCTGGCTCACGCTGCATTCACACGGGGCGTCGGCGTCAACGCTTGACAGAGGGCGTGTCTGAAGCGTGGTGCTGACGCAACTTTAAGCGCCAACGGAGGCGTCAGCCAATCAGATCGCCTCATGCAAATACCCAATCCCGTTCATGCAACACCAGAGAAGTATGTGATTGGTTGTTGTAACTATGACGGCGCGTCAGCACCACGCTTCAGACACGCCCTCCGTCAAGCGCTGACGCCAACTGAATGCAGCGTGAGCCAGAGCGCGCGCACACACACACACACGTCACACACCGGATGTGTGCGGCACTCAGATCACTTGGACATGGTTGTGTACAAGAGGTAAAAAAAAACTATATAAATACTGTTTGTTTTCTCACACAAACTGCTCGTTTCGTGTCTTAGGCCATCAATGTGTAGTTACGATGGGGAATTGTTTAATTTTGATTTCTCTGTGCATGTTCTTTTTCCCTCTTATAGAGACAGTGACCTATACCTGCCATTATATGACTGACAGACTAGAACGGTTTGACCTAAAAACATCAAAATTGGATCTACTGAAGAAAAAAGACACCTACATCTTGGATGCCCTTGGGGTAAGCTGATAGATACCAAATTTTAATTTCAAAGTGAACTATCCCTTTAATTTGAATAATTTCGTTGTGTTTTTGGCAGTTGTGGGTTAATGTCTGTAGTTTGTATTAATATTTTCTAGTTTATCTTACTACAAGTTAAGCTAAATTAGAAATTTTGGCTTGTCAACTAGCTGTAATAAAAAAAACAGGTCATATATATTTTTTTATGTTTATTATAAGTTTTTGTCAGCATCGTTTATTATTGTCTGCAGTTTAAAAATGTTTTTATAAAGTTTACTTTACAAGTTAAACTAAATGAATTGGTAATTTTGCCTCGTCAACTAGCTGAAATAAAAGTCTTTATATATTTTTAAACGCAAGTTTATTTCAAGTAATATTTTTATGGTTTTAGAATTTTTTGTTTTTTAAACAAGACTTACTATCTTCATTTTGCATCAAGTAAATGTACCTTGATTTAAAGGAAGTTCAGATATTTGTATTGGAAAACAAGAAGAAAAAAAAAAAGATAAATTTTTTGCAGTGCATGCTAAATTTATTGCCATAACTTTATGAATTTATGACTTTCGGCTCCTTTTCAAAGCATACATTTGTACACAGGTCTTAAAATCCACAAAATTCCACAGATCAAATCCTAGCGAGCTGCCGAAACACCATTTTTAGTAACTGGAAAATTACTAGCATGACAATTATACATTGGTCAATTGCAGCTAAACTGTGGTTAAATATTTTGCATGAGCAAACAATTGTCTTGTGTTTTTGCCCCCAAAACAGTATTACTGTACTTTTTGATGCAATTATTAATCTCACCTGTCAAAATCATCATCTTCTAGTTCATCAGCCATGGCCCACTCCTCATCCTCCTCCAGATCCACCATCATACTCAACATCTGAGGTACTAAACATTTAAGAGCAAAAATTATTGAACTTCACAGCAGAAAACCTACTATTTGGCAAGTAATTAACAGTGTGAGAGTAACTAATTAGCATTGCTATCAGCTTCATTTTTCTGAAGTGTGACACTAATGCAAAATGTCAAAATGCACGTTATGTTGCATGGTACAGTGCACTTTTTGTAGCTTTAAGCTTGACAAGTTTCACTTTCATTAGCTTTGACTGTGGTAATTAGTGTTGTAACATACGAAGCGTTAAATGCCCCTCTCTTACCGCTCTGAGCAACGATGTTGGTGTGTTTTCTCAGCATTGCAGCAGCGGTTTCAGACAGTGTGACAATGACTTCCAGAGCCAGCTGCCGCTGCATGTTTGTAAGGTTGGTGTCTGCACACAACTGGAGTCAAATGAGGAAAAACATTTTAATCAGAATATAATTGTGATTCTGCATTTGTCTCAATCTTTTAAAAGGTCACATGGTTTAAAGTGAGTCTTTGTGCATCATTCTCACTTTGAAAGCAGGACAGGGTTTTAGTCTGAGGCTCAACATGCTTACACACCCACGATAACATGTTTCTGCAACCGGGCTGTGGAAGCTGCATGAGAATGACAACTTCCAAGCATTAAATCACAGAGATCGATATGTGCCTGTTTAATAAAACCTCATGGATCAGCACAGACGAGCTGCCTCAAGGAACCACCAGGCACAACTGAAGAGGTTAATAACGCAAGAGATGCATACACAGTTTGGGATTAGCAAGACTTAACGTTTTTTAAAGAAATCTCTTCTGCTCATCAAGGCTGCATTTTTTTGTAATCAAATACAGTAAAATTGTGAAATATTATTGCAATTTAAAAACTATTTTCTACGTGAATTTATTCCTTTGATGCGCAGCTGAATTTTCAGCATCATCACTCCAGTCTTCAGTGTCACATGATCCTTCAGAAATCATTCTAATAGCAGCTGATTTGCTGCTCAAGAAATATTTCTGATTATCAAAGTTGAAAACAGTTGTGCTGCACAATATTTTTTGGAACCTGTGATACTTTTTTTTTTGGATTCTTTGAATAAGTTAACAATTTATTATTTAAAATTCATTCAAATGTAAAAGTAAAATATAAATTAATTTTTCACATTAATCTAACATCTTTGCTTAATTTAGAAAAACAAAAGTGCACTGTCCCCAAACTTTTGAACAGTAGTACATATTGTTACAATAAATAAATCAGCATATTAGAATGATTTCTGAAGGACCATGTGACACTGAAGACTGGAGTAATGATGCTGAAAATTCAGCTTTGATCACAAATAAATTACATTTTACAACATTCACATAGAAAAGTTTTTAAATTGCAATATTTCACAATTTTAAAAATTTTTTCCCCCTGTATATTTTGATCAAATGCAGCCAGTTTCCATGTTGGCTCACCTTCAGGCTCAGTTGGAGAGTGGCTTCCAGGTTTGGTCTTAGGTATTTGGGGGCTGTGTCTGCAATCTCCACCAATGACTTCAGCACAGAGTCGTCACCATGGTAACAGGATTCATTCACCGCCTGATTGGAGAAAGAAAGATTCTTGTAGTGCACTTGTTTTTGCAGGGCTCAACACTAAAGACTTTTCTGCCATTTTTAATTTCCCTGCCAAAAAACAGCCTCGATTTTTTGTTGTTTTGACCCATGCTAATAAATAAGGTTGTTACAACAACATTTTAGATGCCAGTGAAATTTCACAAAAATTGAAATGTCTTGATTCCACAGCAAAAACAAACAAACAAAAAAAAAACTACTAGCCTAACTAATATAAAGTCCGAACATTATAGTCAGCAAAATAATTTACAAATGAACACATAAATTATACAATACAGTGTTTCCCACAGGATTTTGTGACACTTGTGGCGGCAGGTGACGTCACATATTAATTTGCATATTTAAGACGTCATTGCGTCAAGTTTGCGTTCAGATTTTCTACTCTATGAACTGTCACATACTGTAATACAACTGAATGCCCAATAAAGCCGTTAACATTTACATATTTTCTGTTGTCATACATAAAACGGGTATAAAGTGACTAAACACGACCCATAAATACATGTTAACCAGGAATCACTCACTATACTCCTTAAATCCTGATTTATAATTGCGACATCGTCTGATAAAATCAACATACATCTACACTAAAGAGACTATATGCGGTGGTTTTGGCTATATTATTGTTTTCATATTCAGCGCACTGCCTGCGTCTAAGTAACAAACTATGAGCATATTAACAGACGAATTATGTTCATATTTAAAAGTTGCTGTCCTCTGCCCTTTCAGTTCTCCAGTGTGAACTTGGCAAAAGGGTATATTCAAAAGCACATAAAGGGGGAACTAGTGAGCACTTTCTGAGTCATAAAACATCAAAAGTTTCTGAAAGCACAAATTCAAAAGAGCTGACATGCATGTTACTGAGTAAAGGTGTGGTGAGGAGCTCTTCACCTGTAGGATGCCGGGAAGAAGGTCTGAAAAGTGTTTCAGCAAGGCTGTGCTGCTCTCATTGGACAGGACGAAGGAGGAAGCCGCACGCGCAGCCAGGGTTCGAATCTGAAAATGAAAGTTTAAAATTAGTCACTCTGGGAGGTTTATTCTGGTGCAATGTCACAAAACCAACAAGATGCACAGAAAAGAAAAAGCACTTAAACATAAAACCAGCACGACTTGAGAGGAATCAAAGAATAAAAAAAAGGAGCTTTAGAAAACCAGTTCTTTATTATGCATCACGTTTCATAAAGGCTTTCATCAGGGTTAAAAGACTACATAGCAGGGACAAAAACAAAAAACAACGTACTTAAATACAAAAAGAGCAAGTTCAAACTTGCAACCAACCAGTGAGGAAATCAAACATGTCAGATGATTTGTAAAAGTGGGATTATTTAGGCTCCTCACGATATGATTCATAATGATTCTTGATCTTTTTAATGATTTTACCAACCTTGAATATAAAAACTTCTGCCTTTTAAATGAAGTACTATTTATAAAAAATAAACTCACAATCTTAATGATTTGATATCCTATCACAAGACACATCAGGAAAAAAAAAAAAGCACAATCAGGCAAATATAAGAATGAGAGATCATACATACATACACATGATCAACATTCTCTGTAAACTCTTCATTTTCCGAATTACATTTGAAATTATTTCAAGAACTTCTGGTCTTCAAATGTGATGGGGAAGCTAACGAGCTTGAAACACTGACCTGTGGGTTTTCCTGATCCTGCATACACTGAACCAACATGCGCTTGATCACTTCCAGGTAATGCTGCTGCTGATTGCCAAAGATAGCTGGGAAGTTCCTGTATGAGGAGGAAACAGTTCAGAAGGAGAATTTTCACAGCATAAACTAATTCTGAATCAGTTCTGGGTAAGTAATCAAAACTGTAGTAGCTTAAACTTTACGCACCAGAAAATGTGCAGCGCTGCTTCCCGGAGGCCGACGTCTTGAGAGTTCACCGAATCGAACAGGAACTTGAGGATCTCTGGCCACTGATTGTTGCCGTCATCATCTTGGGATAAAAACAAAAGGCATTAGTTCACATCGATGCCATTTGGTTCGGCTCATCCGAAGTACAAGAGTCAACTCACCGATGAGATTGCGAGAGAGCTCCGCGGCGATATCGCAGACCTTCTTGCGGATGTTGGAGGAGCATTCGGACTGGATTCCAGCGAGCAGCTCTGTCTTGATGGCCGTCTGCACATCGATGGTCAGGCTGGGATAGACCTCCTCGAAAGACGAGGACAGCAGGCGCCGCAGCAGCACAGCTGCCATCTGCTTAACCTGTGGAGACGCATTTGAGAGCTTTACACAACTGTAGGGACGTGCTTTGCAAATAAAGCCACAGGTTCAAATGTGGGACTTAGAGTTTGAGAAAAACATACAGATGAAGAATTAAAAGGAAGTTTACAACTGCAGGGTTGACTAATGACTGCAGCTTCCTGTCCAGGTGGAGACTAGGTCTTAAATAACTCTAGAGCGCATCTCAGGAGATCATTTCACACAAAAATGATGCATTATGCTGTGCTATATAAAGCATTAGCATTATGAGAACACTTAACTAAGATAAGAACTGTTTTACTAAGTGAACTAGTAAACGTCACATTAAAAGACCATGAAAACAGAGGGATGTACGATGACTTTTATAGGTTGACTGTAGGGATGGGCGATATATTGCATGCGATAGTCATGCGCATCTCGTCAGTAAAGCCGGTTTCTTGATTAGCGGTTAATCTCCATCACCTGTTTTCAGATGGAGCGGCATTTAATACACAGAGCCGTAGATCACTGACAAGCTACGCAATATCACGTTCATATCGAAGGCGATATATCAGTTGATATATGCGTAGCTTGTCTGTGAACTACGGCTCTGTGTATTAAATGCCGCTCCATCTAAAAACAGGTGATGGAGATTAACCGCTAATCAAGAAACCGGCTTTACTGACGAGATGCGCATGACTATCGCATGCAATATATCGCCCATCCCTAGTTGACTGTCGCACTCTAGTTTCATATATCTATAAATATCTGAGGTCTGGAGACTGAAATGACACAATAGGTGAAGTAAAGGCTTAAAATGCATTGAGAGGACAACTAGACAATGGGGCGGCATGTTTTGAGTAACCGCGTTGTCATCTTGGCATTTGGGTGGTTAAAATGGTTAAAGATGTTCACTGGTGGGCTTTACACAATTTAATGTCATTTTTAACTGAACATTGCTTCTACTACATAGTTCTACTTCTCAATGTTTGGACTTTCTGGGTTAGTAAACATTCACAAATAAAATGTGTAATGTTTTGTCTGACAAAATGCATGAAAAAAATATTGCAATTTGTGATTAATAGTTATTACAGTATAAAAAGTACTGACAACGCTGAATAAAAAAAAAGAACCTTCAAATTTAAAGTTTGAATTTGAAATTTTGAATCTGAAGTGGTTTAAGCTGAAAAAACTAAATTGCTAATTGGGAATAAACCAAAACTGAACTAAAACTGAAGTAAAAGACTTATATATATATATATATATAATAAAAACACCACCACAAATGACTTCTTTACAGAATTTAATAAATGAAAACTTATTTTAAATAACAAAATAAATCAATTCAGAATAATAAAACACTAAAATAAAACGTTTGCAGTGATTTTTTTGCACAGCTGCACAATTTAAAAAAAAAAGTGATTGTAAATCAATATTAATTACATTCTTTTGTTTGTGATTGCTACTAAAAATTATTCAAACAAAATAATTATTGAAGTATATAACTTAAGTAAAAATAATACAAATAGTACAACGGATCAAGTACGGTAATATTTAAAGCTGCCCACGCTTCCCTCTAAAACAGTGCATATTTAATTAAATCTCAGCCTTTAATTGATTTAAACAATTAAACATGCAGCCCTACCCAAACTCAGCTACAAATTGTGAAAACAGTTACCACACTGGGTTTAAAAGAGGTTTACGGAGGGTTAAGTGTGCTGTGAAAGCCTGCCTGCTCTTGCAAAGTCAAAACCTCAACTATAACTCAAGCTCTGAACCGTTGCAGGTTAGTCTGAATAAGTTGCGGGTCTCATCTTGAGCAATCAGTTTTTCCAGGAATCGAATTCAACAAGCGTAAACAAGGTCCAGTCTGAAGAACACCAGTGTCTCCATTTACCCTCGCCCACTCACGGTCAGCACAACGGAGTTACTCAACTACTAACAACATCTCCACGACCTCGAGACAACAGCACACCATCTGACCCTGAGAGAGCAGGTATGAGGCATAATGGACGGTGTAAACAAAGCACTTTCTGCCATTTATGCCGTTTAAAGACAGAGCATAGAGTCTAAATGGATGCCTGGAATAAATATTACAGCCGTGATGACAGTAAACCAACTCTCACGTACCTCCTCGGCAGCGGACGCATCACGGATAGCCTGCAGTAAAAATGTGATCTTCGTCTGACCGGGGATGGTGTCATACGTATCCTACAAGAACAAATTAAGTTAATGAGCGCCAACATAATTTATACATATAGATATTTGAAAGACCTTTTTAAAACAGAACATAAGGAATCAGCTGTGTTTTCTTAAAGGGATAGTTCACCCAAAAATGAAAATCATCATCACTAACCCACCTTCATGTTGTTCCAAACCTGTACGAGTTTCTTTCCTCTATTGAAGACAAACGACAACATTTTGTAGAATGTTAGTAACCAAACAGTTGCCAGAAGCCATTGACTTCCATAGTATTTATTTTTCTTCTCCATACTATGGAAGTCAATGGCTACCAGCAACATTTTGGTTACCAACATTCTTCAAAATATCAGAAGAAAACAGTTCATACAGGTTTGGAATAACATGAGGGTGAGGAAATCGTTGTATTATATTTGTAAACGTTTCATTAGCAACATTTCAAGTTTAGAAATCTCAAACCAATCTCCATTACTTCTTAATTCACTTCACTTCACACAAAAAAAAAAAAGAATTAAGGCTTGAATACCAGCAGAAACAACTTTTACAAATAACTTTGTTCTTTTGAGTCATCACAGAAAATTGCTGGTTGTGTGAAGAAAAAGTTCCAGCTCAATATTAGTCTTGTTTTCCAGTGCAAATTTCTAAAAGATTCTTAATGCGTACATTTACTTGAGATGCAAAGTGATGCAAAAAATCCAACGGATAAATTACACAAAACAAGAACAAATTTTCCAATCGACTTAATTCAAAGGGAAACATTTTCATTCCTCAATTGTCAGAAATGTGTTTTTGTTTTAAGCATAAACTAACCTAATTGTTCAGTTTTTCAAGAATTCATATTATATTTGCATCAAGCAAATGCATCTTGAT
The DNA here is from genome assembly GCA_027422415.1 of Schizothorax lantsangensis. Classification (NCBI taxonomy): domain Eukaryota; kingdom Metazoa; phylum Chordata; class Actinopteri; order Cypriniformes; family Cyprinidae; genus Schizothorax; species Schizothorax lantsangensis. Next base: position 4,008,830 of record CM049841.1, on the reverse strand, counting down.
TTGAGGATGCTTAGATACTCATATTGGAAAACAAACACTAAGGCATTGATTTTTTGCAATGCATCCATCATTTAATGCCCTGCTCTAATTTCAGACTTTTTAAGGCCTTATTTGTGGAATTAGGACATGCAAAAACCCTGAAAGACTCCTAAACTTCAAATGTTTTTGCACAGTAAACATTACAACTTTAAAAGCAAAATAAGTTTATTCTGTTCATCCAGGAGTAAAGAGACCAACTAAACCTTAAGATGTTCATTTTGCACGAGTCAAACAGATTCTTGGAGTCAGTTTACAAGTGACAAATGGATGTGGTTATGCGCAGAATGCCTGGAATGAACGGTGCAATGGGAATGTGTAATCAAAACAAGGAAGTCGCACACCTCAAAGCTTTCAGAAAATTAATAGCAATAATTCCATAGGACTGTCAGACATAAGAGTGACATCAGCTGATTTCTGGGGCCAGTTGGCCCTTGTCACGCTGTGAGCGTCTGAGTCAGTTTCCGCTGAGCATTAGCGTGCCACTGGTCAAGCATTGTCTGTGCTAAAGGAAAGTGCTGACCGATGGCAGAGATGAGCGATAAGACCTAATGACCCATCCTGATCCTCATGAGCTCAGGTTTGAACTGCCCACAGATAAAGAAGCGCCTAACAAAAGACTAGTCTGAACATGTGCCAATGGGGAACCCAGTTTTTTTGGGGGGGGGGATTCGAATTTGCCGCGAAATCTGGGACGCTGGTGACCTTCCATGCAAAAGTGAGTTTATAAGCGTGTATTTAATATAACGAGAAACCCAAAATGTCCATGCGATTGAAAGCACATCCCTGACCCAAATCCAAAATGTTTCCATAACATGACAGTATGAATGGGCATCTTTTGTGATAAACTCATCTCATGGCGTGAAGATGGGTGTAAAGTTACTGTTTAATGAGTGAAATACAAGACTCGCCACAATAGCGACGATAAAGAGCTTTTAAATATTCATCATTCTTCTAAGAAATGTAGTTTGATTATAGTGTTGCTTGTTGAGGGGAGATAAAAATAAAGTAAACGTATGCAAAGTACAAGCAGATTGCGATTTTGTTTGTGTGGTCGGCGTTCATCACTTTGACAGTTCTCGGAAAATAAGACGCAAATGTGACTCGTTTAAAACCTTCACATGGCTGAAATACCGATTTAACGACCCGTTTGAGCAGCTCAAGCCGATCTGAGCAACACCAGCGCCCGGTTCGCAGCGTCACAGGAGCCGCTGCTCGAATAATAACGCAAAAACTGGAAAGACGACGTTAAAAGATTAAATCAGAAAAACATCTGATTTATATGCGTTTTAACCGAGACGGGACAAACACGTATTGCACATGTTTGTAATGCTGGTTAGGCCACGTTGATACGCAACGCACGACAGTGATGTCCGATTCGCGAACGAATCGCTCATTTGAGTCGATTCCTTGAAATGACTCGGTCGAACTGAGGGCTTGATTGATTTCGAAATTGCATCCTTTTCGTATTACGCCTGCGATACCTGTATGACAGATGTAGTAAGATTATTATGAGTGTATGCTAAACCGAGTTCAGTGTCACAATCTCAAAATAATCCGTATATCTTCATTCTTTAAAAGTATAACCAAACATATCGCAATCAAATAATTTAATCCAAAATAAGATCACTGAATTTAAATAAGAAAAAATAAATACATCACAACATGCGTCAATCGACAAAATAACGTTACATACACCACAAAAGTAAAGTAAAGAGCGACGCAATTTTGTGCGATGACTCAAAAGAACAGAGGAGTTTGTTTCTGGAGTTGGTTCGTTGAAACGAATCGACTCTCTGAAGTGATTCGGAGCCGCATAGCAGCAGCGCGCGCTTCACACATGTGCTGGGCCAGAGCGAGGCTGAGCGGCCCGCGCTAAAACTGCGAACAGATATTACGTTAGATTTCCCGACATACATCCACACAAAGCGGTCCCGAGCCGACTTCCATACCTCGGATTGCTTCCTGACGGTGTTGTCAGGGCTCATCAGGTTGCTCAGTAAGAGGTAGAACTGCTGCTGCTCCGCCATCGCTGCTGGATTCAGAAAGAGAGACGAACGAATGAAAGCCGGCAGGGGAAGCGACCTCTGACACCGGACGGCATGAACGGAGGGACGTGATTGGCTCCCGACGCGCCGTCTCTGCCCCGCTGATTGGCTAACGCTTGTGAATGAGATTAAATGATTGGCGTGGTTGGTGCGTTGGGCTGTCAGTCATCGAGACGTACAAGGGACTCTCTATGGCTCTGAAGGGACTTTGATATAATTCAGCTGCTGATCATCCCGTTGGCTGCGGAACGCGAGTAAAGTCGAAGTGGGCGGAGTCTAGACGGACGCAATGACGTCGTTGCAAAATAAGTGCGACTGTAAACGCGGGAAATTAATTTTTTTAAAGGCGTGTCTGTTGTAAAATATTATGATTCTGTATTTGGCGTCGTGTGAATGTGTTTTTTAATTATTATATATTATATTAATTATAATTAATATAATAAGTTAATTACATATATATATACACACACACACACACACACACACCATATTATATCTTTGTAGCTTCAGACTTCATGCCTTTGCTTTTGTAATGTTGTTAATGTTCACAAGTTCTTTAATTAAAAAAACACAGGAAATTATCAGTCATTATTCAAATGTGCATTAGTTAAATAATATAGTAAATGATAACATAATAATTTTGGTTGGCCTTGATTTCTTAACGTTGAATTGTGCTAAAGATTCCAGTTTGTTTTTGTTTTTTCATTATAGTGAGATGAAGAGTTCAATTTATCATAAATAAAAGTGATTTATCACAAAAATTAATAGTCTCTTTTAAGTGATTTATCACAAAGAGTCTTGTTTTCCTGTCATTCTAATATATTATATTATATTACATTATGTTATATTACACTTCTTATATTATAATATATTATATATTTGTTTGTATTTCTCTTTGCTGCTGCTCAGCTTCTCTTTTTATGTCTTGAATAACTTTTATTTTGAAGCCTATTTTGCATTGTTTGAAAGGAAAATTAAATAGGCAAAATACATGTTCATACATCAATTTCTTGTACTAAAAATGGAAATGTTTATTAGGCTACATCTCTTATGTAAAGAGAATATAAACATCTCTCTCTCTCTGTGTGTGTGTGTGTGTGTGTGTGTGTGTGTGTGTGTGTGTGTGTGTGTGTGTCCGTGCTTTGGACTGTGATGTTTGATCATACTTTTAACAAATAAACATGTCTTATCCATCCCTTTGCAATGCAAGTGCTGTACAGAAATATAAATCTTGAACTTTGGAAATCTGAGAATGACTGCTCTGCTGAAGGAATAAAAAAGGCCTTTAATTGGCCACAAGAGGGCGCGAGAGAATCTCTTTGACAATCTCTAGACACATGCAGAGCCTTCAAAAACTAGCTGTTCTCTTCAATCACACTGAATGTCATTACACTAGAGAACAAAATGTCACAGTCTTCATCTGTTCTCAAATGCTCCAGGATCTTTTCTTTTCAACTTCACTATTCTTCATGATTTTTGAAGTCAGAAACCACAAACAAACACAAGTCACAATACTGTCTATCTTCATAGTCAACACTGCATCTATTGTTTTAGAATTTCAAACTTCATTTGGTCAAACATTATGCACAAAAAGAGTTACACAATTTGGCATTTGAATATATTTAGGGATCATCAATCAACCCTGGCTCACACAGAAATTGTTGACATGACACAATGTCTGTTTACTCTTGTGCACAAGTAAATTAGTCCTACACCATAAATGTTTATGTTCTATTATTGTTTATTCATATTTTTATGGCTTCATTATTTTGTCAACAGCTTTTGTTTTCAAGCTCACAGCCTGTGAAGGGATGCATTGGGCTGACTTCTGGAAAGTGTCCAGCCTCTGCATGCTTCCATAACGGTCACTTTGAGCCATTGCACACACTAGAAAAACAAACTAAGATGATATTTTCTGAAGAGAATATGAGTGGTGCTTGCCAATGCGAAACTCATAGTATTTTCTATGCATGGTCTAAATGGTTGCTAGGGAGTTGCTAGGGTGTTTCAAATGGTTGCTAGGACGTTGCCATGCAGTTGTCAGGGTATCTAGGTTATATTTTAAAACATGATTTGTTAAAAGAGTTTTCGCTCTATTGCATCCCATATTTATTCTCATTAAACAACCTAGAGTTTGAATCAAATTCACAGATCATTAGCTATAGATCTGTGTGTGTGTGTGATTGATAGAAAATAGATACACTCTCTGGAACCAAGAACTGTAATGGCGAGTGAAATGTTTCTGAGCCAGGCCACATCAACTGACAGACGGGGAAAGCGGGGTCTCCCACGACCCTTTGCGGTGTGGGATGGAGATGTGGAAATAGCACTCTGCATTTTGGCAGCAGTCGAGTCCCTCTGGGGTAGTTTGGAGAGCGCCCAAAGCGGAGTGGAAATAGAAGCTGGAAAAGAAAGAGACATGCGTTCTGTGAAGTAAAACTACCTGTCAAGCCTCTGCAGCTGAATATAGGTTAGTGAAAAAATCACTGTATGTACACTTGAGTTTAAAAAACTACACAAAAAACGTAGTAATGTTAGGGAACATGCACAACACCTTAGCAACTTCAAATGCCAAGCAACTACTCAGAATACACAATCCACATGATAATTGTGATTCAAAACACTCAGAACACCTTAGCAACACCTTAGCAACCACCAGAGTACTTTAGAAACCACAACACCCTAGCACCTAGAGCACCCTAGCAACCACACAACAACATGCTAACAATTGCTCATCCTGGCGACAACCCAAAATATTCTAGCAACTGTATAGCAGCAACCTGGCGACAACTCAAAACATCTATTAACTGTATAGGAAAACCTTGGCGACTACCCAACACATCATAACTGTATAGCAACACCCTGGCGACAACTCAAAACATCCTACTTTATAGGGACACACTGGTGACAACTCAAACATTCTAGCAACTGTATAGCAACAACCGGGCGAAAATCCAAAACATTCTGGTAACTGTATAGCAACACCCTGGCGACCATCCAAAACATTCTAGTTACTGTATGGCAACAACCGGTCAACAATCCAAAACATCAACTGTATAGCAACACACTGGCGTCAATCCAAAACATCCTAGTAACTGCATAGCAACACGCTGGCGACAATCTAAAACATCAACTGTATAGCAACACACTGGCGACAACCCAAAATATCAACTGTATGGAAACACCATGGTGACAACCTAAAACATCCTAATAACTGTATAGCAACACCCTGACGACAGCCCAAAACATCATAGCAACTGCATACCAACAACCACAGAAAAACATCCTAGCAACAGCATAGAAATGCACTATACAGAAAAGAATAATTCGGCAACACCCTAGCAAGTTTTGCGTGAACACCAGTGACATTTTCTTAAAAAATGTCAAAGTCTAGTTCATGGTTTGCTATCTGCATTGTGGTCTGATGTCTAATGGTACGTGTGTCCTTCAGAGACGTCTTCAGCCCTCGTCCTCCACAGCTGCCCAGAACAGAGGGGCTCGTGGGTATTATGTAAAGTGTGTGTAATGTACGTGGGTGTTTGGGAGAACAGGACTAACAGGAGGGAAAGTATTTATGGATGTATGCAGCAGATAGAATAAAAATATTTATTTGAATCATGTTCTCTAAATCTAGTGTACATATATACTGTTACCCTCAGATAATTTCAGATGGTTTCAGACTAGTATACTATAGTGCAGTACATTAAATCATTTTATTGCACATTTCAGCAAATATAGAAGGTCATTCTATGCATGCTAAAAATGTCCATACTATGCATGTACTGCAGAAGTAGCATGAGTATAGCAATATGATATTCCAAATATAGGCAATAATAAATATATAATTTAAAGCTACTGGCTCCTTTATGAAATAACACAAGCGCATCTGTCTGATATGCATGAGAAGTATGAGGTTTGAGGAAACACAAGCTCTGCAAAATCTGATGTAGATTGTATCTCCAGATGGCGCACACCTCTGGATGCTTGTTAGATGTGACAGATCAAAGTGTGTGTGTGGAAAACAGAAGATCCAGAGGAGAATGTGGTGTGTAAACATCACTAGGCCTGATGTGGAGTTCACCGAGGGTGGCAGTGACACTTTATTTTTCCACTTATAATGTTAATCAAGGTTTCTGGCACCACAAATTGTCATAATATAGTTTTTTTTATGACAATTTTCCACTGCCTTAAATGGGCTGTTTGTTTAAAAGAAATAAACAACCTGTTATGATTGACCAAACATTGCTTACAGGCACAGTTTCAATATTCTCAATAGGTGATGATATATAAATGTGGATGGTCATATGTTAATGACCTCAAATCTATACAAAAAGTATGTAATGTGGCTTAATACATTGTGTTAACATGCCAAGAACATTGCACTACCTTAGCTGCCACTAAAAAGTGGCAACACTTAGCAACACCCTGGCAACAACACTGAACACCCAAGTTACCACATAGAAACATGCTAACACCCACTCAGAACACTTGGGCAACCACACAACAACACCCTGGCAACCATCAAAACATCCTAGCAACAACACAGAAATGCAAAATGTATGCAACCCCCTGGCAACCAACCAAAACATCCTAGCAACAGCATGGAAATGCAACATGCACGCAACCCCCTAGTAACCAAACATATCTTCCTGGCAACCACCAGTAACAGCATAGGAACACCATAGCAACCACACAAGACACCCTAGTAAACACATAGCAACACCCTGGGCACCATCCAAAACATCCTAGCAACAGCACAGAAATGCAACATGCATGCATCCCTCTAGCAACCAAACATATCACCCTGGAACCAACCAAAACATCTTAGTAACAGCATAACAACACAGGACACTCTAGCAAACACATAGCAAGACCCTGACAACATGCCAAAACATACTATCAACAGCACAGACAATGCAAAATGCATGCAACACCATGGCAACCAACCAAAACATCCTAGTAACAGCATAGCAACACCCTGGCAACAACCCACAACACCCTAGTAAACACATAGCACAACACGCTGTCAACCATCCAAAAAATATTAGTAACTGCATAGCAACATCCTAGCAATCACATAACAATATGCTAACAACAACCCACAACACCTAAGCAACTGCATAGCAACATCTTGGCAACTAACCAAAACATCTTAATAAATGCATAGCAGCACCCTGGCAACAGACCAAAACAGAATGGAAGGTGCATGATGTAGTTACAATATCTAACCAGTAGGGAACCATAATAATATTAATCTATTGACTTTATGGCAATTTAGCAAAAAGGAAGCTGGAAATTCATAATCTTCTAGCATTAGTTCCAGTTTGTATCAAACACAGCTGAACCAGTTCAGCAATGTCTTTGAGTTCACTTATAAATCACAGACAGGTGTGTTTGGAGCAGAACTGGAGATAAACTCTGCAGGAAGACGGATTGCAGGAGCAGGATCAAAACCTCTCATCCAAGAGCCTCCCGACAGAGTGACTCTCAGCATGGAGACCCTTTGAAAGCCTTGACTTCACAGCTTTCTTCATCCCCACCCACCACCAGCTTTAGATGGCTTTGCCCAAACGATGATCCAGATCAGCACTCCTAAAAAATCTGCACTTCATAAGGATTTATTTTTGCTTTGAAGACGTAATTGAGTTATCAGTTTGAAATGTTGAACACTGTCTCAGATTTTTCTCATAAAGTTCCCTTAAAAGTAACAAAATGATTAATGGTGCTGTATGTAATTTTCTGACTGTACTAAATCATAATAATAAATAAAAATAAAGATCACATACTTGTTTATCCAAAAAAAAAAAAAAAAATGCTACAGCCAGTTATTCTACTTTGAAATGTGTTCTGTGTCAGAATGCCTGTTTTTGTTTTGGTCTGTGTGACTCCGCCCACTGACCATTTACCCAATATTATTTTGACACCACGGGTTGCCAGTTGGTGGAAAACACAGCGTAATGCAGCCATGGAAGCCAGCAAACAAACTGGGTCTACCCGACCTAAAAAACCTCGGCATCCATCTAAAAAGCTCTATGTCCAGAGCCATATTAAAACGTGGATAAATTAACTCATCAAATTACTGTGTAAGGCTTTCCATTGCACTCGTTTCTCATCCTCAATCTGGCAACCCGCGTCAGCATCAAGTCTGAATTTGGACTGCAGTAGGCCAGTTTCCACCGCTAGCTGTCAATACTGCACCTTTAATGAAGTATTTTCCTCAGGAGAAACATCTGAGAAGCAGGAAACTTCAGCAAAATTTCCCATTTGCTGTCATTACTGTCTAGAAGAAACTGATGTATAACAAATTTCTGTAATGTCATTTCCGACTTTTTTTATGGTTCTGCACTGTATGATAAAGTCTTGCATGGTGAGAACTATTCACATAAACACAAACTGTTAACATCTGGGTATTTGTTTATTTGCACAATAAAAAATCACTTCACATTTGTGCTGTAAGCATGAACAATGCTCTTTTCATAGCAGTTACAGGGCTTAAAACACATTTGATGGAAACTTTTAACTTATAGTGTGTTTTGGAGGTAATGGTCATAATTAGCTTAACAACGTCCCAATAACACTCAGCCTCTAATGAAGCATTAGAAAGTGATGGATGTCGTACCACACTAGCAGAATCAGCGGGATATTTTGGCCCTTGTTAGTGCACATAATGTCTTTTAAAGAGCACTGCGGAGAATTCACTGGGGCTCAAATGATGAATCATGGGAAGGTGTTTCCAGATGTGACCAGCTGCTTGTTTCTGAAAAACAACACTGTTCTGAAGCCATTTGTTACATGGTAGAATGTTCTGAAGAGCTTTTTCTAACCCCTTAGTTACAAATCTAGTTTAACCCTTGTGCTGTGCTGAAAACCAGCTTTATAAAAACTGCTGCAAATATGTCATTATGCTATATTATCACCAAATGACTTAATACTTTTGTCAACTTCTTTATTTTAAAATAAGAAAAGGTTTAGCATTTCTGATTCTGTGTAACTGATTGGTCATAGGCCTCATTAACCTCAGTTTTTGAGTGAAAAGTCATTATCAGTGGATTATTTTGGCAATATGCACTCAAAATATGAGGTGCATAAGCTCAGATCAGTGAGGCCTACGATCAGCTTAGTCCAGTGTGATAACATAAACTAGCATCTATGGGGAATAATGAATATCCTCTCTGGTTCAAAGTGTCTGGAACACAATACGATGGTCAAAAATGTAATTAATCAAGTTGGCATATTTAATATGGTATATTTAATTTAATTTTCATGTTGGTATATTCCAAAATATATTTTATGTAAAGTGGTTTAACATCAAGTAAAAAGTAAAATAATATAGGCTTAATGTAGTATAATATAATATAATATATGTTTTTCTAAGTCATTATTATTTTGAATCAAAAAATGTGTTGACAGAAGTATGACAGAAGTATTTGACAAACGATTGTTCCGTGATTGACCGTAGTATAAGTTATTCGTGTGTTTGAGCCCAGTGCAGTGCTGCGTTATTTTAAGGGGACATTCACACAAAAAGCATTTTGCGTTTAAACCCCGAGATGCAGGGTAGAAAAAGCATTTTTAAAAGCTAAACTTGTTTTAACTTGAGCACCATGTTTTAGGCAAAAACATGAGACGCGAGTGCAACGGTCAAACATGTCCATCTATCGCATGTTTACACGTTATAACGTGACTTGTATCACATTTGTTAGTGCAGACATAATTTAAATTCAAGTACATTTTTTGGCGGTGCAAATTTTCCTTCTGTTTTGTTTGAAAAACAACATTTAAGTCAGAGTAGACCCATGTTAATTTTTCACAAATGAAAATAAGGCCGCGTCCGTGAGGGGATTGACATACACTGACGATTCAAGATCCTATTTCCACAACACATTTTAAAGAGCATTTTTATAACCAGAATTTGTTTTGTTAAGACATAGCCTATTGCGAATTTTATGGAACATTTCTTTACAACCCCTAAAGAAATATTCTTTTCTGCATTTTGACGGCCCACATAATTTACATTTACATTTATGCACTTAGCAGACGCTTTTATCCAAAGCGACTTACAGTGCATTCAGGCTATACATGTTTTATCACTATCACTATAATGACAGTGACATTTAAAAAATTGTGGAGAGATATCTGACAAGAACATTGAGGCTTTACACACACATCAGTTATAAAGTCTTTATTGAATAGGACATTTACGCTTGGAAAGTCTTATAGTACAGTTTATGTCAGTTTGGTTTTCTTTGAAGAAGATGGATGTTCTCATAAAGTCTTGTACTCTGTGTGAATCATTTTTTGCTGTGATTGAATAAACCTCGGTTCTCTTCCCATCAGACACATACAAACACACACAACCATCTCCTGTGTCCTTGTCTCCATCCCACCATTACTGTACTAACATCTCTGATTTACTGAACAATCCCACAATCCAGTTTACAAGCACTTACATTGACCGTTCAAAACAACCACTACTAGAAACTATAGAAATGTCCAAACTATCCAAAACAAACCTATATCTGCTACTCCTTTTTTAAAACCCAGGACACTTAAAGTCAACATGGAATCAGAATTGACTCTTTCTTATACATGTTTCTGGTTTTATTGAGCAATTCATGTTCAATGTTCCACTCAATTCAATGTTTGTCTTTGTAATCCAGCAGCTCAGATCATGTGAATTTGATTAGAAATGCTTGAGTTCTCTGACTTTTTGAGACATTGTTGAGGACTCCATTTAATGTCATTGCTGTGTGGGAGAACAACTGAGACATTAAAGAGCGTTTGAGAGAATGCAGAGCCTCTGCACACACACGTATAGCTCCTTCTTCTATACAAAAACCCAATTTACCATAAACAGAGATAACAAAACCATGTTATGTTATCAACCTGTTTCCATGACACCCAGCGATGTCGCCTCGGGCGAATCTTGTCCTCTGTAGACCTGTTTTCACATGCTGTTCCATCACTGCAGGATCTGCTGTAGTGGGTGGTGTGAAATCTCCTGTCAAACATCTCACTCACTCCACAAGATAACAGAGCATTCACTCCAAACACCGCTAATGCAGCATTCAAGAGATGATTTACGTTCAGCTCTGGAGAAATTCAACACCTTAACTCTATTATGAAGTATATTCACTTATGACACACAGCATTGTTATTGCTAACTAAAACTATTAAAAATCATTTTGGTTAATTAAAATTATCATACAATTATCATTTACAAAAATAATTTAGGTTAATTGCAATTATCATACAATTACAAATTTTGGTTAATTACAATAGATAGATAGATAGATAGATGTTTAATACTAAAACTACTAAAACAAAAATAATAACTAAAATAATTAATAATAAAAATGCGAAGTACATGTACTGTTAATGCACAGTATTGTTATTGTTAACTAAAAATATTAAAAAACTAATTTTTAATAACATTACTAAAACACAAACTAAAATTAAAATGAAAACTGACAATATAAAAATAAACGTGAATTTTGAATATTAATAAATATAGTATAATATTAATACATATATATAATAAATATAATGTATTAATAATACTAAAATAACACTGATATATGATTCTTGATTCTGATTGGTTGACAGACCAAAGGTTAGATTGACTTATATATACCACATACAACGTCATTTAGCTCTGTCTGCTTGAATGGGAAAATACTAAAATCTCAGAAACTGTTTGTCAACATTATAATAAAATACCATAGATTCAGGAATACAATCGCAACAATATACTCATAAATTGTGCAACTTTAGCTCAACTCACACACATCTACTGCACATGCATGTCCATGAAAACATTGTCTCTAAGAGCCAGACAAACTCAAACTTGTGTCTTCAGCTGTGAATAAGATGTCTTTATTGTAGTGTTGAATGAACCCATATTCACAATCCACTCACCATGTGGAAGAGGGTAACTGTTCACTTAAAAAAATATAAGATCAATGATGAAAGTTAAAAAGGCAAACCCTTAGTTCGCATGGCAAGGCATATTCACCCATAAATGATGGTCTGGAGGATCCTTGAGTGATCGTGTATTTTTTGTGTGAGTCTATTCCACTTGTTCAGTCTCATCTGCTGTAATATTCACAAACAATGATGTTTTAGCCATGCATATGACCGCTAACTCAACATACTGTAAGTTTGGCATCTTTTATATAAACTAAACACAACCGTCTTGAATTGTTTTCTTTAGATTTTTGTTTTTTACACATTTGTACATTTCTGGATTCATGAACCACATGATCGTATGGATCACAGATGTGATGGTTTAAATAAGAATTGCTCTGTAATACCAAATAACCATAATACCAAAATGACAATATAGATAAAGAAACGTTATTATCTTGTACTCTATGATTAAATAAACAGAAATAAAATGACAAAAAATATCCTCATAAACTTTAATAACAGATTTGGTAGCCTGTAACTCTCCTGAGAAGGGTATGATGAAATGATTTTGCTTATTATTATTTCTTGTCATTTTTGCTCAAGCAGATGAATCGAGGGACGCTTCTATTGATAGTAAAGTGCCCCGTACAAACTATATTTGTTTTCCTCCATGTGTTTCTGTACAACATTCACGTGTTTGTCTGCATTATGATTCTTCCTATTCCAAAATATCATTAAATTAATAATCACATCTAGTACAGGCTTCAAGATTAAAGGCACTTTCCACAAACAGGGTACAAAATAGAGTTTGAAACGCTGAAAAATCGTGTTCCTCCACCTCAGGAGGTCAAACTAAATATTATATTAAAGATTTAATTTTAGGTGTATTTTAGTTATTTAATAACTAAAATTAATTTTAAACAAATCTTTAATTTTTTTACACATAAATGACAGAAAAATATTTTAAATTATTACCTATTTTAACTAAATATTAATAGTATTTTTTCTATATTTAACTGAATATCAATTCAACAGATGTTATATGATTTTAACTAGACCTCTGAGATGCAGCAGGCTAAAATCACTATTTTAAAGGGTTGTACAGACATTTATGCTTTTAAAACCTTGAAAAAATAGTTGATCTAACTAGAAGTGCTGTCAAATGATTAATCTCATCCAAAATAAAAGTTTTTGTTTACATAATATATGTGTGTGTACTGTGTATATTTATTATGTATATATAAATACACACACATACAGTATATATTTAGAAAATATTTCCATGTATTTCCATGCATAAATTTATATTCATATAAATTAATATTATATATAAATATATTTAATATATAAACATAAATATTTTTCTTAAATATATACATGCATGTGTGTGTATTTATATATACATAATAAATATATACAGTACACACACACACACACATATATATATATATATATATTATGTAAACAAAAACTTTTATTTTGGATGCAATTAATCACGATTAATCATTTGACAGCACTACGAACTAGGTTTTTTTTGTCTTTATTACAGTCATTTAATAACTCAATTAAATTGAATAATTTAAATGGAATAAGTCACTTTGGATAAAAGTGTCTGCTAAATGACTAAATGTAAATTGAAAAATTTATATTTAATAATTAAAATTAAATTAATTCATAAAAAATAAATAAAATGTTTAAAAATATTTAAATGTTTTAAAATATTAATTTTAAATTATCACATATTTTTAAATAATATTAATTAATAATAAATAATAATTAATAATTTTCTGCATTTAATCAAATAGTAATTCAACAGATATTATATGATTTTAACCGCTGAATATAGTCTAGACCTCTGAGGTGACAGGACAAAATCGTAATTTTCAAGGATTCATACAGACATTTGAGATGTTTAAAACTACCTACTTTGAATGTTAGGTTAATTTAACAGTTTATCTAACTAGTTCTTTACGTCTTTATTGCTTCAAATAAAAGTAACAGGACATCTGGACTCTTTTTGTGGAAAGTGCCGACAGCGTTTCATGACAAATACTGTTCCCACCCGATTCAAAGTTATTCTAAAGCAAATCCCATGATTGTTTTACTACATTATTACAAAATACATAATTCAGTATTTGCAACATTCTATATCGAGGTGCTAATTAGAAACCACAACATAATCAGCTGAATATTCCCAGCAGTTTCATAAATCAAAACAGACACGACATTACAAAAGAAAAGTGCTTCTCAGCATCCTATTTGGCTTCTTCAAAGAAAATGTCCCTCAAAGTAAAGCCCCTCATCGCTGCAACGGGACACCGCGCTCACATCGATCCCTCATGAACATTTCAAACCCCGACGTCTGAGAGTCCCTCGGAGGAAACGTCACTGTCGCTGACAGCGGGCCGCTTGGAAGAACAAAACTAGCTCATTCTGGCTCTTTATTAAAGTAATGGCAGTTTAAGACATCAGGTTCTATATGTGCAAACTAAACGGCGAAATCAACGCGATCGAGTCTCTTGCGTCAAACTTAGAATGAAAACATGCGGGGGAAAGAAAGACTCAAGTTTGGTGCATTTTTAACCCCTTTGACCTTTTTTACAGTTTCTTGTTAATTTATTAATCATAATCGTGTTGAATTAAGGCATTTACACACTAGACAAAGCTTTGCACTTTGTGATCCGTTTTGGAGGGAAACGTCGGGTCATAAGCGGGAAAACAGCGAACTGGATTTCGCCTCACTTGAGATTCCAAGAGCTGAACGGATACTAAAAATCGTCCCAACATGACTTTCTCAAACCCTTGTGATCTACAGTAAGATTCTCTCAAAGTTGAACAAACGTTCTTTCCAGTAACATTAATAGAACGTCTATTCAAAGTTGCATGGCCTATAATAACATGCACAAAATCGTTATTTATACATGGCTCATGGAACATTTTGAATCTTTTTTAAATGTTACCACTTACGTTTTCAGAACGCTCAGAGAACATTCAAAAGTAGCGTTCCCAAAATGATAAAATGGAACATTTCCTATTTTTTTTCTGTAACGTTCACATAACCCAGAAAAAATGGGCAGCTAACAAAAAAAATTCTAAGAACGTTTTGTGAACGTTTTTTGGAAAAGTTATTTCTGAAACTAACTTTCAGAAATAACTTTTACAAAAAACGTTCACAAAACGCTCTTAGAATTTTTTTTGCTAGCTTCTGAATGTTATCTGAACGTTCAATAATGTTTGCAAAATGATAAAATGAAACGTTCCCCTAATGTTTTCTGTAACATTCGCATAACCAAGAAAAAACTGGCAGCTAACAAAAAGTTGTGAAAAGAATTTTGCTAATGTTCCCATTACATTATGAAAAAGTTTTTTTCTCAATGTTTCTGAATATTCAAAACATTCAGTTTTTTTATGTTTTAAAAATATTCTTTCTTGGTTATGCGAACATTCCATTTTGCAAACATTAAGGGAATGTTACTTTTGAATGTTCTCTAACATTCCAAATCAAATAGTAACATTTAAAAAATGTTAGAGGAACATCCAACTAAAACGTTTCAATGAATGATGTATAAATAATGTTTGTTTTTTTGAGCAAACATTCTGAGAACATTATTAAAGTCCAGAGAACTTTGAACAAACATTTTATTAACGTTACTGAAAGAACGTTTGTTAATAACGTTGAGAAAACCTTCTGAGATTTTTCCCTGTTGGCTGTGTATGTCTTTGCAATGCATCATTCCCATTCAAACCAATGGATCTGCAGCATTCTCTAGTGTGTAGACGCCGTTCACGTGGGCATGACGTGTATGAACACCACTCTAGCGATGATCTCCATGTTGAACCCCTTTGAGAACCGCGTGTGATTGTGAGGGGTTATTGTATATTGCAGGAGGAGCAGCACGGGTCTTCCTTATCCGGCTGAGAGGCGTAGTCCATCTGCCTGACTATCTCCGAGAACAGTTCGTCCACCATGGTTTTGCTCTTGGCCGATGTCTCCATGAACGGACAGCCCCATTCTTCAGCTAGAGCTTGACCCTCGCTCGACGAAACCTCACGCTCGTTCTCCAGATCCACCTTGTTTCCCACGAGGATCACGGGCACGCGCTCGTACCTGTGGACATATGAGACACGAGAATGAACCAAAGCTTCAGCATTACATGACAAGTCCAAGGTGAAATGTGGCATTTCAGCATTAACTGCAGTTGTTTCCGAACAGGTTTCCCTAATAGTTTTACTGCATTCATTGCCCTCGTCTGCAATTGGTCAGGAAAACAGACAGTCCCTCCCCCAAACTCATGTCATTGGTTGAGTCAACAGTTGTCAAAACAGAACAATGTTTTAAAAGAGTAACAATGGCTACGTTCACACTGCGAGCATTAGTGCTCAATTCCGATTTTTTTCTCAGATCTGATTTTTTTGTATAGCTGTTCACATTGTTGTTTTAAATGTGGCCAACATCAGATTTACAGTGTGAACAGATCATGGTTCTGAACTGACCCGCATGCGCAAAAGAACGATACGAACAGGGTTTCCAGATTTTCACAACAAAATCCACCAATTGTTTCTCAAAACTAGTCCAAAACTAGCCCAATCATGTTCAGGGGGTAAATATCACGTTAGTGGGGTCACGTTAACCCACAAAGTTTAAAAACAACCCGCGGCAACAGTGGAAAAATTAGCCCAATTCCGCGTTGAAACTGTGGATTTTGCAACACTTGCGCAGCGCGCCGTCATACGGAAGTAAACACGGAGGATATAAAGTAAGCGATTATGCGTTTATTTATGGTGTGATCTGCTGCAGAAGCCAGCGAAATTATGCGCAGGCAATATGAAAAAATAAAGACAAGGATGTGACAAAACTTTGAAACTTTTATGATACGAGCCTCATGTTTTGCTTGTGGAGTTGTCACTGTAATACATATGACTTCTGACACATCACTGTACTTCCACTGATTACTTTTCGCTACTATCTTAATAACTTTGTGTATGTAAAATCTTTTAAGTGTCTCTCGTCTATATAATCATCTATATAGCTACAAAAATATTCTATTGTAACTACAGTTGAAATTTTGCTTCAAACAACGCTATTACAATATAAAATCTATACTGTGAATCGTTCCTTAAGAAATAACTAAATAAATAAATAAATGATTATTATTTTTTTCAATCAATCAATGAATCCTTTAAATTGGAAAAGAAAATGAAAATGAAAAAATGAAAATATATTTTTCACCAAATTTCAAGTGGACAAAAACTTCTTTAAATTTGAAATTGCATTAGCTGAGTTAATTTTGCAATAAAAATAACATTATGCTGATAACAAATCATTAAAATCATATATTTTACACAATTTTCAACTGATATAAATGTTTAATTACATACCAAAAATAATTATTTAAATAATTATCGGTAAAATATGCCAATGATCAACAACTAATGAATAATTTGCTCAAGATGAAACAGTTCCATGTGTTTTCTTTACCAAGATTGATTGAGTTCATAAGAGAGCTCTTCGCTCCAGTTATTGAACCACCATCTGATACCTGAGGTCAAAATCATTAAAGACAACGCAAATGTATTTGTCTTCTTCCCAGCGGCACTAGCTGTGTGTCCCTGATCCACAGACTCTGAGTCAGAGCTATCGACCGGTCAGCCGAGGCTCTTTACAGAAGTGTGTGTCCAGCGCTCATCAGAGCTGAGTCATGAGAGCGGAGGAGTATCGGCTTGATATCAGCTCGAATTAAAGGAGGAGGAAGATCTTCAGAGACTGGAGAGACTGATGATGAACATCTCAATGACTGTCAGAGGAAAACATCACTGCTCTTTTTAATAGCTCCAGACACTTAAAGGGACAGTTCACTCAAAAAATGAGCATTCTTTCATTTACTTCCCTCATGACGCTCAAACCTGTTTGCCTTTCTGTCTTCTGTGGAGCACAAAAGAAGGTATTTTGAATAATGTTTTAACCGTATTCATCAACACAATGAAAATCAACTTAAGACAACACAAGACTTGTATTGTATGGACAAGAAATAGATATAGATCGCAATATAATATACTGTATATACACAGGTGCATCTCAATAAATTAGAATGTCGTGGAAAAGTTCATTTATTTCAGTAATTCAACTCAAATTGTGAAACTCATGTATTAAATAAATTCAATGCACACAGACTGAAGTAGTTTAAGTCTTTGGTTCTTTTAATTGTGATGATTTAGGCTCACATTTAACAAAAACCCACCAATTCACTATCTCAACAAATTAGAATACTTCATAAGACCAATAAAAAAAACATTTTTAGTGAATTGTTGGCCTTCTGGAAAGTATGTTCATTTACTGTATATGTACTCAATACTTGGTAGGGGCTCCTTTTGCTTTAATTACTGCCTCAATTCGGCGTGGCATGGAGGTGATCAGTTTGTGGCACTGCTGAGGTGGTATGGAAGCCCAGGTTTCTTTGACAGTGGCCTTCAGCTCATCTGCATTGTTGGGTCTGGTGTCTCTCATCTTCCTCTTGACTATAGGATTCAGGTCAGGCGAGTTTGCTGGCCAATCAAGCACAGTAACACCATGGTCATTGAACCAGCTTTTGGTACCTTTGGCAGTGTGGGCAGGTGCCAAGTCCTGCTGGAAAATGAAATCAGCATCTCCAAAAAGCTTGTCAGCAGAAGGAAGCATGAAGTGCTCTAAAATGTCCTGGTAGATGGCTGCGTTGACTGTGGACTTCAGAAAACACAGTGGACCAACACCAGCAGATGACATGGCAGCCCAAATCATCACTGACTGTGGAAACTTCACACTGGACTTCAAGCAACATGGATTCTGTGCCTCTCCACTCTTCCTCCAGACTCTGGGACCTTGATTTCCAAATGAAATGCAACATTTACTTTCATCTGAAAAGAGGACTTTGGACCACTGAGCAACAGTCCAGTTCTTTTTCTCCACAGCTCAGGTAAGATGCTTCTGACGTTGTCTCTGGTTCAGAAGTGGCTTGGTAGCCCTTTTCCTGAAGACGTCTGAGCGTGGTGACTCTTGATGCACTGACTCCAGCTTCAGTCCACTCCTTGTGAAGCTCTCACAAGTGTTTGAATCAGCTTTGCTTGACTGTATTCTCAAGCTTGCAGTCATCCCTGTTGCTTGTGCACCTTTTCCTACCCAAATTCTTCCTTCCAGTCAACTTTGCATTTAATATGCTTTGATACAGCACTCTGTAAACAGCCACACCTTTCAGTAATGACCTTCTGTGACTTACCCTCTTTGTGGAGGGCGTCAATGTTCATCTTCTGGATCATTGCCAAGTCAGCAGTCTTCTCCATTATTGTGGTTTCAAAGAACAAGAGATACCCAGAATTTATACTGTATGGATGGTCATTTATTGAAACTCAAATGTAAATATTCTAATATTTTGAGATACTGATTTTTGACTTTCATGAGCTGTAAGCTCTAATCATCAAAATTAAAACAAAAAACTATTGAAATGTTTTACTTTACATGCAATGAATCTAAAATATATGAAAGTTTCACTTTTTGAAATAACTTACAAGAAAAAATGAACTTTTTCACAACGTTCTAATTTATTGAGATGCACCTGTATATATATATAAATTATTTTAATTTTATTTTTAAAATTGTAATATATATATATATATATATATATATATATATATATATTTGTTTGTTTTTGTCTGATAAGTCATATATATATTTATATATATATATATTGTATAATGTAATATAATATAATATAATGTATTTATTTTAACATTTTACAAAAATGTTTACAATTTATTTTAATAATAATAATTATGTTTTTAAACGTTTTTATTATATTATTATTATATTATGTATGTTCAAAATATATTTTATTTCTGTGATCAAAGCTGTATTTTCAGCATCATTACTCCAGTCTTCAGTGTCACATGATCTTCAGAAATCATTCTAATATGATGATTTGATGCTCAAGAAACATTTCTGATTATCAATGTTGAAAACAGTTGTGCTGCTGAATATTTTTGTGGAAACTGTGATGCATTTTATTTTTCAGATGAATAGAAAGTTCAAAAGAACAGCATTTATTTGAAATAGAAATCTTTTGTAACATTATAAATGTCTTTACTGTCAGTTTTGGTCAATTTAAATAATGAATTGAGTACATGTGAATAAGAACTGCTCAGCAGCAGACAGTCACTAGCATCCTTCACATCGTGCTGCATGTAACAGTTGAGCGTCACACAGCGGGCTGTTAGCGAGGGATGGAGGTGTGAATGATGAGTGGGAGTAAAGCGGCGCACAGATGAAATGTCATCTATTGGTGGCGAGCAGGAGAAACGCTATTTATATCCAGACTGACTCGAGGGAAGTCTGAAGCTGTTTGAGCAGGTCTGGGATCAGTTTTGTCGTATTCATGACCATATTCTGCTTCAGCTCATGTACATCACGTCGTTCACAAGATGAGCGTTTAGCATCTGAGAGAGTCTGTTACTGTGAATGCTGACATGTCATACATTCAGTGTGTACACGCTTTATGTGCCGCTGATGAAGAAGAGCAATAAAGCAGGCTGGAAAAAATACTGGCCATTCAGACAGTTTATGAAGCAACAAAACTACCTTCCCAAAACAAATTTCCCATCATTCTCGCTGTCAGCAGGACTCACGAGAAGGATCTAATAATGTATTTAATGTGTGCCTTCTGCTCTTCATTTTGTTTCAGAAGTGCTCACATAAGCATTATAACTTATTATTATATATCCAAATAAGTACTATAATTACACACACACACACACACACACACACACACACACACATATATATATATATATATATATATATATATAAAAATGATATATTAATTATATAATTATATAATATAATTAAAGTAGGCAATATATTTTAAAATATGATCAAATAAAATATATTTTAATTATTTAATTAAAGATTTAATATTATATATAATGATCTATCATTATCTATCTATCTATAATGATCTATCTATCTGTCTATACTGTAAAAATAAATATTACAATTAAAACATACAGTATACTTAAAAATAATAAATACATAATAAACAATTATATATATAAATTAATAAATATGTATTAATAAAAATGTAATAAAATATGTAATAATATTTAAATATTATATAATAAAAACCAGACGTTTTGTTTGTTGTTGTGATTCACCAGACAAACTGGCTCTCATTCAGTTCATCTAAAGCTGCTGGCTGACATTTTCCAAAATGCCATGCCATGCATTATGATCTTAATATCTCACTGATTAAAATAATTGAATACAGTGACAAGATAAGAAACACAGCAGCAGTAGTTAAGTGAATGTAATTACCCTGGAGTGTAACGAAGCACAGGCCTTCATGACCCACAACATCTATTAGAGGGTCAGTGAAGCTTGTGTCACGACGCAGTGATTGTGATGTAACCGTGAGCTGCACACACACATGACAAGCTGCTTTTACCAGTCCAGCATCTGACAGCAGCTCAATAGCTAATTATTCTTTTATGCTGCTGCGCGAATGCTTTCCTTATTGCCTGAAACCACACGCCACAGCACACGCTTTACTGAGAGCAGAGTGAAACCACACGGCTGCAATTCACAATCAATCACATTTAATGCATCAGATCTATCAGACTACAAATTCACCCTGAGATTAATAATGCACCCTGATTACTGCCAGAAACTGACTAAGATTATTAGGGGTGTTCCATGTTGTTTGTTTAGCCGGTGTGTGTGTGTGTGTGTATATATATATATATATATACATACATACACACACACACACACACACACACACACACACACACACACACACACACATAATAATATATATAATAGAAAATAATAATTGAAACTGCAAAAGAATTAAGAACTCAAAAGAATTTAAAATTAATTATAATTTATATAATACATATATAATTTTAATTAATTATTTGAAAATAATCATGATTGATAGAAAATGATGGAAACTGCAAACGAATTAAGAATTCAAAATTAATTAATACTATAATATTGTTCATATAATTTGTATGTATTATCTGAAAATAATGACATAATAATCCTAGAAACAAAAGAATGAAGTCTATTGGCTGATGGCGTTTATGGAGTGATTGCTGGAGAACTGGCCGCGGGTGAAGATGTGATGCAGCACTGAGACACTGAAAAGCTCTGTCTGTCTGTCAGTGAGTGACGTCCGGTGCATTGAAGGCCTCGCCGGCACTGTTTCCCAGTAACGCTTCCAACACAAAAACAGATGTGAAGTCTCCAGAGACCCTGCTGGAAGCAGTGCATGCTGGGATGCTTTTGGCCCTAAATGCTGGTAGGACCACACGCTGATTCAGAGAGAAACAAAGGAACCTAGTTGTTAATGAAAACAAAAAGGGGAATGTTTTTTCCAAAGTTTCCCAAAATAAAAAGCTCGGTCAGAAATTAAAAGCAGAGTTGGCTGAATACAGTCCAGAAACACTGAACAAAACACAGCCTTCAGAAACTAAACTACTAGAAGAGTAAAGCAGACTAGAAAGGATCAGAATAACATTAAATATTAAGAATAATGTTTACACAAAAAATTAAATCATTGTTTGGAATGACATGAGAGAGAATAAATGTTATATTGATTATGGTATTTGACTTATTTCATGTAAAGTACTGTGTAATGTGCTTAAGTGTAATGCTTTGTTTATTGTAAAGCACTTTGAGCTGCATGCCTCATATGAAAATAATAAATAACAATTACAATTATTTAATATTCAAATATTAGTATTAATAATATAAGAAAAATGGAAACTAAATGCGAAAAAGATTAACTAAACGGTGCTATAGAAATAATAATAGTGATACTTATTTTTATTTAATAATTAATAATATATTATTTAATAATAATTTATCATCACATTTAATAATCAATTATTTAATAATAAATATTAGGAAAAATAGAAAAAAGTAGAAACTAACTGAAAAAAGGAAACTAAAGGGAGTTACAGAAATAATAGGTACTATTTTATTTAATACGTATTATTATTATTATTATTAGGACAAATAGACAAAAATGGAAACTAAATGGGGAAAAAAGGAAACTAAAAGGCTCTCCAGAAATAATAATAATAATAATAATATATTTAATATTTAATAATTATACTATTATTAAGAAAAAATAAACAAACAAACAAACAAAAAAATGCTACAGAAATAATAATTATATTTAATTGTATTCAATAATTAATATTAAACTAAAAAGTACTATAGAAATAATAAAATATATTTTTTGCCTAATATATAATAATATTACTTATTAGGATTTTTTAAATTAATAGATCTAATTTATTGTCATGCATGTATTGTTCAAAATCACCTATAGACTTGCACATTATAATAAATGATATTAAAACACTCAGCTGTGATGTGAATCTGTTGAATAAATCAAAAGACTCTCACTGGTCAAATAATAACCTAGAGAAAGGGTCACTGAACAAATCTTTTTAGTGAACTGAATCAAAAGATTCAAGACACTGTAATGAATCAAAATCACCACCACTACATTATCTTCACAGTCATACAGGTTCAGAAAGACATGAGAGTGAACACTAGAAATACACCTTACAAAAGCAAAAGGCCAATATAAAGAAAGTTATGTGAAAAACAACAAAGTCCCTGAACTGACATGAAAATACAAGTGTTAGAGCAAGTACAAGGTCACAACTTGTGCATGTAAAAGGCAGAAAAGTATCAAACCAAACCAATTTTAAAGTCGTACAGCATCCATAATCAGCCTGAGTGAACAGAATTAGAGGAAATCTTCTGTTCAGAGTCAAACACAAATGAAGACAGATGACCTGGTGTTCATACACTGCAGCTTCGCTCGCGGTCACAGCGGTGCAGCGGAGAGAACAGCAGACTGGACCAGGTTAAAAAAACAATCATCGTCTTCACCAGTCCTCCACACACACGCACACACACACTCACACACACACACACACACACACTCACACACACACACACACTCACACACACACACACACACACACACACACACACACACACACACACACACACACACACACACACACACACACACACACACACACACACACACACTCACACACACACACACACACACACACACACACACACACACACACACACACACACACACACACTCACACACACACACACACACACACACACACACACACACACACACTCACACACACACACACTCACACACACACACACACACACACACACACACACACACACACACACACACACACACACACACACACACACTCACACACACACACACACACACACACACACACACACACACACACACACACACACACACTCACACACACACACACACACTCACACACACACTCACACACACACACACACACACACACACACACACATACACACACTCTCCATGAGCTATAAGAATGTTTTGACACTAATCTAAGATCTGTTTCTTCAGTCCCGACTGTATCAGCGAGGAATGGATTTGAGATGAGTGTGAAATGTCAATATCTGGCAACACAAGCAGCAGGTTTCTCATGATAAACCCTCAGGAACACAATCTCATCTTCCATGAAGGAACGTCTCGTGGGACGCGGTTACACCACTTCAAGACAACATCTACTTCACAAAACCGCCGTTAGACACTGTACTGCATTAAATGAGCATGCATTCAATTAGTTATAAAAATGAATTGTAATGACTACAGCAATCCACAGGTGTTAACAACATACTTGTGTATATATGCGTGTACAGTATGTGCAAAAGTTTTAGGCCGCTATTATCTTCACCAGCTAAAAATGATTTTAAGTCAGTTATTTCTATCTTTTGCAGTAGTGTGTCAGAAGGAAATATCAGTTTACATTTCCAAACATTCATTTAGCCATTAATTGTAATAATCCAGTGAGATTTTTGAGATCTGATCTGATCATCATCAGTCTGTCTGGAATAACATGAAGAAACAGAACAAACTGAGACGGACTAAATCCAGAAGAACTGTGTCTCAAGACGCTTCAAGAAACCTGCAAAGCTCCTGAGAAACTCTGCTCAAGTGCACCGAGGACAAAAGGTTCACTTGACACACTGCAGCAAAATATAGACATAACTGACTGTAAACCATTTTTAGCTGCTGAAAATACTAGTGGCCTAAGTCTTTTGCACAGTATACTGTATATCAAGTGTTCATTTGCACAAACAGATAACGTTTTTAACAATTTTCATTGTTCATTCCAATTAATCTCAATCAAACTGCATTGGGTTATTTTGATTAGGTTAAAAAAATCAAAAACATACAGCTAATTAATGCAATAAAACAATAAAAACATGATAACAATAAAAAAAACGTGATTTTTGAAAATGTAAAAAAAACAGAGTTATCTGTTTTTGCAAATAAACTCTTCATATATATATATATATATATATATATATATATATATGTGCATTAAATTGTTCAAAAGTGACAGTAATGAATGTTACAATGTTACAAAAGATTTCTATTTCAAATAAGTTCTGTTTAAACTTTAAACTGTTTTTAACATTGATAAAAGTCAGAAATGTTTCTTGAGCAGCAAATCAGCATATTAGCATATATATATATATATATTCTGGAGGATTATGTGACACTGAAGACTGATGATGACTGGGTAATTTTCATTACAGTGAGATTCATCAAGATTAATTTGAATTACAAAAAAACGAATGATTTGCACACATATCTGGATAGCACAAAAATAAGCTTCATTTATGAACTATTATTCCTATCTGCTTTAGAGGCATTCAGTTAGGTCTGCATGAACTCTGAACGCCCGTCTTTCACATTCAAGCATCTCCTGTCAAATTAATGCTTCTAGATAGCAATTAGCATAATTTAACACATTTTACAATAAGTAAATGCTGTTCCCAGAATTCCACACTCAGATGTGAACCTGCACAGATTGTGTGTGGGCCGCGCTATATGTATTTTAAACACCTACTGTAGCTAATTGAATATGATGACGTGTGTTTGAATCTAAATTGATTAAAGCGTGTTTAGCATTAGATATAAAGCAGATGAGCGGCGGATCCGCTCATATTTCCTCTTCCCAGGCTCTCGCTGCCAGATGTCCAGCGTGTCTTTGGGTTAGTGTGCTCTAATGCAGTTGTGATGTTTCTTTGGCTTCCACCGGCACACAATCTCATTTATATTTTGGTGAGTGTGCAAATCTCCCCAGCGTTACTGTAGTTATCATCCGCCGGCTCAGCATGTCTCTGCCTCCTCCTGCCAGAGGTTTAGAGGGCTTTTTACAGGTTCTGCCATGAAACGGTGCCAATTCAATTCATAGAGAGAGAGATAAAGCTGCACAAAATATAATGTGTCCATCCTGAGTGTGTTTAGTGCTGGGAAGTTCTACAGGAATTACCTTGGATTTATATATTCAGTTAATGCATTTTATTGAAGTGATTTTCTACAGAGCTGTGCAAGTTTTATGTCTCATAACTCTCAGCACATTTACTTTACATGCACTAAAAGAATTTAAACTCCAATCAATATTAATTTGCTTATTTGGTATCTTGAAGCTGGAAGCTTGTTTTTGCCACAGGATAAAATAAATAAATAGTGACCTTTTATGCCACAATCTTGACATTTCAAGTCAGAATTTCAAAATATAAACTCACAATTGTGTGAAAAAGTCAGAATTGTGAGATATAAACTCAAGGTTAAGAGAAAAAGTCAGAATTGCGAGATTGAATAAAATTAAGAATTTTAAACTCAGAACTGAGAATAAAATTAAGAATGGCGAGTTTATATCTGACAATTCCCAGTTTATATCTCAGAACTCAGATTTGTATTTCTCAGAACTGGAAGTTTATAACATGCAATTCTAAAATAAATTAATATCTGAATTGTGAGATAAGTCACATTTACCTTTTTTACTTTCTTTTTATACTTTGGCGGAAACAAGCTTCCATAAATTTGGTACATAAGTTGCCATAATATCTCAATAAACCCAACAGGCATGTATATAAACTATTTAGCACCAAATCAGTCCAAGAGCACGTTACAAAAGCCTTTAAAGGAACACTCCACTTTTTTTGGAAATAGGCTCATTTTACACCTCCCCTAGAGTTAAACAGTTGAGATTTACCGTTTTTGAATCCATTCAGCTGATCTCCGGGTCTGGCGGTAGCACTTTTAGCTTATCTTAGCATAGATCATTGAATCTGATTAGACCATTAGCATCTCGCTCAAAAATGACCAAAGCGTTTCAATATTTTTCCTATTTAAAGCTTGACTCTTCTGTAGTTACATCGTGTACTAAGACCGACGGAAAATAATCAAGGAACTTTGCTGCTGTACTATCTGTGCAGCAGGTGCAGTGATATGACGCAGCGCCTGAAAGTAGTCCCCAGCTATATCATAGGCTACTGAGCTGGGGACTACTTTCAGGCGCTGCGTCATATCACTGCACCAGCTGCACAGATAGTACAGCAGCAAAGTTCCTTGATTATTACGCCGGAATGAGAGTATAGTTCCTAGCCATATCAGCCTAGAAAATCACAACTTTTCATTTTCCGTCGGTCTTAGTACACGATGTAACTACAGAAGAGTCAAGCTTTAAATAGGAAAAATATCGAAACTCTTTGGTCATTTTTGAGCGCGATGCTAATGGTCTAATTAGCAAGCTAAGCTAAAAGTGCTACCGCCAGACCCGGATATCGACTGAATGGATTCAAATACGGTAAAACTCAACTTTTTAACTCTAGGGGACTTGGAAAATGAGCCTATTTCCAAAAAAAGTGGAGTGTTCCTTTAAGGCTGTTCTGCATGAAAAACTGTCAAATTACTGCATGCAAATATAGCAAACACTCTAAATGACATTTTGCCATGAAAGCCATTGCATTGATGTGTCATGACTTGGTTACCGTGGTAAAGTGGCTGATTAATAGTGTGAAATCATCACCTGAACAGGTAAACCTCTTCACCAGCTCTACTGTTCATAACATAAGAGTGCTTTACTATTCTAATGCAACAGTTACTGCACTGGTCACGAAAAACCAGCCAATGCCAGAAGACAATATGAGAAAAGTGCATAGATAAGAGCGTTTAATAGCTAAAAGCTTTTCTGATTCAAGGTTCTGACATGATAATTCAGGTCTTTCAGGTTTTGACGCTGCAGTCATCAATCTTTTGTCTATGTGTGCTTTACCTCACAGTCTGGTTTTAATTGTTCTGTAGGTGTCGTTTATGAAAGCAATGTGTTCAAACCTCTTTTAAGAGTTGATCTGGAAAAACACACAATACAGCATCTGTTTCTAGGCCTTAGGTTAAATTATGGAAAGATTAGAATAGACGCGGCCTCCCATTGGACTTATTATTAACGACACACTAAAGACACAGCATTATATGATTTCACACACGCTCAAGTCTTTCCATCTGCTTACAACCCACACACAGAAAACTAACCTGCTTGTCAGATTGAGCAGTACCATGGTAAAATTATGGTAATGCCATGGTTCTTTAATAGTAGTTACTGTAGTACTGTATGTACAACGATACTGAATGATTACCATATTCATATAACACTTACTAATAAAGTACTGTGGCAGTACCATAGTGCAACAATCATATCAGATGCTAATACCATGGTACTTTACTATTTAACCTGGTGCATGCCTAAATACATAGTAATACCATCATTTTCTGTAAGTTTGTTTTCACCTTCTATTTACAAAAAAGTATTGTGGCAGTACCATGGTAAAATGATGATATCAGATGCTAATACCATGGTACTTTAATATTTACCACAGTACATGTCCACAAACATGTTAATATCATTGTTTTCCGTAAGTTTATTGTTTTTACCTTTGAATTTACTGTGGTGGTAGTACTATGGTAAAATGATGGCATGAGATGCTAATACCATGGTACTTCAATATTTACCATGGTAAATCATTTTCCATAAGTTTTTTGAATTTATAAAAGTACTGTGGTAGTACCATAGTACAATTATGGTATCAGATGTTAATACCATGGTACACAACAAAACATAGTAATATCATTGTTTTCTGTAAGTTTATTATTTTTTGCCTTGAATTTACTAAAAGTGCAGTGGCAGTACCATAGTAAAATGATGCTAATACCATGGCACTTTAATAGGCTATTTACCATGGTACATGTCCACAAACATGGTAATGCCATAATTTTACCACTGTATTTTACCATTTACCATGGTACAGTACATGACTAAATCATGGCAATATTGTTTTCTATATGTTTATTTTTTTATTTTTTGTTTTTTTGCCTTGAATTTACAAAAAAAAAAAAAAAAAAAAGTAATTTGGCAGAACCATGGTAAAAGTATGGTACCATAAGGTAGTGCTTCAAATAATAATATGATGTGTTGATCATGGAGTCAGATGGCTCCATTTCCATCTGGTACTGTGGTAGTACTATGGTAAAATGATGGTATCAGATGTTAACACCAACGTACTTCAATATTTACCATGATACATGTAAAGGTTTATTGTAGGTTTATTGTTTTTCACTTTGAATTTACAAAAACATACTGTGAATTTACTTATTGTTAATTTACAAAAACATACTGTGACAGTACCATGGTAAAAACTATGGTAATGCCATGGTTCTTTAATACAGTATGTACTGAATGATTATCAAATTATATAAGACTTCAAAAAGTACTTATAAAAAAGTACTGTGGCAGTACCGTAGTAAAGTGATAGCAGCAAACGCTAATACTGTGACACTTTAATATGAACCATGTCCAAAAAACATGGCACTATTTCTGTAAGTTTAATGGTTTTCGCCTTTAAGTGACAAAAACACTATGGTAATAGCATTGTAAAATGATGGTATGCCATGGTTCTCCAAGGTGCACCTGCTAATGATGGTACCAGATGGTATTACCATGTTAGCCTCAAAGAATACCATGGTAGTACCATATGTGACCCTGGAGCACAAAAGCAGTCATAACACAGGTATATTTGTAGCAATAGCCAACAATACATTGTATGGGTCAAAATTATAGATTTTTCTTTTATGCCAAAAATCATTAGGATATTAAGTAAAGATCATGTTCCATGAAGATATTTTGTAAATTTACTACTGTAAATCTATCAAAACTTCATTTTTGATTAGTAATATGCATTGCTAAGAACTTCATTTGGACAACTTTAAAAGCGATTTTCTCAATATTTAGATTTTTTTGCACCCTCAGATTCCAGATTTTCAAATAGTTGAATCTCTACCAAATATTGTCCTATCCTACCAAACCATACATCAACGGAAAGCTTATTTATTCAGCTTTCAGATTATGTATAAATCCCAATTGCCATTGTGTGGTCCATGGTCACATTTAACTTTTGTTTCACAGAAAAAAATGACAAAGTCCTTAAGGGAGTAGTTTCCCCCTAACCATGGCATGTCCAAAAAACATGGTACTAGCAACTTACATTTCTGGAAGTTTAATGGTTTTCGCCTAAGTGACAAATATACTATGGTAATAATAGCATTGTAAAATGATGGTATGCCATGGTTCAACCTGCTAAAATCATTGCACATTACCATGTTAGCCTCAAAGAATACCATGGTATTTGCGTCTTACCTCTTCACCCTGATGATCTGGTCTCTCATGGGCTTTATATCTTGGAAGCTCTGCTGGTTGACCAGGCTGTAGACCAGGATGAAGCCCTGGCCGTTCTTGATGTAGAGATCCCGCATGGACGCGAACTGCTCCGTCCCCGCCGTGTCCAGGATCTCCAGCACCGACGGCGACGAATCCACCTCGATCTCCTTGCGGTAGAAGTCTTCGATGGTCGGGTCGTACTTCTCGATGAAGGTCCCGGTCACAAACTGGACCGTGAGAGCGGATTTCCCGACCCCTCCGCTGCCCAGCACCACCACCTTATACTCGCGCATTGCGCACGGATGAGAACCGACGTGACGCGCGTAATGGAGCCAGCTAACAGTGTCCAAACCGATCAGATGCGACGGGAAACTTGCCTTGAATATCGCAGAAGTCGAGCAGACGCGGAGCCATGGCTGGCTGTATTGCAACACTCACCATAGAGACAAATAACAGAGACGCACAAAGAGCCAATGCGCGGACTTCATGGCATCTCTAACCACCTCGAATAGCCAGAACCCAACAGCTGCTTGGAGAAGTAATCGTTTAACATGCATTTGCGTGCATTTTCGGTTATAAAAGCGCGACGCGCCCCGTCAGGGCGAGCATGTACGGCATCACGCGTTCCCTCCGAGCGTCATTTGGAGATCCTTAAGGACGCTGCTGCATTCCAGAATAGCTATTCTTCTGCATCTTCCAGCATCCTCAACCGCCATACTCTCGGGTGGATACCTTCTGAAGCCAGAGCACACCGTCTCGGCTCGAGGATAGGAGTTTTGTTGCGGGATTGATGCGCTGGGCGACCAATGGGCGCGGAGGAGCGCTGTAAGCCACGCCCGCTTGACTTAATAAGGCAATGGTAAATGTGGTGGGCGGTACTTCCGCTCTTAACTGCACGCGAATGGTTACAGCACCAGCTGAGCGACCAATGAAGGACGGCGGCAGGGAGCGTGTCGATAAATGATGCTGTTCCTATGGCAACAGCGCGTCGCCTGCATCAGCACCTGAAATAGAAAGCAACAGGGATGCGGCCATTGTGTGCGCTGATGGAGGCTGGAGGTCTGCAGTGGTTCTTAAGTATTTGAATACTTGAATGTCATTCATTAGATCAGATGATGCTCTTGCATCTTCCATTTTGACAAAGTCACTTAGTCTTTGTTCATTTTTTTAACACTGCATCCAGTATTTGAGCATTTCAACCTGATCAGTGTTTTGCTTGAATGGTGTGTTTTCTTGACACGAATAAGTTGCGTTTATTTTATTTTTTTATAAATGCTGTTATCCAATACAATGACATTCATACATTTTTAAGCATGTCTTTATGTAATCTACAGGGTTGTGCAGGTCTTACCTCTTAATAAATGATCCATCTCCACACGTCAGGCCTAACAGCTTTCATTAGAAAGTGACAGCAGACATGAAGCTGGCTTGAGTTACATCAGCGGTAAATCATATCTATAATGCATCAGCAGTTCACAGAGTAGAAATCCAAGTGAGTCTTGTACAAAAAACAATAAATTGTCCTAATAAATCAATCATTATTTGTTCACCATAATGTCTTTCCAAACCTGTTTGTTTTGTTCTTCCATGCAACACAAATCAGAATTGGCTGGTTGTTTTGCATGCAAGTAAAATTAATGTACTGAGGCTTTCAAGCTTAAAAAAGGACCATAAATGTAATGTAAAAATATGTAAACACTATAATACTATTAATATAAATTTTTGCATTGACTATTCATTTTAATTGAGAGAATAACCTAAATTCAGCATGATAAGAGTGTAGACTTGCACAAC
This sequence comes from Schizothorax lantsangensis, assembly GCA_027422415.1. NCBI lineage: Eukaryota > Metazoa > Chordata > Actinopteri > Cypriniformes > Cyprinidae > Schizothorax > Schizothorax lantsangensis. Next base: position 3,976,401 of record CM049841.1, on the reverse strand, counting down.
AAAGACCACTTAGTTTTAAGTGATTCAAACAATACCATGGTATTCATGTCACAGTAATGTTGTACCATGGTATGACGATGGTATAATATTGAATGATAACCATATTCATATACCAAAGTATCACCATTACATACAGCATCTTATCAATTGGAAACAGACTGGAGACAGCAAATTTACAATTTTAAACACATTTTGACTTGTCAATAACAGGGTTATTACAGTTAACTAAAAAAAATAAATGCTAACTGAAATATATATATATATATATATATATTTGCCTAGGTGACATTTCTCATTTTAATTTATTTTCAATTATATAAATAAAACTTCTAAAAATGACAAACAACGAAATAATGAAAAAATATATAATAAAAAAATAAAATGACAAACTTTAACTGAAATTTAAATGAAGATGGAAAACATAAAAAAAAAAAAAAAAATATTAATAAAAAAAAGTATAATAGCACTGGTCAAAAACAGAACCGTGCAAAAAGTGGATGGAAACTTGGCTTCTCCAAAAAATACCATGGTAAAATCCCAAAACCAATGTATTACCACGGTACTCGTAGTTTCACACATGCTCAAGCAAATGAAACACAATCAAGCATTAAAACACACACCTGTCCTTTTTTCTTTATTTATTCATTTTGTCTCAATAGATTTTACACTATTTTTCTGGAACCAAAAACATTTGACTATATGACATAAAATAGCACATAATATATATGCACAAATAAAACATTTAAAATGGTTACATGAAAACTAATATTATCCAAAGAGGGCTTGGTTTATAATTTTCTTCTCGTATTATCTCTGTGAATGTGTGTGTGTGTGTGTGTGTGTGGGCTACTGCATTACTGATGGAAGTCAAGCAGCACAGCGTAAATACCCACAATCCCTTGAGAACGGTGTCTCGTCACAAACAGGAAAGGGCATTGAAAAGCATCAACACCGTTTCAGTGACAATGCTTTAAAATAATAATAATCATAAAAAACTCTTACATTAGTTACAGGTATAGTATATACTGATATATAAATGGAGGTGAGAAGTAAGTTCAGTAGACCTGTTGACACCCTAGTACATATTAATAGCTCTGAAACACAAAAGCTTGAACAATGGACTAAAGGTAAGGCAAAGTGTTTGGATACGCTGTGTCTGCTCAGTATATCAACTGATTCCAAAGTGCTTTTTCACCATCAGTCAACAATTGTTTTGTCCCACAACTCTGTACACTTCGTTTGGGGTGTAAAAAATCCCAAATTAAGGACAACCGTTACTTTCATCACATGTGCAGGTTTTTTTTTTTTTATAGTGTAGATAGAAACATTCAATATATTTCTTTTTTTATTATTTTCTCAGGTTAAATTGAAAATAACTTCTTAATTTGACATAAAATACCATGCAAGATGCTTACTGAATATTGAGTTCTCTGGTTTAACTAAAGCAATAAAACAACCCTCATTGATTCGTGTTGCCATACCATATTCAATGTGCATCGGTTTTTGAAATGAACATCCTACAGTTACATGAAATCAAAGTGCAATCGTTAATTCGTTTAAGTTGTTGAACAAACCAGGACAACTTTCATAAATAATATTAAAAAAACGATCTTCACGAGTACTTGAGATCCTTTGTCAATCTAAAACGGGGAAGGGGACGGGGCGCGGGTTAACCCAACACTAGAGTCGTTTCTTATGTTACGTCACACTATTGTATCTGTGAGTATTTACTACTATCTTAAATGTTACACCAATAAAGAGGCCGTTAAATGCTACCGAAAAATCTCCTGGTAATATAATCTCGACATAAAATAGGAAATGTTCCAATATCTGCTTTACAATCTAACGTTTTACAGTGCTCTAGGAAAAAAATAAAATAAAACAACAAACAAAAGAAAAAAAATATCAACTTAACAATTACATCATTTACAAAAATACCAAAATTTAGTATTCGCAACTTTTTAGGTTGCCACAGCAACAACTTATTATTATTATTATTATGAAATAACTATCATACTACAGAGTTTTGTTGTTTTTTTTTTACATTTTTTTTACATTTTAGTTTTTTTTTTTTTGGTAAAACATTACCTATACAATAAACATTTTTACATAACACAAGCAATTCTATAGCCTCGCTTACGCTACGACGCGGCGTCCCAAACGAGAGAGATCTAGAAGTGGCTCCTGATTGGCCGAGGACCGCTGCGCGTAGCTAAGTCTGGCTTAATAAATTACATTCATTTTTAAAATAGGTTACACCATTGTTCTGTGTTCTAGTATTTAACAAAATAAAATAAAGAATGAACAGAATGACAATAAAATATATTTAAATCACTTTCCACGTCAAAAATTACATTAAAACTGTAACTTTTGTGACAACAGCTAAAAAAAACCCTAAAGGAAAAAAAATGACATGAATTTAAAAACAAAAATGCTAAGACCAGTGCCATATTCCTGCGAAACCAAACGTCTCTTGGTGGATTGTCTGTGTTAATCGAGCACCATGAAAATACATGATGGATCTGATTGGATCGGTAACACACTCTTGCACACGCGCGCAGGCATGCAGATACACACGCTTCACCCATCACACATCAGGGAAGAAAAGAAGGCTGTGTGCGCTATTCCAGGTAAAACACCATCCAAATAAAAACTAAACGATGATGTTAGATGATTTGTTATAGTAAGAAAATGGCAGATGTGTTTGTTAAAGGAGCAGTTGACCCAAAAAAAATTAACTTTGCTGCAAATGTCCTCACCCTCAGGCCATCCAAGATGTAGAGGAGTTTGTTTCTTCATGGGAAAAGGTTTGGAGAAATGTAGCATTGCATCACTTCTCAGCCAATGGATCCTCTGCAGTGAATGGGTGCCGTCAGAATGAGAGTCCAAACAGCTGATAAAAACATCACAATAATCCACACCACTCCAGTCCATCAGTTAACATCTTGAGAAGATCTTGTGTGTTTTTGAGAAACAAATCCATTATTAAGACTTTTTAAACATAAAATCATTGCTTTTGTTTAAAATATGAGTCCATAATCCATAATAACACTAACTCCAGTGAAAAGGTCTATCTCCTGTTGTCTTTCACATCAAAATCCAGCTACATATTTGTTTAGAGCTGTTTTGACTTGTAAACGGTGCTTGATCTGTGCAGATTTCTCTCCTGATTCAGACTAAACCACTTTTTCACTGGAGGAACCATTATTATGGATTATGGACAGTTTGAAGTTAAAAAAAAAAAAAAAACGTCTTGATCAATTTGTTTCTTACAAACACGCAGCTTTTGTCTTCTCAAGATGTTAACTGATGGACTGGAGTGGTGTGGATTATTGTGATGTTTTTATCAGCTGTTTGGACTCTCATTCTGACGGCACCCATTCACTGCAGGGCATCCATTGGTGAGCAAGTGATGCAATGCTACATTACTCCAAATCTGATGAAGAATCAAACTCATCTACATCTCGGGTTAGTAAATTTTCATTTTTGGGTGAGCTGTCCCTTTAACAGACAGTCCTCAGACTCAACAACATAACTGGTTAAGAACACACCGCAATGACAATCATTTACCAAACTCAAAACATCACGTGTGTTACAGACATTGAGCTCCAAGTTCCTTACATTTCCAATGTCAACTACTCCAAGAAAGCATAAAAGCTAACATCGTACAACAAAACAAACATTCCGCCTATGCCGTCTCGCTCCGATTCTAGCAACATCGATATTGTGTAATGAAACAGACCATGATGTGCATGAAATGCATTTAACTTTTTTGTTTGTTTTCATCACTCGTCTGGCCAAAATCATTTCGGGAGCTTCGCTTTGAATGTTTTTATAACCCCAACCCCACATAAATTCATCTTCTCAAGATGCTTGCTGTGTAAAATAGATTTTTTTAGGCACTTCTACTGTTTATCAAATAAAACAGGATTATCGGCGAGAGCGCAGCGCCCTCCATTCACAACGCCTCAAAGATCGTCTACTGCAACATTTCCCCCTCGTCGTCCTCGTCGTTTCCGTTCGCTGGGCACCGTGTGAGTGGGACTACGAACAGGCCCCAGACAATTTGGAGAAGAAGTCCGTCTCGTGTGAGAGTTTGTTTACAGCAGCTCTCCAGTTTAATGTAAGCCCTTGGCACGGGATAGAAGCCAGAGTCGACTCCCTGATGGCCAGTGTTTCCACAGACACATCGAAATCATTCAGCGTCCATTTAAAAACAAAAAAAGGAAGGAGTAAAACACAGTCCTTTAGCAGAGATGCAGACAGAAACATGGTTGCATGGCACGCGGTTGGCCACATTCGCACTTGCGACGCTGACTGGTTTTCGACCGGTATGCGCTTTGTGTCCTTGTAAACCTTTCTTTGGCCAGTGGGGATGAAGAATTTGGGAATAATATCTTTCCAAAGATAGCTCGAGTCCAAGAAGGGAGGCGCATTTTGACCAGTAGACAATCTTCTGTGTGTCTGCCGTGTGACATTCGGTGTTTTTGTGTATTAAAACAAGAATCAAAATCCCTTTCCCCTCTCTAGAGGGTGCATGGGGATGTTTAAGACATACTCTGCAGGAGACGTCCTCCCGTTCAAGACAATCAAGCACTTATTATTAAGCACTATTTCTGACAGTGCAAACCGTGTGTGAGTGTGTGTGTGTGTGTGTGTCCTCGCTCGTCACTCACTCATTGTGCATTTGTATTTAAAACAACCATGGGAGAAAAATACACAATATCTGACAGGTGACCGATCATTCGGATGAAATCTCACTTATGCCTCTATGAAACGTGCTGTACATTAACATATATATATATATATTTATATATATTCATATATTTTTTCTAGTCTTGTTTTTTAAGTTAGAAACCGGTTGAGTCACTTCTCGAGCATAACAGGTATACGGTGTGTGTTTTTGTGTTCTGTGTGTTACGCTTTAGCATGCAGGTTGCTGTAGTTCTAAAGGGGAGGAGGGCAGGTCGTATTTACACGGGGATCTTTTTGGGTTTCTCAAAGCAGCTTCCTGACAACCCATTGTTCCTCTTCGGTGGTTTACTTCAAGATGATCTGTGCAAACAGAGGGGAAAAAACACAAAACGGCATCCGAATATTAGTAAAGGCTCGTTAAACATCACAGTCGCTCTTAAGTGCTCTGATTGACAGCTCCGTGACGTCTGCATGGTGTAACAGTGCTGTGTGTGTGTGTGTGTGTGGATGCAGACGGCATGAGCGAGGGATGTGCATGCTAATTACTGAGCGTATGCATGTTAATGTAGTTGTTATGAGCTCTCGTTTGTACGGTAGGGACTCAAAAGCTCCCTAGAAAGTCGTGTTTAGTGTTCTCAGGTGTGGAAAGCAGCAAATGCAAAGGAGTTGGATAAAAAGTAGGCATCTTGTTTGCAAGCTTCTGTTGAGGAAGAAAGTGGAAAAATACTTCAAAAATTAATATGCACTGTTGTTTAAAAGTCTCTTATGTTAACCAAGGCTGCATTTATTTAAAAAATACAGAAAATGTTAAAAATATTATTATATTAACAAATAACTGTTTTCTATGTGAATATCTGTTAATGTAATTTATTTCTATGATCAAATCTGTATTTTCAGCATCATTACTCCAGTCTTCAGTGTCACATGATCTTCAGAAATCATTCTAATATGCTGATTTGCTGCTCAAGAAACATTTCTGATTATTATCAATGTTGAAAACAGTTGTGCTGACCAATATTTTTGTGGAAACCGTAATACATCCTATTTTTCAGGATTATTTGATGAATAGAAAGTTCAAAAGAACAGCATTTATTTGAATCTTTTGTAACATTATAAATGTCTTTACTGTTACTTTTGATCAATTTAATTTAATTAATGCATTCTTGCTGAATAAAAGTATTTAAAAAAATGTGAAAATATAAAAATACTGACCCTTTTGCATATATAATTCATGTGTCATTTTAATATAATTTTATGCCAAAATATCAACTTTTGGCAGCCCAATCAATGCACTCAATGCATACAGAAAATCTGCATACTGTTCACTTTATTATTCATAGTAGTATACTAGTATACTATTCATATTCAATGTCCTTCTCAAACAGTCTCCGCTCATTTCGGTTCATGTGCTTACGTAACAGCATTTATTAGAGGTGGGAATCGGGTCACAGTACAGTATTTTGGTCTTTTTGTGTGTGGATGCATTATTATTTTCACCGACTGACGTCCATCTGCATTCAGTGTCAGGGTTTCATTCTTCTGCACACATGTTGTTTTAAATACCAGAGTAAAGTAAACCCATCAAATTGCTTCATAAACATCATATGTGACCCTGGAGCACAAAAGCAGTCATAAGTAACACAGGTATATTTGTAGCAATAGACAACAATACATTGTTTGGGTCAAAATTATAGATTTTTCTTTTATGCCAAAAATCATTAGGATATTAAGTAAAGATCATGTTCCATGAAGATATTTTGTAAATTTCCTACCGTAAATACATCAAAACTTTATTTTTGATTAGTAATATGCATTGCTAAGAACTTCATTTGGACAACTTTAAAGGTGATTTTCTCAATATTTTGAGATATGATTTTTTTGCACCCTCAAGATTCCAGATTTTCAAATACTTGTATCTCAGCCAAATATTGTCCTATCCTAACAAACCATACATCAATGGAAAGCTTATTTATGATGTATAAATCTCAATTTCAAAAAAAAAAAAAATTACCCTTATGACTGGTTTTGTGGTCCAGGGCCACATATATCATTTATAAATAGTACCGTTTTATAAAAGCTGGTCTAGTTTCCCAGTACAACTAATATTTTGCCTGGATCCAAAACGTCTTGATATGTATTACAGAAGTAGCCCAAGCCAAACAGTAGAAGCGCAGTGATCAGGAAGCATGTGGCACCCGAGCATCACACCCTAGTTTAGTCACAAAACGTGGAAAGTTACCATGAAACACCGTCAGCGTTGTGAGCAGAGCACTGAGGAGAGGAGACAATGTGGAAGCTTGATAGCCGGCTGCACCGCGGCATGATGGGAAAGCAAGGCCAGAGAGGGTTCATGCAGGTTACACAGAGCCCAATGAGACGATGCTGATGTACAGAAGCGACTCTGTGTCGTGTTGGATCGTGATGTTGTATGTGATGTCAATCAGGTTCAGCTAATATAAATGTTGATAATATATCATTTATTTCAGACTACTGTATTTAAAGTTTGACGTATTACTGTATCTTGGTTTGACGTATTCCCTGTTGAATCAGGAATCTGGAGAAGTATATATCAATAGAGGAGAAAAACACACAAAGCTGCTTCTGACAGATGGGCAACAAATAAATGAAGTATTAATTAAGACATAATGACAAACTATGATATGCTACTTGCTATTGATAATCAGATGGAATATTTATTATATTTAATTTAAACACATATATTAGAATTCATTATTAGAATTTATATTTAATTTATAGATACGTCATTTATTTATCAACAGTAAATATGTTAATAATGTAAATACACGTTAAAAACAATAATACATACATTATTTAAATTAATATTTTATTATGTATTTTTGACTATGTATTTATCAGCAGAAAATATCATTAAATATAATAATCTAAATATATTTAATTATTTCATTTAAATATATATATATATATATATATATATATATGTGTGTGTGTATGTATGTATAACACACACACACACACACAATAACTATTGTAATTTATATAATCATAAATACCTATTTTAAAACATATTTTAAAAGAATAACAAATACATTATATAAAGAATATATAATAATCATCTTTTAAAATAATTTACCTATTTTATTACTTACTTTTATATAATAAAATAAGTAAATATATTATTTTCTTATCAATTATTCATATAAATAATATAACTCTGTAATATATTAATAATATAATTACATAATTCTGTACAGCTTTACATTTTTAAATGTGAATATCTGGTAAAAGTTTTTTTTTACCATTTAAAATGATTTTAAATATATTTTATTGCTTATTTTTTTTTAAATATCATTACATTTATTATGTAAATATACACAGTAATATACTCAATTACATTAAAAATAAATATTTATTTTTTTCCTTTTAGGACGTTTGATATTTTACAGCTATGTGGTTATTTTAAATTACATTATTTCAAATAAGTAATCGCAGAAAGGCTATAATTTGACAGTGGTTTAAAGATTTCAATATAAATACGCTCGGAATGAAATCTGTCTAAATCCTCAGTCACTGCTCGTTGTGTCCAGGAGGAGGCGCTGCTGCTCTGCGTCTGACCCGTGAACTCTTCACAGACAGGTCAGGGACGTCCCATCACTACAGGGTCACACTGAACACTGAGAGAGTCAGTTCAGTAGATTATAACGTGACCCGCGTTCATCTGCTTCAAGCTAAAGTCGTCACCTCAGAGCTGCAGCAGTCAAGCGTTTGTTTCGCCCGCGGTCCGTCGCTCTCTCTTTGTGTCTCTGTCTCTCTCTCTCTCTGTGTGTCTCTGTCTCTGTGTGTCTCTGTCTCTGTGTGTCTCTCTCTCTGTGTCTGTCTCTCTCTCTGTGTGTCTGTCTCTCTCTCTCTCTCTGTGTCTCTGTCTCTCTCTCTCTCTCTGTGTGTCTCTCTCTCTGTGTCTCTGTCTCTCTCTCTCTCTGTGTGTCTCTGTCTCTGTGTCAAGATCAAGATCTCTCTGTGAAATAAATCTTTACTTGCCAAAGCTTTAATAACACTATACAATATAAATAATAAAATAATAATGGGTAGGTAAAAAAATCAGTCTTCTAATATTTCTAGAAGTGCCTCTAGGCATATCTGAGTGTGTTGGTAGTTGTGTCCCGCTGGAGGCTCTTTCTCGTGACAGGACCTCACATCCTGGCGGCCAGGTTTGAGCTTGCTGGGCTTTCTCCTAGCAGGTATGGGAGTTTGTCCATATTTGGTTTCTGATGGAAGTCTTTGTGGTGAGTTGTGAAATGGGGATAGAAAGTGTCCCTAATTTGGTCATATTTAGGGCAGGATGTCAGGAAGTGCAGTTCTGTTTCCACTTCATTTCCTGTGCAGTGAGGACATAGCCGGTCTTCTTTTGGTAGCCAGGTCTGTCTGTGTCTGCCTGTCTCTATGGTGAGATTGTGTTGACTGAGTCTGTACATGCTCAGGACTTTTCTCAGTTTAGGGTCACTCACTGTACTCAGGTATCCTGCCAATTCATATTCTCTATTTAGGGCCAAATAGCATTCCAATTTACTTTGTAGAGCTGTTGCGTCTCTCCAATGTTTCAGGTATTTTTCTTTTTGTGTTTTAATTATTTGGTTTGGTCTGGCTGAGTTTTTATTCTCAGTCAGACATGTTGTGGTTTGTGTAGTCAGCTCTAAGACCAATTGGCCGAGGGCGTTTCTTTCTGGTGTCAGCTCTTGGTAGTTCAGGGCTTTGTGATGGAGGGTCTGTTTATCACTATTTTTTAGTGGGCAGCTGGAATTTAATGGCTTTTTTGAATTGTGATTATAAGTGGGTATAATCCTAATTCTGCTCTGCAGGCATTATTTGGGGTTTTGCGCTGTACTCGGAGCAAAACTTTGCATAGTTCGGTCTGCAGAGTCTCTATTGGGTGTTTGTCCCATTTAGTGAACTCTTGGTTTGTGAGTGGGCCCCAGACTCACACCCGTGAGTCGATGGGTTCTATTACTGATTTGTTATTTTTATCCAGATTTAGTGAACTGATTGGGATGTCTTTTGATATTTCTCTTAATAGTGAGTGGGCCCCAGACTTCACACCCGTAGAGTGCCTGGGTGTCTATTACTGATTTGATTATTTTTATCAGGTCTGATTGGGATGTCACAGCTTTGTTAAAATTCCCTGTGTTGTTAATATTTATGCCAAGATTAATAGTAAAAAGTCTCTGTGCTCAAGGAGCATGTTGTCTAATTTAAAACAGGTATGATGTTGGTCTTGGTGGCACAGCTTTGTTAAAATTCCCTTTTTTGTCATTATTTTTGTTGTTAATATTTATGCCAAGATAAGTGTAGTTCTGACAGGGCCCATGTGCTCAAGGAGCATGTGCAGGAGGTCTAATTTAAAACTGATGTTGACCCTCTTGTGGCTGGGTCTTTTTTGGAAAATCATTATTTTTGTCTTTTTGGGGTTAACTGACAGGGCCCATGACTGATCAGAAGCTGTGCAGGAGGTCTAGATGCTTAAGCTGTAGACCCTCTTTAGTGGGAGACAGCAGCACCAGATCATCAGCAAACAGGAGGCATTTGACTTCTGTGTGTTTGTTACTAGTAGAGTAAGACCGGGCGCTCAGACTGATCCAGAGCCCTCGCTAACTCATTTATGTATATATTGAACAGTGCAGGACTTAAGCTCAGCCCTGTCTCACTCCACGACACTGAGGGAGGAATTCTGTGTGTTTGTTACCAATCTTAACAGCAAATTTGTTGTTTTTGTACTTGATTTGATGATGTCTATGTTTTTCGATCCGATGCCGCACTGGATTAATTGAAGAAAAAGACCTTTGACACTGCTGGAGTCAAAAGCTTTTTTGAAGTCTAAAGCTGAGAAAATTTCTTTTGTTTTGGTTGATTTGCTTATCGTTAAGGTATGGAGAGTGTATATATGGTCTGATGTGCTATTTTGGTTGGAAGCCAATTTGACTTGCAAATCAGGACATTTCTGTCTCTAAGAAAATGGGCTAGTCTTTGTTCTGTTTAGGATTTTGCAGAAAAGTTTACTAGGATGCTGAAGAGCTTTACTATGCTAGTTATTGGGGTCTCTGTCTCCGTTTTTATGGATTGGGGTGATGAGGCGACACCACAGGCTTTGTTCCAAATGTTGGGGAATATACTGAACTAAGGATGATATTGAAGAGCTTGAGGATGGCTAATTTGGTTTGTGCTCTGTGTATTTTATCTTTCATTTAGGATGCCATCGACACCACAGGCTTTTTGGGTTTTGTTCAGGGTTTGTATTTGGTCTAATAGTTCTAGTGTAATTGGAGAGTCTAAGGGGTTCTGGTAGTCTTTGATGGTCTCTAAAACTTAGTTTTTCTACATTGCTTTTGTTCCCGATTGTTTTCTATATTACTAAAAAGGTTGGAGAAGTGGTTTATCCAAACATCTCCATTCTGTGGCTAGTTCTTGATGGTAAGATTTGTTTAGTGTATTCCAATGTTTCCAGAAGTGGTTGGATTCTAAGGATTCTCAATATCTTTGAGTTGACTTTTTGTGTTTTGTTCTTTTTTCTTTCTTAAAGTATTCCTATATTGTTTAAGTTTTTCATGATAGAGATGACTGTTCTCTTGTCTCTCTGTGTTTCTGGTTTGATAGGATTCTTACTTCTTTCCTAAGTCTTTTGCAGTCTTGTCAAACCATCTCTCAGTGGCTGTGGTCTTTTTGTTTTCTTTTTGTGGATTTTAAATTTGATAATGTTGCTGAGACCTCTATTCTGTTCAGTTGTCTACTGCTCTCTCTGTCTCTGTTGTCTCTGTGAACTCTGTTGTATCTCTGTTTTGTTTCTCTATACGTGTTTCTCTGGGTTTGTTTAGATGTTTCTCTCTCTCTATGGTCTCTGACTGTGTGCGCTGAGGGAGTTTGGGTTAAGGTCTGTAAGAAAATAGTCTCTCTACTCTGTAGGTGTATCACCGTAGGATTAATTGAGTCATGTGTGACACAGATGAAGAAGATGTGTTCCGCTTTTGTTTGTTGTTTTAGTGTCTTCGTGTGTGTATAGGTGGGGGGAGGACTCACCTCCAGGCAGGTGTTTGTCCCCCTGATGTGTGTCCAGTCTTCACCTGTTCGGCTGTCTGACCAGTCTGTGACTGGAAGTAATTAATGTCTACTTCAAGACTCCAGGCAGTTTAATAGATGGGATGATGAGTTCTGTCTTCATTAAAATAGGGAGACTTTGCAGCCGGTGGGTCCATCTCTGCTCCATAAGTGGCAATGAGGAAGATGTTTTTCTCTGTTGCAATTTTTTATTTCTGAGTTGAAATCTGTGTTTCTGCTTTTGATTAATTTCAACCATGGTAATGAAGGCCTTGAATATTCCAGCATGGACAAGATATTATAAATGTTTGTTGTTCAAGGGTCTTAGTTTTGTTGAAAGTTTTGACCTATGACAGTCTCTTCCTTGTGTCATGTGAGGCAGTTTAATAGATGGGATGATGAGTTCATCTTTGGGGCACGGTGGGTCCAGCTCTGTTGTTGTGGCTTGCATGTCTCCTGCAGATGTGTGAGATTAGCGCTGGCAATTTTTTATTTCAGCGGCTTGAAATCTGTGTTTCTGCTTTTGAGGCCAAAGGTGAGCAAACAAACACCACAGAAAAGGCCTCTCAAATATTCCAGCATGATATTATAAATGCTTTGTTGTTCACGCCAAAGAACAAACATAGGGTGAGTTCAAGTTTTGTTGATTTTGAAGTGGAAGTAGGTGTGAGCATGTATTCTATCTGTTGTTGTGGCTTGCAAATATTAATGTGGCAGCGATTGTGTCTGTCTGGGTCTGAGACTGACGCAAACAAACACCACAGAAAAGGCCTTTGAAAGTCATGCAAAGAACAAACATTGCGTGTGGAAGCATTCAAAATATTAATGTTTGTATTTTGAAAGTCATGCATTGCGTGTTTCAAGCCAACATGAAATTTAAATTGGCTATGTTTACTTCCTTAAATTCAATGTTTGGCCTGTTCATGTTTCCTAAAGAAAATAAATATTTCCGTCTGAGCCACCTGTCATTGAGATGCTTCTCTTTATCAAATACATTTTTATTATTCAATTTTTTTTACTTAATTTCTTCTTTTTGAAAATCATGTTTGACTCAAAATAATTAAATAATTTGAAACAAAACAAATAATAGATAATATAACAGCATATAAAATATAAATGAGCAATAAATAAATGAATATATAAAAATATAAAATATATACAAATATATTATTATTAAATATACAATACATTTTTATGATTATCATTATTTTTGTCATTATTATTACAGTTTTAACATTTATTTCTCTGGGGTTTTGACATTTACAGTATTTTAAATTCATTAATGATAATAATAATAATCTCCATCCTCATCATCATTTAAATATACTGTTGCTTTTAAATGGGCAAATAATTAAATTAAACGAAATGGCATTATTATTGTTATTATTGTTAATATGTTTTAAAATGTTATTAAGTAAAATATTATTTTTTAAAACCATTACTATACTGATAATATGTCAATATTAAACATGAAATTTTCAAATACATTTTTGAGATTTTGAAATTTACTGTATTTTTTTATTAATAATAATTTAATTATTATTTAAATAATATTTAAGAATTAGCTTAAACAAGAATGAGCTTATATGTAAGCAAAAATTTGTTTAAATATATTTAAGAATTAGTTTAACAGTAGTTAAACGGTAAATAATTTATTATTAATAATATTATTATATTAATTTACAATGCTGTTGTTATTCAATTATGAAACATTATTAAAATAATAATAACGATTATTATTATTATTATTAATGAATTAATTTAAAAATACTGTAAATTCCAAAACCACATCAAAATAAATGTGAAGATTTGACACACAGAGAGCACTCTTGGTTAGGAGTAAAAATGTCAGTATAAACGGCTGTAAACACAGATTCATGTTCAACATCAAGATTTGTGGCTCTACATCGAAACCTAATTGGTTATGAAAGATAATCTAATCAAAAACACTGCATGAACTACATCTTTTCTGCTCAGTTAAGCCGGTGCTGTAGTTCACTCTCCTGCCAGGGGGCGCTAAAGAGTCTGGCAGCGTCTGGCAGGAGCCCCTCAGGAAACAGGTTCAGTTTCACATGACAAGACTACAAATAACCCTGGACGTCCCAGTTCCTGATGCAGGCCTGTGAAACAACAGGAAACGCCGCTCGCTGACAGGAAGGCTCCGTTTAAGAGCGACGGAAGATGGAAAGCCCTTAAAGTCTCCTTACTTGACCCTCCGGCGAACAATACCCAAAGAGCGCGATGAGGACTGATAAAAGATGACGATCTTTTTTAACATCACATGTTAGGTGCATTTTTTTTTGCTTAAAAGAAAGTGTTGTTTTTAAATGAGTAAATAATTAAAATAAATGTCATGACATTATTATTATTATTAATAACAGATTTTAAAAGAATATTATTAAGTAAAATATTTTTTACAACCATTACTACTGATAATATGTTAATATTAAACATTACATTTTCACATTGATTTCTGTGATTTTGAAATTTACTGTATTTTTAAATTATTATTATTATTAATAATAATACAAATGATAATAATAATTATTAGTATTTAAACATATAATAATTATTTTAAAAAGTTAATTGTGATTTAAATGATTTAAAAATAATAATATTTAAGAATTTAATATCAGTGGTTAAACATTAAATAATTTATTATTAATAATAATAATAATTTAAAATGCCGTTGCTATTCAATTATTCAACATAATAATAATAATAACAATAATAATAATAATTATTATTATAACATATTCATGAATTTTATAACAGTGTTAAATAGTAAATCATCTATTAATATTAATTTAAAATGGTGTTGCAATTCAATTATTCAACATTATTAAAATAATAATAATTATTATTTTAATACATATGCATTTAATAAGTGTTACAGTAAATAATTTATTATTATTAATATTAATTTAAAATGCTGTTGCTATTTAATTATTTAACATTATTAAAGTAATAATAATAATAAAGTTAATATATTTATGAATTTAATAACAGTGTTAAACAATAAATCATCTATTGTTATATATTAATTTCAAATGCTGTTGTTATTCAGTTATTAAACATGATTAAATTGACGTCAGACTCCCTCCTACAGCAGCGCTTTCAGTGCAACTCCCCTTCCACCTGCTTCCTGAGGCCCGAGACGGACACAGAGCGGCCGAGTACATGGAAATCAGACTAGAACGGAGTGAGGCGTGTCTATTTTTAGCCGGTGTGTGTGTGTACGTGTAGATGAGGAAGGATATCTTGACATCAAAACAAAGCAAGGACATGCAGAACAAAACGAGAAAATAATGCAACACAACACAACTACTATTTGCCAATGTGTGAGCTCTGAATAAGCACCGATCTGAGCGCAAGTGCGAGATTTTGCCAGAGATTGTGCGATCGCCATGGCGACCGCGGAATGAATTTGTAGCAAAGTGCTTATTCGGAGCTCAGGGATTCATGAAAGAAAGCTTTTAAAAGGAGCAAACCTGATTGGCTGGTGCTGTTGTTGCGTAGGGGACACTTGTGGCAGGAGTTGTTGCTGCAGAGACAGTAGCAGGCGTAGCACTGTACATCATGGGTACTTTTTCAGGAAGGGAACCATGGAAGCAATGAACAGGTAGGTGGAGCATTATGGAAACAGGTGTTTGGTTGGTTTGTAGGGTTTTTGTAGTTTGTTTTTTTGGTGTTGTCGTTTAGCAATGGTGTATATTACAGAGCAGCGAGCCATCGTTAGGTTAAACCAGCAGATGGCATGCAATCACGATGCAAAGCGAGAGAAGCATGGGAAACAAAACAATAAAACAACAAAAGAAGAGGAGAAAGGCTGATTATAATCACCTCAAGGAAATTTAACAGCATAATCAGTTGTACCCAGAGAAGTCTGGCATGAGCGGTTAGTGCAGGTGATAGATTTACACGAGCTGTCAGCCCGCGACGGGACACACTTCTTCAAGCATTGATCCTGCCATCTACGGCAAACTACACAGAATGGCCGTTTGTGTGCTCGTTTATGATCGAGTGGGCTTTCTCTAGGAAACTGAGCAAATTTCCCAATCGACTGTACACAAGACAATGTCTATTATTCACAGCCTGTTTGCTTGGATCTGGTGTTTTCACACAAATAAATGACTTTAAAATGACTGCTTCCAACAATTAACTGATAATAATAATTATAATAATAATAGTCACTGTAATGTTTTTTAAAAAGTAATAATATAAATGAATTTATAAATTATATATAAAATGTAAACTTTAAAAGACCACTGTAAAAATGTAAAATAATAATAAAATCCACCAAAATTAATTTATAATGAATTATATATGTAAAATTACACTTTAAAAAATATAATAATATTAATAATACTGTAAAAAAACGTAAAAAAAGTAAAATTTATATGAATTTACCAATTATATATAAATATATAAAACTTTAAAATACCACTGTAAAATAATACAAATATATAAAGAGAGTTTATATAATAGTTATAGTAAAAATTGGAATTTTAAATAACTTACAATACACTGAATAATATAAATATGTAAAATATATAGAATTCCAATAATAATAATAATAAAAGCCACTGTTAAAAAAATTCTAATTGAAATCGTTTGAGATATACTGATTAACATGAATATGTAAAATATATAGACTTACAATACATAATAACAACAATAATATTAATAATAACTGTAATTAGAAATAAAATCTAAACAAACTGATAAAATATACATAATAATAATTGTAATTAGAAATAAAATCAAAACAAACTGAAATATATGAATAGATAAAATATACAGAACTACAACAATAATAATAATAATAATAATAATAAAGTATGTTAAATATGCACTTGAAAACTTTAAATTGCAAAACCCCAGAAAGAGAAATGTGAATATTTCAAACAAACAGAGCGCGCTCTTGCAGGTGAACAGAAGCAGAATAAAGCAGAAAACAGATGTGTGATGGTGTAACTGATCAGATTCTATCAACAGGTGCTAATTTGGTATTTTGTGTGATGTGAGAGTCTCTGGAGCTTCAAATCACCTGTAAGAGCGACTAGATCTCTACGTGAGGTGGGGAAAACAGACAGACAGACAGACAGACAGGAAGAGGAGGAACCTACCAATGCTGCTAGCAGGAGCCATGCACAGAACTGACCCTGTGACCATGCAGTGAAGAGTGGAGAAAGGTTAATAGGGAAGAAAAACATATTAGACACAGAGCCAGAGATTCAGTATTCAGCATGCCATACAAATCCAATTAAGCTTGTCATTATAGATTGCTCGCTCCACCGTGTCGTCATTCCGGTAAAAACTCAGCGTATTCCAGGAAGATACACTGGATCAATATTCGCAAAGGGCCGCAATGAGAGGACAGGAGCTTAGCGTTGTGAAATTAGAGCGCAGGGAAACAGTGTAGGAGAAGAGGAAGAGGGCAACAGGGCTAAAAACCAGCCACACACACACACACACACACACAAAAGAGAGTCATGCGGTGAGCCAACAGCCACTCCTACGGTTAAAATAGACATAGTGCTGTTACAAAAGCCCCAGAGCTGGAGAAGAGGGAGGAACGGGGGCACAAGAGGATGGCTAAAAGGAAATACAACCACCATGTGGGTGTGTGATGACAAAATACACCTACGAGGGATTAGACAGCCGGACTCGCTCTGAGACCCTACGTATGGAGAGAGCTTTTTCTGTGTTTATTGTTATAAAAATACTGCAGCGGGTACGCCTACAGGTACAGAGCCATAGTAGGTGGAATATATATGGCTATTGTTTACTGTAATGCACTGTGATTAATGTACATGTTGGCTATTAAGTAGAATAAACAACTCATATTTTCAATCTTTGATTACATGCAATATTCTATATATTTATATATTAAAGGCATCTAAGATTTTTTTTCTTCAAATTTATAATATATTATTAAATGAAATAAAATGAAAAATATAATATTAATATATTATTATAATATTATATATGATCATATTTTGTTTATAATAATTTAAATTAATTATAATCATTTTTAATATTTTTAAACCTTGAGTAAATATTATACAAAATAGAATAAATATAAATATAAAAATGTTATAGCAATTTCATCGGCCAGGCAAATTAATCAGACCATATTTAGCTTTTTTTTTTTTAAACAAAAGAAAATTAGCATCTGGAAATTATATATTTGCAATAAAGAATGTTTTAAAATATTTAAATATGAATGTTATGTATTATATATACATTTATATTTTTTATGTTTATTTAAATATGTATTTATTTATACACAATATTGCCATTTTGTATTGATAGACAAATCTCAAAGTTTATTTAAATTAATTCTAAACAACTGCAGTGTTATTTTAGTATAATTGGGATACTATTATAGCTTTTATTGATATTTTGAATCAGTTTTTTATATATTTGATTTTAATTTTAATGTTTTAACTATTTTGTGTTTGTCATTTTTAGTAGTAGTTTTTGTGTTCAATTTCAGTTTTGGTCAACTACAATATTTGGAATCAGAAACTGTAATACATATATCTGCATTATGTATTGGCCAGTATTGATGGGAGTCAGATATATATAATCATTGCGCTGTATCTGTACAGATGTAAAAGCGTTTTAGCATGCAGATCAAAGCACTCCTGTGAGTTTTCTAATTTAATCTATGGCCGGCTATCATTTTTAGATCAAAGTATCCCAACAGTACAGTCCAAATTCAAATCAGCAGCACTCTTGAAATAACGTCTGTATTTACCCTTTTAAAAAAAAACGTTATGCATTAGTATTCCGTGCACACACGCTGCATGCAAAAGGGGCACGTGGCTGTTTAAAAGCCTCGGTTATGACGTTACACCAGGATCGGGGAAGAGAAAAAGGGTGTAACGTTTAGAGGGTGATCCAGGGATTAATACAAAGCAGTGAGGGCAGTGTGTGTGTGTGTTTGTGCTCACCTGTGGGAAAGAACGCAGCGGTGGGCTGCTGGAGCTGTGCGTTGGCCAAAGCCTGTTGGTAGTGCAAGAAACTGGGGTTGAAGAACGTGCTGGCCCCGTTACTCTTTTCTAGTGCCTGTCTCTTTGGTAGCGGCTGCAGGACTCCATGGGGAAACGCCTGAGCGTGAAAGAGTACATGCACGAGTTAAACGAGTTTTGCACCACTTCTATATCCATGCACATGTTGACTCGAAGCTACATCGCTCCGTTTTACACATTGACGACGACAACCGTCGCTAGATACTTAAACAAGGCACTTATGTTTACTAAATAAAGCTACTTTACTTTGAAAGACCACACAACATTCTTTCTTCAAAATTGACTACAATGTACTTGGTGACTTTTACTGTTTTTATCAAAACAAAGAAGCCAAATTAAAAACTTCTGTGAGTCGCTACAGTACATTAAAAAGCTACATGCAAAGCAAAAGGTGAAAGGTCATAGTACCAGATCTACAGATGCCTCGAGGGGTCGCTTCATTGCTTTGGCAGTCGACTGAGTCTTTTAATAGCAGGCAGCGAGCACATGATGGCAGTGGGCCAATGGGATTCAAGCGTATTAACATACAGGTAACAGCAAGCAGAGGTGCATCATGGGGACAGCATTGCATTGTGGAATAGGTGAGAAGGAAAAAAACAAAAACAAAAATAATCTGAATGCAGTAATACCACATACAAAACAATAGGCATGCACATAAACGAAAAAACTTGTCTCAAAGAAACATTTCACTACGTTCTGAATTAGTACGAAAGCACAAAGCATCTACAATACCTGTGTTAAAAGCGTCAGAAATCAAGAGTCTCACCATTTACCAATCAAAAGTCAAACAAGCTAATGGGATTGTAGATATTAGTGTTATGAAAGCTCGCTGCATAAAACACACCCGATATCCGCTATCAAAGGGTTTCGTGTGCGTGTGGCGAATTCAAATCTACTGATGGTAAGAATGCAACGTCACTTAGTTCTGTTCGGATGCAACGTGAAGTTGCACGGCGTCTATTGAGCGCTAATTAAGACTGGAATTGGGTGCAACTGAGCAAATTTGACCGGGCCGTGCATCGTGTTTCTGTCAATGCAAATCGCAATCTGCCACGCTCTTCGGGTGATTTTAACGTGCAGCGAAAATGCTGTGACATTTACTACCACTTAGCAAAAAGGAAACAAAAGGACACCGGAACGCCTTCCCTGACATTCGTTTCTGTCACAATATGTTCCAACTAGCTACATTTAAATCGTAAAGGTCAAAAGAAAACAACTGATGTGAGTGATCACAGAATGTGGAGCTCTGTTTATTCTTATATTTGAGAATGTCCAATTTATGTTCTTTTACGCTGGACCTTTTAAAAGCATTACGAGTTATTTTTATTGTGGCCCATTTTGATGTCTTTTTGCATTTAAATATTTATATGCAACTAACATTGCACACTGCAATATTCCTCACAAATAAAATGCCATGCAAAAGTACTGGTAATAAGTAAAGATGGAATGACGGGCAGCAAAAAAAGGACGCTTGAAATGAGATGATGCTGAGGGCCATGCAGAAATGCTTGAAATCAGAATAGCCACACACAAAAAAACTAGGATGTCGAATGGAAAAGAAAAAATGCATGTTTTTCTTTATAATAAAGTCACAGATTACAGCAAAAGGGTACGAGGGAAATATAATACATCATTTAAATAAATTTTACTGACAGGAAAAACATCTACGTCTGTATTTTCTCGAGCTCTGTTCCAAAACCTAGTGAGCTGCATAGTTGTCTACATAGACTGCTACCTTCTCAAGCATATATGACTTATTTGGAACACTCTACATACGCAGCAACTTAGTGCACTAGGCATACAGCATGTCTTATGCAAAGCACACTCGAGACATAATTATTCATTCCAAAATAGCCTGAATTTTCATGTGCAGCATTCACAAATAATAAATAAAATTGTAATTTTTTATGATTTGATTATTTTTGTGATAGTTTCTGTGTTAAAATATAACTGTATTCCTCTCATTGTCATCTTAAGTTTTTTTGCTGAGCTTGTTGCAATACATTCTGGGATTAAATTCTCCCTGAAGGATATTTGCTGCATGAATTTATGCAAAACAAGGCATCTTGGAAAGCAGCATAATAATGCACAAATCTTTTGGAACAGTCTTGGCGTCATGTTTACGATACAGTCTAGTGCTGTCTAGGAAGAAAGATCAGTAGATTTAGGAACAGAGCTTGCAAGTATACTTTTAATAAACATCAGAATAAAATGCACTTTAATTGTGCATGTTGAAGGTATTCTTGTAACCAAGAGTTGAATGTTTTGCTCCCCTCCGCCAACATAGAGAACCATTAAAATAAATATGCCACCCACGGGGATTTATCATACAGAATTACATAACCTTCCACTGGCGAAAAAAACTAAACAAAACAAAGAGAAACTAAAAGGCAAGAAAATGAAGAAACTATAACTGTATCATCTGACTTTTAAACCCTTTCTCTGGGGTTGCATTTGGGATCGATTGCTTCAGCGTTCTTACAGTAACTGGCCCGGTTTGAACCCTAGAAAAAAAATCTGTTCCGTTATCTGCATTATATCATAATCAGGAAAGGACATTGCACCTTAAGGCTAACAGCATTTTACCCTGTAGCCAAAGCTGATGGTTTATCTCAGGTCGCCGAATGCTCAGGAAACCTGGGGCTTTATTTTCACTCTTGTTTGATTTTTATGGCTGGTGAGCCGATACTGTCCTTGCGACACCATCTGACCCAGACGCCACAGTGGAAAAAGACAAAAGGTTCAGGCAAAAGCAAAAGTGAAAATGGAGTAAACAGCAAAACGAATGAGGCCAAGCGTGTGAGTGCCATGACAGCAAACGCAGCAAACTAAAACCACACCAGCGTGAGATGTGGAAGCGGGAAAGCTTGCTGCCAAATACTGTGTCTACACCGCAAGCGAGTGATGCGACCAAACTATATTCATACCGACACATTGTTTGCGTCAAGATTGTTCACATTTTAAACTGCAAGCTCACCATGTTGCATGCGTTGTGTCGCATTGTAAGCTTGCAGGACCAAACTATATCCTTAATAATCAATGAAATATGTGTGGCAGTGCAAGGAAACTATATTTTCCTCATGCATGTTGCGTCGCATTGTGAAATTGCTAAGTAGACAATTGCATTGCATATAACAGGAGCAATCTAGTTTTCCTGCGTTGCATTCCTTGCAATGTCGAAACAAAGTATTCACTTTCATTCTAATCAACAAAGCTATCTACACTGCATGCACACAATGTCAAGCTTTGTCACGTCGCATTGTGTTGCTTGCAGTGTATACAGAGCAAAACAGTTGTCTTGTGTTGCTTTGCTCGTTGCAGTGTAAATAAATTTAAATAGCACATTATAATCAGTGCTAGAACTGTTCACCACAGTTCACCACAGATGCAATGCGACAAAACTACATCACGTCGCATTTTGTCACCAGCTTGCAGCTTAATTAATTTTAATGGGAGAAATCTAGTTTTCTTGTAAGCACACCGTTTGTGTGCAGTGTAGAAAAAACTATATTGCTCTCATTATAATCAAAAAAGCTGCACTGCAATGCAACACTGCAGTGCGCTGCAACAAAATTGGATTACTTTATTATAATAAAAAAGCTATCTGTACTACTAACTTGCAAGTTTTCTTACATCTCACCACTCTCTTCTTCTGTTTATTATAATGGGAGTGATCTAGTGTTGTTGCACCACATTCCTTTCATGCAGTGCAAGCAAAACAAGTTCATTCCCATTATATGAAACAAAGCTATCTACAAGCATGCAATATCAAGTTTCATTGCATCACGCCACTGGAAATATGGACAGTTTTGCTGATTATAACAGGAGCAGTCTAGTTTTGTTGTGTTGCATTGCTGTCTTGCAGTGCAGAAAAAAAGATGCAGTACACAGGGTTTCATTGGTTTTTAAGGGAGCGCTGTTGCTTTGTTGCATTGCTCGTTTGCAGTGTAGACAAAACTAGAATGCTCCCATAAACACCAACACTGTCTATAATGCAAGTAAGCAATGTAACAAAATCGAAATTGCATGCATGCAGAAATTGCGATGAAACAAAACTTGATGGCACCTGCTGTAATCAAAGCCATATACTGTACGTTGTGATGGCGACAAGACACAACAAAACTCATTTGCTGCAGTTTTTTGCATTGCTTACTTGCAGTGTAGAAAAAAACCTAGTATGCTCCCATCATAAATCAAAAAACTGGCTAGGCTGCAAGAGAGTGATGCATTAAAACGGCATACATGCAGGGATTGCAACGAAACTATACTTGATAGCACCTGTTATTATCAAAGCCATATATATCAACAAAACTATATATTGCAAGTAATACAATGCAATTCACATTACATGCATGCAAAGATTGCGACGCAACAAAACTTGATTGCACCTGTTATAATCGAAGCTATATACATTGCGAGTGCAAAACACAACAAAACTCTCTCTCCGCTTTCGCATAACGGCGCACAAAACTCTGTGCGTCATTTGCTTGCAGTGTAGACAAAAAGCTAGAATGCTGTCTAGAATGCAAGCAAGCGATGCAACAAAATTGCATGTATTAGAGATTACGATGCAACAATAACTGTTATAATCGAAGCAATATAAATGGCAAGATGCAACAAAATTTGACATCTCTTGCTTATAGCATTGCACACAACTCAGTGTTGCAGTTCTGTTGCAATGCGTCGCTCGCTTGCAGCGTAGACATGCATTAGAACTTAGAAACGAGAGCAGCCTGGCATATGGCCCAAGATACAGTTTCACTTGGATAATAGATGAACCTGTGCATTCACGTCAGTTTGGCATGAAGATGTCATCCATCTCCTTAATTTAATCTCGACTGATCTGAGAAGTGCAGGCCTCCCATTGGGCAGAGAAATGGGGAAGTAAGCTGCCCCGTGACCTTGTGCAGTCAAGGGTGTGAGCAAAGAAGCTTTTAAGCAATCGCGCTTATTATATTAATATCCTATTCCTAATAATGATCGCATCAGTACGATACTAGATGGATAAGAAGGGAGAGCGATTTTTATCACACGGCAGTCTTCTCAAGCAGCTTGTCTCTTTGTCTCTCTCTCTTTACTCACCCTGTTTAATAGGACTAAAATCCTCTGGGGACGAGATAAGGGAGTCGACACCGATTTGGCACGCAACCCCGCCCAGATTCTAGAGATGGGTCATGGCTATATAATAATAAAGCAGTGCTCCACATTTAATGTGCTAACATCATCAGATATCTCAATCGCAACCTCTGCGGGCACGTCTCAACATGTGTTGTCAATTGATTTTATCGTGCACAGAACCGAAAACGGTTTCACAATTCTAAGCACTGCCTTGGTTACGATTCAATGTGTCGTGACAATGCGGTAAATTAAATTCTGCTGTAAATTAAACGCAGCTGGTGAGGCACGGTGGTGTAATTTGAAAACTTTAACACACGTTAATGTTTTGCACAACATGACTCTTTAAATGTAGAATTGTATGCATGTCATTTTGAAATCAATTGTGTGTGTGATTAGCTCACCATGGCTGCAGCGGCGGCCTGCGCTGCGACGGCGGTCTGGTTGGCCTGATGCTGGGCTGCTTTGATCTTGGCCTGCAGGTGCGCCGGAGGGTGGAAGTACTTGCACTTCTCGCGCGAGCAGCGGCTCTTGATGAAGTCCATGCACACGGTGACCGTGTTGTCGCTCGTGTCAATCATCGGGCTGTCGCTAGGATGGGCGAAGCGGCAGTCGGTCTCACCGCGTGCGCAGTTGCCCCGCTGAAACTCGCGACACACCTGGACGCAAGCCAACACACGCAGACAAAACAAACAGGGAACACAACAGAAATATGCAAACAGAGACGTGAGTCATTGATGTTTCAAAGCTTAAATGTATGAGCACAGGTACATAAATAAACACACACCGAGCTGAATATTAATAAAGGCAGCGACAGCCTCTCGGTGTGGGAGGGCCGCAGAGGAACCGAGCCTCTTATTATCACAGACATCAGTCAGTTGCTAAGTGATCGCACATTTAGTGACACACACACACACACACACACGCAACCTTCAACTGTTATTGTTTCAACCATGCTGATCATCTTGCGAGGCAGCGCTGCATTGAAATGCCTCACACTTCTTTCTATCCTCCTTCTCACACTTTTCCGCAATTAATTCAGCTCCTTCTTTAACATACTGATGAAAGCCTTTGGTTTTCACAAACTTTAAATCTACTTCAACGTTCAAGTTTGAAAATCTCCCAGTGACCTTGATTTTGTTCAAATGTTTAATGTTCAGAATCTAACAAAAAAATTATCAATCTAATATTTACTTAATGAATTATGACTGGTCTTCTTTCTTATTGGTCTTTATTTTAAATTTGGATCAGATTTTTTTTTCAGAAACACATTTGCATACTGAATTATGATTGGACTTTTCTTTATTTTAAATTATGAATGGTCATTTTTTACATTCATGATTGGTCTTTTTTTTATACATGTAACTGCATTTTTACATAAAATTATATACTGACTTAGCCCTTTCTCCCTTACAGTTATTTGCATACTGAATTATGACTGATCTTTTTTTTTTTGGCCCTTTCATTAACTGCACTATGATTGGTCCTTTTTTTTTTTTTTTTACATACATACTTTTTATGTTACATATATTTGCATAGTAAAAGCTCTTTCCTACATCTTATACTGTCCTTTACTTTGTAATTCTATTGGATGAATGAAATGACAGTCTCAATGTCTCGGTGTTACCTCGAGTTTGTCTGTGCGCAGGAGCTTCTGCGTGGAGGACGAGCTCTGCATGCTGACCGGCGGGCTGCCGGGGACGATGACCGGGGTGCTGGTGAGCATCTCTGTGGGGACCAGACCCATGCCGTGGCTCATGTGAGTCAGATACGGCGCGTAACTCAGTCCAGGGTTTGAGCCCAGACCTTGGCTGACAGGAAATGTATGCTGTGAAGAAAACAATTAATATGAAAGAATTGCAACTTGCTGAAGAAAAAGAAGCATTTTAACCAAAAGTGAAAATTTTATGAAAATTATTCAAGATGTAGGTGAGTTTGTTTCTTCATCAGGTTTGGAGAAATGTAGCATTGCATCACTTGCTCACCAATGGATGCTCTGCAGTGAATGGGTGCCGTCAGAATGAGAGTCCAAACAGCTGATAAAAACATCACAATAATCCACAAGTAATCCACACCACTCCAGTCCATCAGTTAATGTCTTGAAGAAACCAAGAGCTGCGTGTTTGTAAGAAACCGTTGCTTCCAGAGTCTATAATCCATAATAACGCTTCATCCAGTGAAAAAGTCCATCTCCTGTTGTCTCTTACATCAAAATCCACACACATATTTGTTTAGAACTACTTCAGCTTGCAAACGGTGCTTGATCTGTGCAGATTTCTCTCCTGATTCAGACCAGACCACTTTTTCACTGGAGGAAGCGTAATTATGGGCTCATATTTTAATTAAAAAATGTCTTAAAGGGATAGTTCACTTTGAAATTAAAATTTGGTATCTATCAGCTTACCCCAAGGGCATCCAAGATGTAGGTGTCTTTTTTTCTTCAGTAGATCCAATTTTGATGTTTTTAGGTCAAACCGTTCTAGTCTGTCAGTCATATAATGGCAGGTATAGGTCACTGTCTCTATAAGAGGGAAAAAGAACATGCACAGAGAAATCCAAATTAAACAATTCCCCATCGTAACTACACATTGATGGCCTAAGACACGAAACGAGCAGTTTGTGTGAGAAAACGAACAGTATTTATATCGTATTTTACCTCTTGTACACAACCATGTCCAAGTGATCTGAGTGCGCACACGCATCCGGTGTGTGACGTGTGTGCGCGCGCGCGCTCTGGCTCACGCTGCATTCACACGGGGCGTCGGCGTCAACGCTTGACGGAGGGCGTGTCTGAAGCGTGGTGCTGACGCGCCGTCATAGTTACAACAACCAATCACATACTTCTCTGGTGTTGCATGAACGGGATTGGGTATTTGCATGAGGCGATCTGATTGGCTGACGCCTCCGTTGGCGCTTGAAAAGTTGCGTCAGAACCACGCTTCAGACACGCCCTCCGTCAAGCGTTGACGGCGACGCCCCGTGTGAATGCAGCGTGAGCCAGAGCACGCGCACACACACGTCACACACCGGATGCGTGTGCGCACTCAGATCACTTGGACATGGTTGTGTACAAGAGGTAAAAAACGATATAAATACTGTTCGTTTTCTCACACAAACTGCTCGTTTCGTGTCTTAGGCCATCAATGTGTAGTTACGATGGGGAATTGTTTAATTTGGATTTATCTGTGCATGTTCTTTTTCCCTCTTATAGAGACAGTGACCTATACCTGCCATTATATGACTGACAGACTAGAACGGTTTGACCTAAAAACATCAAAATTGGATCTACTGAAGAAAAAAAGACACCTACATCTTGGATGCCCTTGGGGTAAGCTGATAGATACCAAATTTTAATTTCAAAGTGAACTATCCCTTTAATGATGGATTTGTTTCAGCTCATGTCGTCTCAAGACATTAACTGATGGACTGGAGTGGTGTGGATTATTGTGATGTTTTTATAAGCTGTTTTTACTCTCATTCTGACGGCACCCATTCACTGCAGAGGATCCATTGGTGAGCAAGTGATGCAATGCTACATTTCTCCAAATCTGACGAAGAAACAAACTCATCTACATCTTGAATGGCCTGAGGGTAAGTACATTTTCAGACAATTTGAAAACTATTCCTTTAAGTAAATATGCATCTAGACAGGAAGACGAGTAGACGGTTCTTACCATTGGTTGCATGGTGGTGCCAGGGATCATGAACTGCATCTGCTGCGCCAGCATCGCTGCTGCAGTCTTCTGCTGGATGAGGTTGTTGCGTCCATTGATTTCCAGCTGCGTCTTCAGATGTGCCGGTGGGTGAAGGTACTTACAGTTCTCTCTCGTACACCGACCCTATGGCAAGAAAGATCAGGAAAATTAAGTATCTCAGTTATTTCTACTGGACAGAAATTAAAACTTTTGCTGATCTCTCCTGTGAAAAAGACCCCAATAATCTTGCATTTATCTCAGAAGAGATCTCAAAAGAGTCTCAAGTTCAGCAAAAGTCAGAGATCTCAAGATCTGAACTGCTATTTACATTAACTTCATAGCTCTATACTCTTACTATTTGACAACTATTGACTCATTATATACAGTAAACACATGATGATTACCTGCAAATATAATTTAAATCAACATAGAAACGACACTACAACATACATGAAAAACAAGCAGCAATGCAGTGAGGATGTCTGCTTTATACTGCAATATTTATTAAGGAGGCCAAAGTTAGACGAATATTCTGCACAAGGTCAAGCGTGTGTTTGCATTAAACCTCCGCTGCAGGATATCCGGTGACACGGGAGGCCGAACTGATACCGGGATGTGAGAAACAGTGGAGGAGGGGTTAAAAAACGCAGCGGTAGCACATACTGCAGACATGCAGAGACACAGAAACAGAATCTCACTGCCTCTGCAGATGCTGCGTCGCCCTGCATGCACTCTAGAGCATCAGCTGCTTGCTGGAGGTGTGAGATCTCCACGGTAACCTTGAGCACAAATATCACATGCTCATGCTACTCACAAAACAAGATAACTGAAGCAAACTGAAGAAAACAACTACAGATGTCATTAATTAAAATAATAATTCATGGATACATTAAAGAAAATTTAAATTTTCAGGTTATAAATATTTGTATTTTTTAGAATATACATAAATTACACATTATTTCTAAATTGATTTTTAAATGTGTTTTTAAGGTCTCTGCTAAATAAAATCAATAAAGAGATATTTATAAATTCTGTATGTTTACACTTTTAGATTTACATATAATTACAAATTTCTGTTTCTGAATGTCTAATGCATGTTTGTTTTCTGTTTAATGTCGCTGCTAAATTTAAAAATACTGAAAGAAATATTTTTAATTATATTGTTTTAATTTTTAAAATTGTATATATATATATATATATATATATATATATATATATATATATATATATATATATATATATATATTAATCACACATTTATATTTCTAACTATTGTATGTTTTTATTATATTCTGACTATTTTATTTTTTGTTTTTAATATATATGCTAAATAAAAATAAAAACTCCTGGTATATTGCTTTACTTTGCATAAAATAAATACATATTTAAATCTAATTGCATGAACTTATTTTTGAAATACTACTGTCAATTATTTTTTTCTACATCAGCAGTGCTTGCAGAGATCACTATTAATATTGCTGTTTTTAATATCTCTGCTAAATTAAAAAAAAAAAATAACTGGTAGATTGGTTTACTTTGCATAAAAGTATAAAAAATACCAATTTAAATCAAAAACCATATTTTTTTTTTCATTTGTGGTGTTTGCAAAGTCAAGATTACTATTAATATTGCTTATGCTTTTAAAAAAAAATAAAAAAAGGGTTTCAAATAGTTTTCAATCTTTGCCGATAATTTGTTGGCGTGCCACTACCTTTAAAATACATACATACAGCCAATTTGAACATGTTTTGGATGAAGATATGCAGTTTCATCAATATCAAGCATTTTTTGCTTGAAACTTGTCAAAAGTATTAATATGAAAGTTATGACACAGATAGAGTTGACTCACCTGTGTGTAAGTCTACTCGTATGTAGAAATACATTTTTATTCATGTATTCTAAAGCAGCTTAATTAAACCAAAAATTAATTAACAATGTAAACAAAACACATGCAAACAGTTTAAAAAGGTGTAAAAGGACTGATGCACATGCATGCATGTACAGCAGCTTTTCCATCTTTAATTTCTGATAACTACACACCATCTAACTGTCAGATCATATACCGTGAAACTATCCTGACACTATAACAAGCTCATTGCTAACCAAATACAATGCCTCATAAATGCTAAAATGAAAAGCAGGACAAAAGTCTCTGTATAAACCACATGCATTCAGAATGTTTCGTGCATATTTCGCTATAATCAAATTGCATAATTTCGAATTTGATTATAATATGTTTGTATCAAGGGTATAACGCAGAGACATGACCCATATAGGCTTTTGTGTGCTCTCTGCATTGTTGCAGGGAGGTCACAAATCCCTTGAAAACATCTTCGAAGCATTGTCAGGAATGTGCACGGTCAGCTTATTTGGGGTCTTGCTTGCTTACAGTGGTTTATGACAAGGATAAAAGCGCAAGATGTCCAGGTATCCTTCCTTACTCGGATTATAATGGAGATAGTGTGCTATAAATAACACGAAACTAGATCTAAAGGGAGCACGGCTGTCATTTCAATGATCTCCAAACAGTTAAACAATGCTGAATCAGCTCACTGCAGCTCACCGCATGAGCGCTGCAACGGCACGAGCTGAGATATCTGACTTTTGTTAATGCGTTTGAGACCTTGGGTGATTGATCTGACCCAAAATAAGATGTATTTGCAATCATTTAAAAGCTTTACGTTATTGACTGAAAGTAAAAGCTTTTGTGTTTTCGCTCAATTATTCGTTAACGCATCAACGTCTATAGAGGTGAGCATCTGAACTCAGTGATTCCACCAAATTACTGGTCTAATACTGTGGATGAACTATAAATGATGCTAATATCATTCATTATCAACACAATCAATTATAGGCCAAGCTGAAGACAGGTCTAGACACTTAACACCCTCAAATTCCCAAATATGCAGCGCTGTAATCCACAGGATCAGGGTGCCGGTGCAAAGGGGCTATCAATATCCCTGCTGGAATAACAGTGTTGCTCAGCCGTCCAGCTCAAAGCTGAGAGGTGTCAAAGCCAATCAGTCCGGGCCAAAAGACGGACTCTCGCGGCTGCTGATGGAGTGACGGATGGGGAGGAGAAGCGAAAGACATCCGATAGAGGACCTCCACCGCTATCGGGATTTTTGGGTGCTGTGCAAAGGATCGTACTGGAATATGTATGAGAGGTTTGATTTGCTGTGTGCGGCCTGATTGAGAGGAGACTGCTGATTCAATAATGAAGGTCTATTTTTACTGGTGAACTCGGCAGGAATGGTGCTGATGGAGGATGACCAGAAGCTCTGGATCGAACGACCAATCTTCAACGTTCTACACAATACTGCATCGCTGCACTTAATGGAGGAATCAGATTTAGAAATCCAAAATGCCAAAAAAAGCATTATATAGGAGAAAAAAGTTTGAGAAACATTAAAAAAGAAGTACAAGGTTCATGGCTAATGTTCAAAGCATGCATGAATCAATGTGCATCATGATATGCCATATGTAGTCTTGGCTGATGCTTAATCCAGTTTAATTTATCTTGTGTCCTGAAATAAAAATAAAAAAGTGGAAAAAAAAGGAATCTGAATGTAAACTGAATTGAATTCTAGATGTAGCATAATCTTACATCAATTTAAATTTTATGCATATAAAAATGTCAGAAAAGCTTTGTTTGATAAATTGGCATTCTACAGGCTAATATGTAATTCCCCTACTCTTCAAATACAAACTGGATTAAACAAAGGTGTGTTCATACTGACAGTGACTAAACCGCTTCAGTTTGGCAAGATGCTGTATTGTTGGCTCCCATTTGACTGCTGTATTCGACCGTATCAAGCGAAGGATCATGCAATTGTCGCTTTATTGCCTTAAATCAGCAACCTTAACTGTAAATGAATGATTCACTTCACTTTGTTGCTGCAAACTGTTGTCAGTGTGATCGCTCATTTACATCTATTTACATTGCATCCTCACACATGCATGACAACGTAGAGCAACAGACAATCAAACTAGTTTAACTTTATATCATTTAGCATCTTGAAAGAAAAAGAAGAATGGTTTTACCAACTATCCAATTCAAGTGAACTGGATTAAAACTGTGCCCCAGGGCTCCAGACAAAAAAAATCGAGTAAGGAGCCATTGGCTCCTATAAGAAAAAAACTTAGGCACCAAATTATTTTTTTTAGGTGCCACAGAATAAACACATTTTATTTTATTTTTTTTTTTACATTTTGACATTTTAATCATACTCTCATGTGTTTATGTCTAATCTTTTCTTGAATTTATCAGCATTTTAATCCATCTTGTAGATGACCTGGGAACTAAGGTTCACTTAAAGTGGGAATGAAACGTCTTTTCCAACTTGAAATATACAGTCACAAAGAATTATTACACAGAATCTGTACCAATATCATGGACCATAAGCATCACTTGGCCATTGAGTGTACACTTAAGTAATTGTAATTTAATAAATTTAAGTTAGTCCAACTTAAAATAAAAAGTGAACAACACATTTTCAAACTGAGGCGCTAAAGCGATTGCGCCTCCCACATTAAAGAGCGCCAAAACCGTATTTATCTGATGAATTTTGTTATGAATTTGGCAGAATGTTAAAGCTGATACTTTGTTTATTAAAAAGTAACAAAGCACAAAGCTTATTGTGATTACTGGACGGCAAGTGTGCTGCAAACAGGCTAATATGAAGTTCACACATTAACAGAACACAGCATATAGACCAAGATCTTGATAACAAGAAGCCATATTAGTAATGATTATAAACGAGAATTGTTAATGATATTGCCAATATCCACACAGCTGACAGCTTTACCTGTTGAAGTTTGTTCAAGTTGTGCACAAAATAGATGCTGCTTTTCTGCACTTTCACTTTGCCCGTCTCCGTCATTTGGATCTCTCTCGTGCTGCACAACTGAGCTGCGTTTAGCAGGCATTTAGGCAGAGATGAGGACTGTTTGAAACTCTTTTTTTCCATTAAAACTTTGATGCACATCGTCTCAGTTTAATACGTGAACATAACATAAGATGTGATCGCAAAACAATCAGGATTTTTTTAAGTCATAATGTAAATATACATAGTCGCCAGTGGCGACCTCAGCAAAAACTTCACTCGCAAATTAATATTTTTGGTCACAAATGCGACTGTTTTAGTCTCAGTCTGGAGCCCTGTGTCCTATTTAACTATTTTCAAGATCAAACAGTTTTTGATTTGACTGAATTTGTCACTTTGTGCTGTACTTTTCATTTAACGAAGACAGAAAGTGTTTCTTCTCATGCCATGAAATTGAAACACAGCCCAGATGTTGCCACTCAGGTTGCATTCAAACTACTGTTTGTGTGCCAATTCAGTGAAAAATAAATACATCTGGAGTAATTTTGACCTCAAAGGAAATACGCAAACATAATAACTGCCAAAGTCCTTGTGTTAACAATGTTAGCGAACAATATAAGTCAATGTTTGGTTTTATATACCTAACAATAATGATAAATGGGTTTATAGTCTCGTTAGCAGTGGCCCCTCAGACCCTACATGTCTGAACGAATGAGTTAGACAACCATTAATGCACAAAATGTAGAAAACAACACAATCTGCTGAGCTCAAGGGACTACTTGACACAAACATACTTTAAAATGGTGATACAATCTCTCTGATTGACATGAAAATCAAGCAAATGTTGATGTGAAAGGCAGTGTACCATTCTCGGTGACACTGCTGTGCGCTCAAGCGACGTGAGTGGTCTAGCCAGCGCTGATTGAAAGTACAGTGGGTCACGACGGGCTCGTCACTCTCCCGCACGGCACTTAAATAAATAGGCTTGATTACGAGGGTACGGCACAGTGAGAGAACAGGATCAAAGAGGCTTAACGGGATGAGCTCCTGGGAATGCTGACAAAGACAGTCTTCTGACATGAGTGTCCTTGTCATCATGTTGGGACTTTCGTCGGACTGTCCCCGTCTCATACCTGTATGTGGCAGAACTGAATTCAGAATGCCTTTCGATTCAAATTCAGTTCCAGAATTTGAATTGAGGCAGCAAACAGGATACAGAATTGCAATTTAAATGATAAACAGAACAATAGATAGACAGATAGAATGATAGACAGATGGATAAAACAACAGACAGAACGATAGACAGACATATAGCTTGATAGATAAACAAAAAAATAGACAGATAGATAGAATGACAGACAGATACAGACAAAATGACAGAGACAGACAACGATAGAATGATAGATAGAACTATTGAACGATAGATAGAACTATAGAACGATAGATGGATGGATGGATAGATAGATGACAGAATGACAGACAGATACAGACAAAATGACAGACAACGATAGAACAATAGATAGAACTATAGAACGATAGATAGAACAATAGATAGATAGAGAGATAGACAGATACAGACAACGATAGAACGATAGATAGAACGATAGATAGATGGAACGATAGATGGAACGATTGAACGACCGACAGACAGACAGACAGACAGACAGACAGACAGACAGACAGATAGACAGATAGACAGATAGACAAATACAGTAGACAGATAGAACGATAGATAGACAGACGGATAGATAGATAGACAGACAGACAGACAGACAGACAGACAGACAGACAGACAGACAGACAGATAGATAGATAGATAGATAGATAGAACCAAAGAACGATAGATAGAACGATAGGATAGACAAATAAACAGATAGAACGACAGACAGACAGAACGACAGACAGACAGACAGAACAACAGAGACAGAATGACAGACAGACAGACAGAACGATAGATAGATAGATAGATAGATAGATAGATAGATAGATAGAATGATAGATAGAACGATAGATAGAACAATATATAAATAGAACGATAGATAGAATGATAGAACGATAGATAGACAAATACAGTAGACAGATAGAACGATAGATAGAACGACAGACAGACAGATAGATAAATAGAATGATAGATAGAACGATAGGATAGACAAATAAACAGAGACAGATTGAACGATAGATAGAATGACAGACAGACAGACAGACAGACAGATAGATAGATAGAACGATAGATAGAATGATAGAACGATAGATAGACAAATACAGTAGACAGATAGAACAATAGATAGAACGACAGACAGACAGATAGACAGATAGATAGGAGTGACCAATCCCTTTAGCTGTGAACAGGTAATAATAGTGATTTGATGATGATGGTGATGAGATTTGAACCCGTGTCGCCCACATGAGCACCACACACGCGTGCCGCGTCACACCACAGCTGTTTCAGTGCATTAGGAAAAGTCTTTCAATCAGTCGTGAGCACCGGGAGGGTATCAGGTAACCAGGAAGCTTTTAGACAGATTAACTCCACTTACTGTGAATGACTGCTCTGAACCCCTAAAAGCTCTCGGCCGTTTCAAAGCACCGCACCTGAAACATGGCAAACGCAGCACCAATACCATCAGTGACAGCAAACGCTCCATACAGCCTCCTCACACCAATCCCACTGAGGATTGGGAACGCTGCTACTCATTTCATGGAGAGATTAGGATTAAAACCACTTAACCCATTTAAATATCCGTGCCTCAGACTCAAGCCAAGCAATTCCCATCACTCGCCCATGTAAATCAAGTGCATTTTTGAGAAAATTAGCGTTTAGGCGAACATGCTAATTAGGGTATAACTGAGGTCAAACGGAAGTTGGCTGGCGGAATTAATGTCTCTAATAATAGATTTACACTGCAGAATAAAATCCCAGAATCTCTGTAAATTCCCAGAGCGTTTTTACTGTCATCTGTCCAAACACTCGCAGGTTTCTGGAGGTGTAATGGCCTTTGTCACGCTCTATTATTTGACTACGACACTATGACTTCCGCGAAGTGGAAAACGTGGGCGGAATAGTGGAATCCAGTCGTAAAAACGGAATTTACTGTACACTGTTAAAAATGACCGTGAATTTAATGGTAAAAGACTGTAAAAATGCTACAGTTAAAATCTGTTAAATGGTTAACGGTAAGCTCCCCTACTATATACAGTGAAAAACTGTATTGGACATTACATGTAATTTTACAGTAGTATACAATTTTTGGAAGTGAAAAAGAACATAATTTACAGTGAATAACCGTAAACTGACATTCCCAGAATTCCCTGCGTTATATTTCAAATTTGATGTTTTTGTTGAAAAAACTGTTTCTTCTTATTTTTTTCTTATCTGTTGTGTACATTAGTGTTGTATGTTACATCTTATGTTGTTAAATGAATGTTTATTGCAATATTTTATTTTCATGTGTGTTACCATGATGGTGTTTAGTGTTTGTGTGAATGACACTGTGCACCTTCTATATAGGTTAATATTTAAAAGCTTGTGATGGGCTTTGGTCTTTGCACTTTCTCATCACCACCTGCTTTTGGTGGTTATCAGGTACAAAACAGATTTCAGTACTTCAACAGGTTGGTATATTAACATTACATCAGGTAATGATACGTACGTAAAATTTAAATGTTACGGTAAAATTCTGGCAACCACAGCTGCCGTTTTTTTACTGTACATTTTTACAGTGTATAACGCAGAATGTCACAGAATTTGTCAAACTTTGGATGAATTAATCAAAAGCAGGTCATTACACTTAAATCAAAATGTGATATGGACTAGTATCTGTAAATCATAAGCCGCAAAAAGACTATTTAAACATGAATTCATGTTCTGTAAATCTCTGTATGAATGAATGGCACAGACACATACTGCCATCTCACTAAATGAGGACATAAATACATATAAACATATCTCCAGAACTGTTCTGAGAGTCACTTCCTGAGCATTTTACCATTTCATTTCAGAGAAACTTTATCATATACACTCAGAAATTTAAAAAGGTATTCACAGTAACCCGTCAAAATAAAAGTTCTGTTCAACTTGAAGACATTGTGCCAGAAATATACAGTATTAGCCTACTATTGTTCAGTAGAATGTACTACTACTAAAATTATTAAAACTTTATTTTTTAAGGAAAAAAATCACAAAACATGTCTTCCATGTTTTAATTTTAATAGTAAATCCCCGTTGTTTGCCAAAAAAATAAAGTTTGTTTAATTTTTCTGATAACCAGAAAAAATGAAATAAACAATTCATCATTTCTGAGGAAAAGAAAAATCATAAGGCTATTGTAAGAATCAATTTGAATAAATTAAGTTGTTTTTATGCATTCAAATAATTAGACATGTTAAAACACAGAATTTGGTAACAATAAAACACATGTTGAGAAAGAAAAATTTCATAGGGCCCCAAACATGTCATTTTTGTTCAACTTTTAATAAATTGATGTGAAATTTTATAAGTTTAATGATTTGAATCAATTAGACATGTTTTTTTATTAATACAATTTAATTTAACCATTTAAAAAGGAGTCCAGAAAAATTTAAATGGAAAAAAACGGAATTTGGAGAAAAATAAAATGGATTTCATAGAGCCCTATTTGATTGATGAAGAGCTTCCTCGGACTGCGGCGCATCGGACTCGACTCCGGGTTCCTCGATGTTCCGGCTCACAGTCAAAAGTAACCCGACTGCGCTGGTGGGTGGGAGACAAACACAAGAGCCATTTTCAGAGCAGAAGGAGAATCGAGCCTCAGTTGTGGCCTTCAACACCCAAACACGCATTTGCATTCGGCTCTCAATGGGCCTCTATTCCAGCAGCACAGTCGGCGAGCTGCATTGCTTCTGATGAGGGCGGCACTCGAAACGCCATCCTGATGGCTCAGCAAGTATTTACAGCTAAATAAAGGCTAGTTTCTCTCATTGTACACACATAAACATTTCTTGCAGGCATGAACAAGACATCAGCTGACTGCAAGTCATTTACCAAGTGCTTTTATCCAAATAGATTCACAGTACACTTATTGCTGGGATGAATGACATACGCAAACCATTTATCTTTTGTAGTGTCATGCATTGCAAAGTAAACTGAATATTCAATGAATGCATTTCCGAATGGAATCCAACATGGTTGAAGTTCACCCTTCCGATCCACTTACATTTCCTATTTATAACAGTCGTATTTATTGTTGTATTTATGTTAGTAAATTAACATTAACCAGCATTATATTACTGCAGGGACTCCCAAACTTTTGTCAGCTGAGATTTTAAGTTAATATTTCAATAATTTCACACACTGTATTTCCGTAATGTTGGTTAATGGTCACATGACGTGCAGGTAAACAAAAAAAATATTTAATCTTTTTATTAAGTGTTTTTGTTTAGTTGTTATTTATTATTTTAAAATGATTTATTTTAATGAATTAATTTATTTATAACTTAACACCATATCAGCATCAGGCTAAATTCATGGCAAACTCAAGGGTGATACAATTTAAAATAATTATAAAAACAATAATACTTGAATTCTATACAATAATTTAACAATTTACAATAATAAATAAATAATATAAAAATAAAAAATGATAACAGCTATATAAAATATTTTAATTTGATATATGATTAATTTATAGTATTTTCTCAGAATAAATAAATAAATAATATAATATCTTAAAATTCTAGTATTTTCTCATGAGAAAGAATGAATGAATGAATAAATAACCAAACAAATAAATAAATAAATATATATTACCTTATATTATTATTAAATATTATTACTAAATAGTATCTTACAATTTTATATTTGATTAAAATTATAGTATTTCTCAATCGAATGAATGAATGAATGAATGAATGAATGAATGAGTGAATGAATGAATAACAGCTATATAAAATCTGTCAATTTAATATTTGATTAAAATTCTAATATTTTCCAAGAAAAAAATAAATAAAAAAATTATATATTCAATGACTTCCTGGTCACTATTTCTGTGCTTTAGCCACTAAAGTGTGAATTTTTATACTTATCCACAAAACAAAGGTACTATCATTCCTCCGTCACGACCACGAGCCCTCCACAGTGAACCATCACAAGAAACAGAGACACATGGTCATGCCCTAGTTATCTGGCTATCAGCCTGGAAATATATCTGTCAGTTTATGTTGCTGAAGAGCAACCGGGAAAATTGGATTCAGCAGCAATTGATGGAGTCTAGCTTCCCTTTCATGCCTTCTTGCACACAGACAGCTGAAAAACAGCTCAAAACTGTTCAGAAACGGGTGGAGCAGTGAACCCATGAAGGTGTCTTGTGTCTGTGGCACGTTTTGGGTGGCTGCTCGTCCACAGACCACCAATGAGTTTGCTCTCGCGGTCAAAGGAAGCTGAACTAAGTGAACCAGCCTGCAACCAGAACCAACAGGGCTCACGATGAGAAAGTAGGAATGGGAATAAACTTTCTGATCCATTTCACCAGCTCCATTTCCCAACTCATCGTATGGAATATGACCTACACGAGCGCTGTTCACCGACATCACTTCCTGCTTTCACACGAGGGGTAACGTATAGAGTGAAACCGAATCTAATGCAGGAATTGAAACATTACACTAACTCTTCAGTCTCACACAGACTACTGGTCTGTAAGCCAGACCGAGCAACTCATTTCTACATAAAACATGTCCAAGTCATATATCAGCCCATAAATAAAAGCATAACGCAATTATTAAATTATATTTTGCATAAAACTTATTCGTATTCTCATAGCACTAATGTGTCGAAATTTAATGCATAAATAATCCCCATTATTCACAATGTTGATTCTCATTAGATCATAATTAAAAAACATTTTTTTATTTAAATCAGTGAAAAAGCAGTACAACTACTACCATGCATGCATACTTTACAATTTAATTAATAATAAATATTTTAAAAATGAATAAAATTATATAAATTATATAAGAATTTAAACATAATAATATATTTACATAAAATACTATTTTAAATAAATAAATATTGTTAAATAGAATTATTTATTTAAAAAGCAAAACAATAATAAAAAAATTAAATAAAAAATACAATTAAAATACTATTAAAATGAATTGTGCTAAAATTGAATGAATATATTTTTTAATAAAATTAATTAAAATAATCTTATTTTATTTTTAAGGTGAATTAGACATGCTTTGACAGATTTATATGCAGATCTATATACAATCAGGGCCTAGAATTAACATGTGAAAAGCACCATCAATAACAAGTATGTATGTATGTATGTATGTATGTAATATAAATAAATAAATAAATAAATACATACATAAATGTCACAGGGCAGTTGACCATTAACTTTACATTATGCAATATGTCTGCATGCACCACTGGAACAATGGCTTTACCGGTTTTTATTCTGATGTTAACAATAAATGAAAGAGAAATCAAAATAATGCAAAAAACAGTTTGGAAATATTTATGGTCTGTTAATTTCCTCTGCAGCTGAGACAAAAAAGCAGCACATCAACTGTTTCAGATTGTCTGCTGAGATGTTTGTATTAGATGTGTGAAGTGAGAGTTTATTAGACTCGATGCAGGATCAGCTGTTTCCAGATCACTGCTTCCCCAAAGTGAGCTTCACTGTAGCGGAAAAGGCAATTACAAATAATGAGGTGAGAGACTTATGGGGAAATACAGCCTGATGCTGATGTTTAGTTAATATTACTAACACATACATAAGTCATTCTTACATCTTTCAGTGCGGTTTACAATACAAAGTGGTCTAATTTTACATGAATAATAAGCTCTGCAGATTTATAACTTAAAAAAAGTTTAAATTAAAACGTTTTCAAAATTAAAAATTAAATATTAAAAAAAATAAAAAAATTATATAAACAATAAGTGCGGCTAAACACTAAACATTGTAATAAAAAAAACTGCAAACTAAAAGCTCAACTAAACACTATTTTAAATGTAATTTTAAATATTTTATAAAGTATTTTTATATTTTAAATATTATTTTTGCCATTAGGTTGTAACAAATTTGTAGCTTTAAATAATATACAAATACAATTTTAAAACATTTAAATAAATACATCAATAAGGTAATTTTTGAGCAGTATTTTTTTTGCAGTGATATTTACTAAAGTATTTTTGCATTTTAATTATCATTGTTACATTGTTGTAACTTAAAAAAACATTTATAAATAAAACATAAAAAACATTTAAATAAATAAATAAATGCATTTGTGTGCACTGACTTTTTTTTGCTTTTTAAAATATTTATATTTTAAATATTGTTGCTTTGAGTTTTTGATCTGAATGCAACCCACCGTGACGTTTGTCTTTGCATGCACCTGCAGCTTTGAAAAAAATATACAAATGAGTGCAATAAACAAAGCGATAAAATGCACAGACTATGACATCATGTGAACACGCCTGAAATGCATTCAAAGCCGTTTCTCCCGCTGGTAATTATGCATGCGTCGCACTCGACCACAATAATCCCACAGACCCAGGCTCTGACACATAAGATATTAATGCGCAAGAAAGACTAGATCCTGAGCTCCTGAGCCTGAGACAGACATTCAGAAAGATATCTGCTCTTTAAAACACAACCTGTCCTCCGCAGGGTCACGTCACGCAGGGAATCTGCACACGCTCAATTCCAACACAAAGCTCCTCAGATTTCACCTTTACACACAGATTGGACATGGACGTCCTCTGCTCTGTGTAGGAGCTGCAGTGGAAACCGGAGGCTGAATAAAATAGTAACAAAAGCTTCATGTGCTACTCGTTTAGTGCCTCTCGACTCGCTCACTTTTAAGTGTGTTGATGCATCAAAGCACAAGCTGAAGTCTCAAGGTCTGGAAAAACACGCATGCCTGTGCGATGACAGTCAACCTTGTGTTGAGCCGGAGCGAGTGAATGCCAGAAGACAATATTAGCACTGATTAAAGGAGTGCAAAGCAAAGAATGAGAATTCTGGCATCATTTACTCACTCTCATGTCTTGGCCACTCTTTGCATTATAATGAAAGCCAATGAACTCCAAAACAAGCTTCTGCAACCGCAATACTGGAGCAAACTAAAGCAGCATTATGGTGATTCTGGAGGAAAAAAGGTGACGCTTGTTTCCAGTCCTCCAGCCTAAAAGGAGTCTTTTCTGATTAATTTTCATTTACAAAAATGTTTTGGTAAATATACATACTGTAGTTTAATCAGTGTGTTTAAATATTCTGAGCATGTTTGCATGCAATGTGAATGAGAAATGCACAAATGAATGAATGAATGAACGATTCAATGAACAAATGAATGAATGCATGACTAAACGAATGACTACATTAAATTAGAAACAATGCAAGCATGAAAAATATGACTGAAAGCATGAATGCACAAATGCATTAGGCAAATGAACTAA
The DNA here is from genome assembly GCA_027422415.1 of Schizothorax lantsangensis. NCBI lineage: Eukaryota > Metazoa > Chordata > Actinopteri > Cypriniformes > Cyprinidae > Schizothorax > Schizothorax lantsangensis. The sequence continues at coordinate 3,934,532 of CM049841.1, read as the reverse complement.
AATTAATGAATCCATTAATAAATGAATGCATCTACAGTATGAGTAAATCAAAAATAAAATGCATATTAAATAATGATTAAATTAAATAAAAAATAAATCAAATCATGAAAAAATGACATAATGTATGAAGACACAAAGGCATTAATGCACAAATTAACTGAAATGGGTGAATAAATAAATTGTATATTAATGAATTAATAAATGCACGACTAAAAAATTATTAAATTAATTCAAAAATAATAAAAGCATTAAACAAAGGCATAACTAAATTAATTGAAATGAGTCAATAAATAAATTAGTAAATTAATGTATAAATTATTTAACAAATAAATCAACAAAATGAAAGAATGCATGACTAAAAAATGATTTAATGAATTAAAATAAAAATTTTAAATGAATTAAAGAAAACATTAACCAATGCATAACACTTGAAAAAACATGTTCAAGAAATGAATGAATAAATTGTAAATGCATAAATAAATGAACAATTTAATGAATAAATCAACAAAATTAATGAATGCAAGACTAAAAAAAATAATGAAAGCATGAAAATAATGACTTAATGCATGAACACACTAATGCATTAATAAGCAAATGAACTTCAAATATTATGAACAAATGAGTGAATGAACGGTGAGCGAGTGTTAGTGATCTCTCAGGCACAGAAGAGCCCGTCTGATCCAGCACTGTAAATCTGATCATCTGTGAAGTGCTGAGACGTGACGCCCACCCAGGAGAGCCACAGTAATCCAACACACATTCTCACGTTAACACACAAATAAACTCTCTCTAATACATGCAAAACAGCCCCTCGTCATTCCTCTATAGAAATGATCTGTTTCAGATGGATGCAGAAAATGCAAATATTGGCCGATACGGAAATGGTTATCCATAAATTGTGCATTGCCAGAATTGATCTCTATGCATCTCTCAGCGTGGATCAAGACGAACCTGGGTGAGAAAATCTGTGATGCACATGATGCATTTTGCCGATGGGTGGGTGTCAGAGCTGCGAATCTGTCACAGATGAACAGCAGGCCTTTCCATTGACAACACTTCTGACAGGAGGCTTTTATAATGGAAACAGCAGGTTGTGGATGTAAACGAGTCACGTGTCGAGTGCCTCACTTCACTGCAATTCACTGGAATTAACAGAGGCGTAAACTAACAACATTTTGCAAATTTGAGAGGGCTTACAGGGTAAATTGTGATGACTGAGACAGAGTCTAAAAACAGCCACAAATGCAAGGACCGAAGCTGCATGTCACTCAATAAACATCAGTGGAATGGGTGAATTATACAAAAACTGCTACTGTATATAAATTTATTTGGATTATGAGTTGAACAGAGACATAATGATTTCATTTGAGATGTTTGGAGAAATAAAAATGGCTGGAGCAGATCTGCAGCGGGTCAAAAATAGAAACGCAGGCGTCTCCAGTGTAGAGTTACAACAGCAATCATTATAGACAGCGTTAAAACTGAAATTAAGCAAAGGATAAATTTAAATTAAATTTAATTAAAATTATACAAAAACTATCTTTTGGGTACTTCATTTGGGTAAAATAAAATGTAGAAATATTAAATTAAATGGAGGTTGTTCTATAAATGGTAAAAAAGCAACAAATATTTAGGTCTCAAGATAATCATAAATCTAATGTGCTAGATTTAATTTGTTTGCTTTCAAGCGTTCTTTAAAAGAATGAACACAAAATTATTTGTCTTTGTGTTTACAAAATTTGGAAAATTAGGGACTGTTTTTTTACCATTAAAAATAATAAAAAATATAATAAATAAAAATGTTTTAATTACTACTACTACTACTACTAATAATAATAATAATAATTATTATTATTATTATTATTTATTATTGTTGGTGTTAAATAATTTTTACAATTATTTAATAAATGATTATTAACTAATAAATAAATAAATATTACTATTATTATTAATACAATAATATTTTGAATAATTTAATAAACATTACTTAAATAATAAAAATGTAAAATATGTTTATAATTATTATTAATTAATAACAATAATACATTTTATTATGATTAAATATTTAATAAATTACTATCAATTTACCTAATAAATAAAAAATATGTTATTATTAATCAAATTATATTTTTGAATAATTTAATAAATATTATTCAAATAATTAATAAAAACAATAAAATAATATATTAAATAAAATTGTTTTAATCATTATTATTAATAATATAAATAATAATAAGGAAAATATTATATTTTCAGTTGATGTAAAAAAACTAAAAGTGTGGAAAAGAGCAGCATGAACATCTTGCCTGGTATCTCCTTTTGTGTTTCATAACAGAAAGAAAATCATACGAGTGTGGAACGACAGGAAGACGAGTAAATGATGATGAAGTTGGGTGGGCTATCCCTTTAATTCACAAAAGGTCCATCCCACACATTTCTAATCGATGCTTTTATCCCTGACAAACAGTGTTTTCGACTGGAACAACAGTATATCACAGCGAACGCGTCAGCAGCATGAATACAACACGTGTCTCCTGACATTTTATGGCCTTCATCACCATATTCTGCTGTGTTTCTGCTGATGAGTCTCACGTCACACGTACAGAGCGAGGCCGATGGCAGTCTCTTAACACGACTGAAGTGCCTGCAAATGATAGGAAGCGTGCAACAGGCCGTGTGCATCGGTATGACACATCCGCTTCAAGAGCTTCACCGTCACATCAGCGGCTCTCACCGACGTCAATACACAGCCACATATGATCATATCAAAATACATCAGAAACAGAGATAAGACTAGTGCAACAGTATATACTGTCCACCTGCTAGAGATTTCACTGCAGCTATCGGGACCATTTTACGAACAAACATGGAAAAATTTGAAATATATATAAAAAATATATATAAATATTACTATTAATAAAAAACAACAACAATAATTTATTAAATCATTTTATAAATAATATTAATTAATTAATTAATAAAAATAAAATATAATTGTATTAATAATGATAAAACAACAACAAATAGTTGTTGTTAGTATTATTGCTAAATAATTTATTAATTTGTATTTTTTGTTTTTGTATTATTTTACAATAGTGAAATCACTGTTGATCAATTATTTGTTGAAACTGCCAGATTGTTATTAATTTTTTAAAAGATTTTAACGTATTTTATTCAATGTTACACACACACACACACACACAAATGGTATAGAAACAATTTTTACTCAGAAATTGCTAAATTGCACAATTATTAACAAAGAAATTGCAAGTAACACATTGAAATGAATGTGAAACTTTGATATAGAAAGACTGAAATAGTATTTTTTTTTTTTTTTTTGTAAAATGTACTCCAATAACTTGACCAAAAATTTGTTTTGCATACATATATATTACTGACATTAAATTAAGTGTGAAATTTTGAAGTGGGGGAAAAACAAAACAAAACAATATTTTCTTGTTAAACATACTCCAATAGCTTTGAAAAATATTTTTTGCAGTGTACTAGCCATTCATTTGTAATTAATTGTGAAATTTATAATGTTGCAATTTATGTATTTTTGCAACATTATAAATGTCCTAAATGTCACTTTTGATCAATTTATTGCATCCTTGCTGAATAAAAGTATTGCTTTCTTTAGAAAAATAAATATATATTTTTTATTTATTTCAATGTTTCAATTTCTGAGTGATAATTGTTTATAATTTCTTTCGGTGTAACGCTGGTGTTAAAATCCCAAAATAAACTTTTATAGTAGGAGTATCTCGTGCACAACTGCTGGCGCTCTTCCTCACACTGACAGCTCTGCGTCTGTAACGCTATACACACGCTGCCAATTAGCATCCCGCACCTGTCGAGCCGGTTCAGCATCGCGGGCATCTGCTGGGTGAGAAATTGGCCACAGCTGATCCGGCTTTCATCCGTGACCCTGCCAAACCCCTGCTGCGTCCCGAAGCCGGCCGTGACCTCCGGAGCTCTGCTCCACACACCGATTCTCAATGGACGCCGTCACATCCCGTTTCCCCCTGTTTGTTGGGTGATGTGACGTGATACACCGCTTACGGACTGCTGTGCGATCAGAAGCGGATGAGAACTGGTTTTAATGCATGTTGAATGTATTTTCAATCACATTAGCTTCACTGTCTGTGTGTTTGAAGTATGACATTATTTATCTTCTATGAACCTGCTGCCTACACAGACAGCTGGACGTGTTCTAACTGATAAGAAACTAAGATTCAGAATCAAAAAATACTGTTAAATCAGTAATATTATTACAATTTAAAATAGCAGTTTTCTATGTGAATGTGTTAAAATGTAATTTATTTCTGTGATCAAAGCTGAATTTTCAGCATCATTACTCCAGTCTTCAGTGTCACATGATCAGTGTTGGGCAGTAACTAGTTACTGTAATAATATTACTTTTTGCAATAACTAGTAGTGTAACTAATTACTAATAAGATTTCAGTAATAATATTACAGTTACCATCCATAAAACAGCTTAGTTACTTTTGATGCCTCAACCCCGCTGATTTATAACAATCAAATAATTCCTAGATTTATTTTCATAATTTTCACGACTCGCACACATGTGATGTCCCCAGTGTAGCAGGCAAGCTTGGAATATGGAAAAGTTTACATTCAGCAGATAGAAATGTTGCATTATATTGATTTTATCAAGAAAAAAGATGATCTGAACACTGTTGTGTAAGTTGTGGCTTTACTTTACTCTGGCATTACATCCCACCCACATCCCTCTGATCAGCATGTGGTACATTACATTACTATAATTAAAAATATTTTTGGAAAATTAAACCGTTTCTTACAAACTTATGTGATTTCATAAAATACATAATTAAATATAATCGTATATGGGAAACGGAGAAATTACAATTAGCTTCAAGCTACACATGACAATTAATGAGATTAATACAACACTTCTACTTGAATGTCACTATCAATCACTATTGAGTGATTATAATAACTTCTGACTGTGATCCAATGTAGATTTTGGTCAAATGATGAGGCAGAAATATGTTGTTAGTAAAATTTTACAAGAATTTTATGTGGAAGATACACAGTTACAACTTCTGTGAGGCGTGAAGAAAAAGTAATGTAACTAGTAGTGTAACTAATTACTGTTGCCAGAAAGTAATAAGTAAAGTAACAATATTACTTTTGAAAGGAGTAACTAGTAATGAGTAATATATTACATTCTTTGAGTAACTAGCCCATCACTGCCCATGATCCTTCAGAAATCATTCTAATATACTGATTTGCTGCTCAAGAAAATCCATCTATCCATTATCTATCTATCTATCTATCTATCTACTATTTTTTCGCCAATTATTTGACCAATCAATAATACACAGAATATTTATTATCACAATAAACAGTGGCAGCCGCCCTCATTTCAAGTGTTTCTTCAGTCAAAATCAAATGTAAGATTGACGCTAAAAACAAACATCTTCAATAGGTCTAAGACCAATGAGATGACGTTATGAAGGTAAGATGACTGCCAGAAAGCACTTTGTGCTATTTCTGTAATGCATCTGTCTGCGTTGCTAATAATTCCTCAGCGGCTGTGACTTCAGTATAATGAATGAAATGAGCAGCCATTAAACAACAGGCCTTGTTTGCTTGTTTTTAAGTTTAACATTTCAAGTGAATCATGCTGTATTTTGCGTATTTGCTTTTTTTTTTTTATGATAGCACATTTGTTTTTCTTCTAGATGTAAATTACTTGAATGAGACATTAGAAAAGATCTCAGGCCGTCCATTCTGACAGCCATTAAAGTCCGTGTAAAGTAAATTCTGAGAATTGTTTTTAAACTCATTATAAATGTTAGAAATGCATTGCTGAAACATGTTACAAAGACTGTGAACTATGTAGTACTTAATTGTGGAGTTAGACCGTTAAACAGTTTTTCACCATTTTCGTGATCAGGATTTTTTGGGCAGGGCTAAATCATGACTCGCTGACGCAATTGAGCCACTGAGCACAGCCCCTCCCCCAACACTATAAGACGTGTGTTCGACTTGAAGCAGCGCTACAGACCGATCGGTGTGTGACATCAAAGTACAGTGAGAGCTACAGAGAGCAGACGCTCCTGATGCTTTCGAATCGCTCTCGCAGTACTTTGATGTCATACACTGATCGTTCTGCAGCGCTGCTTCAAGTCGAACACACCTAATAACTAGAGCGCATTAGCATCAGTGGTTCACGGCTCAATCGCGAGTTACTGTCATTACCGTTAGTTACTACAGCCTACAGTTTGCTAGCTAGCTATGTTGGGGACACTTCATTTCTAGCGATTATCGTCAATTGGATTTCACAGATACTATTTAAACTATACTGAGCTAGACAATGACATCTCCGAATTCAATAATGAAATGCCCTTAACTGAAAATGGAGTGTTTAATCTTATTATTATACATTACTGACACTCTATCCTCCAACTTGATACTGTTAAGTGCTTTGACACAATCTGTATTGTTAAAAGCGCTCTATAAATAAAGGTGACTTGACTTGACTATGCCTTCGTCACGTAAATGCATAATACCTGGTTGCGATCATTTACAAAACAGCTCGGTCTACTTATTAAATAAGCTGCAGAGGAAGACAGTTGAGAGGGACGGCAGCTTTCCCGCGAGTGGGCGTGGTTTCAGCGCCACCAGTGGTCACGCCCCCAGCGTTTGAGAGGAGAGAATACTGCTTATATTTTCAAGATTTTGATACCTTCTTTTATTTACTTGGCGGGGTTTTTTTAGCATTCAAATTTGGCTGGGTGGTTAAGAACACATTTTTCTGTGGTGTGACAAACTCAGAACACACATTTAATATTGACTTTACACAATCTTTATTAACATCGCATGAAATAAACAACCGATAAATGTCTGAACGCTTCAACAATGAACCTCAGAAAGGCATCTCTCACACGGCGTTCAGGAGACCTGAGGCGTCCCAGCCTTCCCTAGAGAAGGAGACATTTCTCAGCCATGTCAAACACGAAACATGGTCTCCGACAGATATCCGCGGCTGACAAACTAGCCAATCATGAAGCCTTCAGTTATGACATCATAAAACACCCGGCATACAAGCGTGAAGCATATTGAACCATCAATCCTGCAATCAAAGCATGAAGTAATTTTTTGCACTGAAGCTGCACACACACACACGTGCTCACACACATGCACAGACACACGCACACACACACACACGCAGGGCCGTTTCTAGCCATTTTGACGCCCTAGGCGAAATCCCTATTAGCTCCCCCCACCCCCACACCCAAACCCAAACAAGATAATTAAGATTACATACAAAATAACATAAACCTGATTATGTAAACACTCAAATCTTAAATAACAACATTGATACATTTACTAATTATATTTGTATATAGGTTATATACTGTATATATAATTTCTTTCATTCAAATTGGTTGTCATAGTAACGACACTCATTTGTGGAAAGTCAGCACATTGTGAGTTCCACAAATCTGAACGTATTAGGCCTATTTGTAAATTGACTGTTAAGATAAAACATTTTGCACAGTTTATTATCTGTGATACCATTAAAGCCACTGGATGCCTGTATAGCTCTATGTAACAATCCCTAGTTGCTAAGAAATTGTCATCACAAAAAAATAATTTTATTACGTTTGGATTTGGACACATGTTTAGATATTATCAATGGCTACTTTTTGACTTCATCTGTTTTTTTGTTCTATTGTTTTGTTGTTGTTGTGTCAGTTATTGCGTTATTATTTCAGTCAAACCTATAAAACCCTTTGTTACCCCAAACTACATAGGACTATAAAAGCCTGATCAGTGACATAAAAGTAATCAGAATGCAGCTACTTGTTCTTTTATTACTCATTGACATGTGAACTTCCCCTTGTGACGCTCTGCCCTCCTCTATATGTATGACACTGCTCCCTTTAAACGCTGTTGGACACTTCCGTAAGGATGCATTAAATTTGACAAAGCGGTTTAATAAAGTATGTATTGATCTTGTGAATTAGCGAATTTTACAACACAAATATTTTTTAATTGGCTTTAAAAGTGTTATATGGGAATATTACACGACACACTGAACCTTTGATGATGCATTGGCGCAAAAACACACACTTTCAGACCAGTTTCACATGAAACATGATTTCTCGACTGCCACAAATACTTTCTAAACAAAATACTGATTTTGTGCAGTTTTTATGTACCAATATTTTAAACTGGCCTTTGAACTTGCACGGCAAAAAAAGCCTTACCTTGCCAAAACACTGACAGAACCCATTGATCTAATGGCATTGTTGAGCGCTCCAAATCCAAACGCAAACTTTGCATGCAACAATCAGAGGCAGCGATTGACAGCGCTCTGATCCAATGGCATACAGGCATCATCAGAATGACAGTACTCTAACCCAATGATGTTGGGGGATCCAGTGGGGGCGGCAATCATATTTCAGGGTGTCCGTGCCACTCTTGATCACAACCCTGTTAAAATGTAGTGGCAGTACGTGCGCTCATTGGTGCCCCCTTCAGCTGGTGGCGCCCTAGGCAACCACCTAGCTTGCCTATGCCTAGAAACAGTACTGCACACACGCACACACACACACAGCCGATGCTTGCTCAGAGGTGCTGCGTTACACTAATAACCAGATTTTTAAATTTTCAGAAGAAAATAAGAGTGATGTTTGCATATGCAAAAATGCTGCAATGATGCTTAATTGTTATGGGTGGTTGCTAGGTCATTGCTGTGTGGTTGCTAAGGTGTCAGTAAAAACGATATTATCAATAAGTCATGGCAACATCTATTTTTCCATTACTTTAACTCATTAAATTAATGTAATTAATGTAAGTTGAAATGACTTGTACAGAATATACTGATTATATTTAAAATGTAAAGCAGCAACTGAACTTAGTTTTTAAGATGAAGTAGTTTTAAATTAATTAAAATTAAATGGAATTTTTTTACAATGTAAAAATCAGAGAATTCTGTTTTTATGACTGATATGGATAATTTTTTTTTGGTGTAAAATAAAATTGTTTATATTGTTGACACAATAACAACTAAATTATCATTATTCTAGGACAAATATATCAAATAAAACCAAAAATATTAAATATGATTAAAATTACAACCATTTATTCACAAAATATATGACTTAACTGAACAACCTTAAAGATAAATGTGTAAGATAGTGAACAACTTTGCATAAGTTAATGAATTAAAGAAATACATGCTTTACTACTATTTTTAAGCCATTACATTTATTCATTTATCAGTAAATTAAGTTGAAAAGTATGGAAACCCATTTCCACCACTGAATATACAATAAAAAAAGGTAATTGCAACTTTTGCGAGTAGTAAAGTCAGAATTGCGAGTTTAAATCGATTTAAACTCGCAATTCTGAAAAGAAAAGTCAATTACCTTTTTTAATTTTTTATTCAGTGGTAGAAATAGGCTTCCATAGAACATTTTTAATGTCAGTAAAACATATATAAATAAATAAAAAGTATTGTTCAAACCAATTATTAACCTATGTCCACTTGCTAAATGGTTGCTTACTAAACCAAACAGGTCTGTGAGATTTTGTAACCAGTTTTATCATAGCAATAGCAATAGTTTTAGAAAGCGGTGCAAGGTTATTCAATTGTTAACTTAGGTATTTGTAATAGCTATTATTGAAATAATTAGTATTTAATACAAATGTGATTATTTATCCAAAAAATATACACATTAAATGTTAATACCATTGTTAGGTGGTTTTCTTCAGTTATACACCAAATTAAACCTTAACCCAAAGTGAACAATTGCACTAGTCTTAGCAAACAGCACACTTACAAATCACTAGTGAACTAAATATGCTGACCTAAACATCTGGATCTTCCTGAGCTTGCGGATACATTATCCCATGTCACATAAGCTGGAATACTGCCACTTGGCTAAACGATATTCACAAAGCGGCTTCCAATTGGGAGTCCAACAGTAACTTAAAGGTTACAGCCTAATTAGACGAGGCTTCTGATTCCAAAGGCTCTCGGCTCATTAAAGCATCTCGGCCTCTCAACAGCAGCTGTGGCATCGCGGTTTATCGCTGCTGGTCTCTGGCGAGGGAGACACGCCACAGGATCGGATCTATCGCAGGAACATTCAGATCTACAACATGGCCTGTTTTGCTGCTCGACGCCTCATTATACTTCCTAAATATGGCAGGGGATGCAGTGGGAAATCAATGGTGATTGCAGATTTGATTGAATAGGATATGTTTTGCTATGGAATATTTGGGAAATTCATGCGGTTTGGACCTGCTAGGAAATTGCTGTAATGTTTTGAGGTCATGCAAGTAATATAAAAGTTGGCTGAAATGGTAACAAGTTATTGGTCATCTTCATCTAGTCATCGGTTTTGTTTTTTAAATGTAAATAACAATTTTAAGATGGATGCTGTGCTCGGCACTGCTATTAGTTTTTAACCGTCTCTCTAATTACATTTTTTTATCCAATTTCAAAACAAAAATCAAAACAAATCTACTTTACATTCTGAAGACGTTATGCTTTGCACATCTCTAAATTGTTTTAATCCAATTTGACTTGTCTATTTAAATGTCTTGTTTTGCATTATTAGCAAACAGGTAACTTTTGACCCCAAACAAAAAATTTATGAATCCTTAACTGTTAAATAACTGGTAAATAACTGGTTTAACTGGTAAAAATATATAAAAACTGACTGCTATTGAATCGAAACCATAACAAGAGCCTTCAGGAATATTTTGGTCTTGTCAACTTTGAATTGAGATTTTTTTAATGATGTAAATAACAAACGTCAATTCTGCTTTATGTTTTGCAGTTATGCTTTGCACATCAGTTTTTATTGTCTCTCCATTTATATGTTTAGCCAATTTAACGTCTCAAAGAAATATCTTGTTCAGCATTATTGGCAAACAAATAACTGGTGACAATTATAATTGGTAAATAACTGGTGTAACTGGTAAATAACAAGATCAACTGGTAAATAATGTTTCAAGGTTGCATAAGTAATATATCGAATCCATAACGAGAGCCTTCAGGAATATTTTGATTTTGATTTATGCTTTGCACATCTCATTAGTTTTTACTGTTTCTCCAATTATATTTTTTATCTAATTTATCTTCTCAAAGAAATCTCAGAAAAGTTGTCTCTTTGACCCCAAACTGCACTTTTGTCCAGAAAAGTGGTCTTGTTTGTTGGAGTCTATCAATGCAATTGTCTCTTCTTGGAAAAAAAATTAAAAAACACATAAATAAAGAAACTCCCTGAATTGTTCAGTGGATGAAAGGGATGTTTTTCCTGGAAAACCTTGATGTTGACTCCTTTACAGACTTGGAATGTCCAGGTTCAATATAACTAGCAACTGCATTTGGTGCATAAAGTTCATTATCACAGAAACCAATTACTTGATCCTACATTAAAATGTCATGTACAGTAACACACTTACAAGTACACAAGGTCAGCGCTCCGCTGACATGAACTTACAATGAGCAAAACACACAGCATTTATTAATCGTGATTAATGTTAATATTTCATTAATTTAGTTACTTTCAACCTTTCTAATACATTAGTTAATGCATGGTGAATTAACATGAAAAAACAATGAGCAGTTGCATTTATATTAACTAACATTAATTGCTGAAAATAAATATTGCTCATTGTTAGTTTATTCTAGCTAATGCATTACTGTTAACAAATGAGACCTTGCTGTAAAGTGTTTCCATATTAATCATGCAACTGGAAAATCACAATACTTTTAAATACTTTTTAATACTTTTAAAGTGGATAACTTGTGGATAAAATTATTTCTAAATCCGTATAATTTGGTAATTATTTCATAATTCCTGTGAGCTTGCTCTTTGCTCCATGTAAACACTTATTTTTAGATAGTTAAGTCACAGGCTTTTGTTCTTATTTACAACAAATATTAAATAGAAAATAGCTATATTGAGATAATTAATAAAGCAATGAATATTAAGAAAATAATTGGAGGAAAAGATGCAGCATTGCTAGGTGATTTTTGCTTTGGAACCTTCAGAAAACTTTAACTTGATTTTTCTCGGAATGGACTTTGCTGACTCTACTGACTTCAAACAAAGCTCAGTCATTGTTTGGCCAACAACTCATACATCATTTTGAAGGTCTTTTAATGGAAAATGTAAAAATAAAAATAAGTAATTTTTGACACTTTGCTCATTGCGACTCATTTTGCCAGCACTGGTCACAAATAATGTTTTATCTTCTTTAAAATTTTGCTTAAAAGTCTAACTTGCTGTCTGAAATCTCATGTAAAGTTTGACAAATGTGACCCTGGACCACAAAACCAGTCATAAGGGTCAATTTTTTCAAATTGAGATTTATACATCATCTCAACAAATAAGCTTATTAAATAAGCTTTTTTATTGGTGCATGGTTCTTTAGGATATAATAATATTTGGCCGAGATACAACTATTTGAAAATCTGGAATCTGAGGATGCAAAAAACATAAAAAAATAAAAATTGAGAAAATCGCCTTTAAAGCTGTCCAAATAAAGTTCTTGGCAATGCATATTACTGATCAAAAATTAAGTTTTGATATATTTGTGTCAATAATTTTGACCCATACAATGTATTGTTGGCTATTGCTACAAATATACCTGCTTGAGACTGCTACTTAAGACTGGTTTTGTGGTCCAGGGTCACAAATAAAGAAAAACAAGATAATGCACCAAGCAAACAAGGTAGCGTGTTATTAGAAACAGTCCCGAAGCACTTGAAAGAATGTTGACACAGAAGCCAAGAGCCGCTCCGAGGTCTGTTTCTAATATCCCGATATTCCACAACAGATCCCGGCTCCACGCGGATCACTATGTGAAAGAAATGCACACACAGGTGCACTGCAGCATTAACCAGCAGCAGCTGACAGTGAGAGCAACGAGCAGCGCTAACCAGCTGCAGCTGACGCGAGCGGCTACCGGCTCAGACCGCTTCCCGTTCACCAGTCACTAGGGATGCAACGACATCAAAATCTCATGATACTATATCATCGCAATACGATGTCTCAGTCTTAATTACAGTCACATTGGTGTTTTAGGAAGCCAAACAAATTAGAATATGATTATTATTATCATATGATTATTGTTAACAATTGCACTGTAAAATAAATGAAAATGAATATTTCATAGGTATATTATTTTTGCTTTGCACTACAGTAGGGAAATTACAATACTTATTTCCTAATTTCTACACTTGAAAGAGATATTTTGATTTTGGAGTGCATTTAAACCGCTAGCTGTCAGCAATTCATACTGCACTTTTAAGCTTTTTTTTTGACCGAAAACTCCAGCTTCACTGAAAACGCATCTCACTACAAATCTAGTGAAATGCTGTAATCATATGCCACGAAAATAAAGCCTAGCTGGTGGTCTTGCATTCCTAAACTCACAGCACGTGCAATAAATGAGTTGACTGCATTCATTCACTGTGAACAGAGCCGTTCTGAGACGCGGGAAACACCGGATCACCAGCTCATCGCACGAACGAAGTGTGTGCTTCGCTTTGAAACATGCAGCAAAAACAGACTTAATGAAGGGAGTAAGCCATATTGTGCTTTCGGTTATTAAAGTTATTAAAGATATTCAGTCAAGATCAGTGAAGGATTTTTTTGTTCTCTGATTAACATTAATGACAGGCAGCGAGTTTATTAGGCTGCTGTCTCTTTAACACAGAACGCACGCAGATCTAAAAATACTGTACATGTGCGTTTTCTTTCTCATCGTTTTACATTCACGCAAGAAAAAAACGGCTATGTTTATGATGATATACTGACGTAGTTCTCTGCATACTGGTCGATAAATATGAAAGAAGTCAGTTCCGGCCCAGAACAACTTTTCTGCACGGAACGGTTTGAGAACGGACACAGGCTGAGACCGCTGTTCTCTGTGCTCGCGCTTGTGCTTCAGATTTGTGCGCTGCACACAAACAGGGTCCAAGTTCTTTCCATTCCTGCACTTAAATTGTTTTAAAGTGCCCATATTATTGGTAATGAGAGGTTCATATTTTGGTTTTGGGAGTCCCCAATAACAGGTTGACATGCATGCAAGGTCAAAAAACACTTTCATTGTCTTATAATATGCATTTATTTTTAGCTTATTGCTCAACGACTCCCAAACGATTCGCTCAACGATTAATTTTTCCAAACCCCTCCTTTGCATGACACTAATCTGCGGTGATTGGTGATTGGTCTCATTTTCATTTCATCTCGCCTGTAATGCCTGATAAAGCAGGGTTTGTGAGCGCAGTGCTGCTTTGTGTACAGCGTTACTGGGGAAACCGCTATTTTACCGCTCCAAAAGCGGCACCTAGTGGCAAAGAATGACCAACTGAAAAGACCAACAAGTGGGCGGGCAATATTCTATTGACTATTGACGCCAACATGAAACGGATTGGGATTCATTTTAAAAACGACTCGTTTCAATGTTTCAGAGTCGACTCTTTCTTTTGAGAGACAATAACTTTATACACGGTGCACTTTCAGATTTAAAACTTTGCAGGAGTTTTTCATTCACTTAGAGCTGTTACACACTGCATGAAAGGTAATTTTCAAAAATCCATAATAAAATGCGAACGCAGGAGTCATTAAGCAGAATCGAAATGCACGCGTCTTATCGAATACCCGCTTCTCTGAAATTTAGAACCGGTTCTAAAAAGGAACCGGTTCTAAAAAGGAACCGGTTCTCGATACCCAACCCTACCTAGGAGTCACGAGGTCCGAGCAGAAAGTGCATTGATGTGGACACCTCTCCACCCCCACAGCAGAGCAGGAGTGAAGTCACACGGACCAAATGCAGGCTGACGCGTCGGAGGCCCGGCTGCAGAACTCATCAAAGTCTCTCCCCAGCAGCGGCCCGATGTTAAGCTCAAGTCAGCAGTTCATTGTTTTGTGAATGACCCGGGGGATGGACACCCTGCCATGCCGAACACATTCCCCTGCATGTTTGCTCTGCCGAGGGTGCGGCTCACTGCGCTGGGAAAAAACACACAACAGGTCCTTCTCAAATAAAGTCAGACAACTTCCAAAGAGTGCCTGTGAAATACAGTGAATCTGACCATTTGAATAAGTAGTTAGAAACACTACAAATCATTAAAAATAATCATCTATTTAGGAAAATGTTATAATTCTTTATTGTTATATTTATTATTTTAATATATTTTGATTTACTATTATTTATTTAAAAACAGAACAGTCATTGTTTGTTAAGTTTAAATGGCATTAAAAATTAAAACGTACATGAAGAAAACTTCATATATTATAATACACATATTATTATATTTTACATTATAAATATATTGAATAATAAAAAAGTTATATTGTACATTTATTACAATAAACAACTTAATTAGATGCAAACATAAAATATGAACATTAAATTTACACAAATAAAAAAACAAACAAGTTGTATTAATAGATCAGAACCAAAGACACAATGATAATTTAAGATGTATAAAAATATTTTGATACAAAACTTTATTAAATTATTAAAATAAAGCAGCTAACTGCACTGAATTTGTCTTGATATTAGTGTTGGGCGATATGGTAATTTTTCATATCGTCAGCCTGTGAGATCGCGATACACGATATTATCGTGCATGGGTGGGTGGGGGCAAGAGAGAGACTCTCTGTGCTTGTCATAAGCTATTTCATAACTATTTGGTGATTTTAAACCGCGCATGCGTGAGAGAGAGAGAGAGCCTGGAAGTACCAGTAACTGAAATAATATACTTTCAAACATACTGAAAAACTAACATGTTAAATATAAAAATATTTAAAACAGCTAGTTCATATTCGGATACAGCAGTCATACATCGCTATTAGGACCGCGTGTCCTACTGTGACAAGTTTGCCGCGGAAGTTATCAGTCAAGGTGAAAATCAAAAGTAGATTTATTTTAAAGAGCAACAGTTTAATACTAAATATTGGACATAAACAAACACGTTAAAGATAAAAGTATTTCCAGGTAAGTTCATATTTTTGGAGTAAAGTTAAATTAAACGGATAGCCTACATCAGTCATACAGCGCTCCGGACCGCGCGCCCCATGACGAGCCCTGTTTTAGACTGATAGCTTATTAACTGCATATTCTTTATAATAACGATGATGAAGAATAAGCATCAATGTTTTTTGTTAATGTGCTGTAAAGAAAACTAAATGCTGCCGGTGCAGTTTCGTCATGTTCATTCATAGCTCGAAGCTGTTCTTTCTCTTTTTGCACTCTTGACAGCCTAATTTGTAAATAAAGATTATCACCCTGCAGTTCAATTTTGATGTGGGCTTAGTTTTAGAGTCCGTTTTTAAAACATTTCCAATGAGGAGGAGAAGCCTAATCCTCATTTGCGTGTGTTCGTGAAGTGCGATACATCGTCTATCGGCACAACCCTACTTGATATTAATAAAATATGTAAAAGGTATTGTTTATTTTTATTTTTCATCATTATATTTATACAATTCATTTTTATAAAACATTTTAACATATTATTATTTATATATACAACAGAGAAGTCATTATGTATTATAATCAACAGGAGAAATTAAATTAAAAATAATTAATATACACATTATAAATAAATTATTTTATATTATAAATTAATATAATACACTAAATTAACAAAACAGTTATATTCATATACTGAACCATAGACATTGCAAGCTGTGTAGATAAATACGTATTGTTGTGGTTAATAGCAGATTAAGTACATAATAAAAATTTTTTTTAAAAAACAATCCTGAAAGTTAAAATAATCATTTTCATAATATATAAATATATAAGTAAATCTAATAAATAAATAAATAAATAAATAACTACGGCTAGTCAGGAGAAAAACACAGACAATTTACGAGATTTATCACTTGTTGCTTTGTTACACCATGCCAGGACAGGACATGCAATATATTTGGCAAAATAATGAATTCTTCTACAATAAACTTGTGTGTATTGATCATGCAGCAGACACGGCACCGATGCTGCACATCCGGCAGGGTCAAAACCAGACAAAACTCTTGATGTTGGCTAGGCAGGCCAGGTTTGAGCCACTGTGTTCAGCTGATGACATGTGAGCTGTTATTAGGACATTTGTGCCTGTGTCTCGCTGACGGCTGCAAGCCATGCAAGTGCCTTGTCAAGCGCAGACATCACTCCAGAGCGAGAGACAACAACAACAACGGCCTATTCAGTGTCAGGCTCACCATCACATGACTTTGGCATTTGTATATTATCTAGGAAGACGGGAACGACTCTCCTTTCCATCCCCCACAATTCACAGCACTTCCTGCCTCTCTGTCAATAGTGTGGACCAGCTGCAGCTCAACCGGCTTCTCAGTAACTAGGTTAGAGAGGACAAATGCATCGAAGTCGGGTACAACGCTGGGAAACTAATCTGAAATTGCAGTTTGCCACGAGCAACTCATAAAATCAAGCAGCCCCTAAAAAAAATTATAATAATAAATGTTAACTATCCTATAGTTATCTACCCTAAAAGTTAACTACCTTAAGTAGTTTTAAATATGGCAATTTATAAAAATAAATAAAATCAAAGCAGTATTTATGTGACAAAAAAAAACAGATGACAAATAAAGCGTATAAAATCAAATTAAATATTAATTCATGAAAATACTCATAATACATGCATTTAATTAACCTAATCTATGTATTAAATAAAATAAAAAAGATAAAAAAGTATGCTAAATAAACAAAGGTTATATTTGAAATGTATTATTATTATTTTTGTAAAATAATCTTTGGTTAAAGAAAAACAGGACAAACTTAATTAGATTAAAAATGCATTAAATATAAAAAGTATAATGTGCACGGTTAAATACTTTTAAAACGTTTTTGTAATATATCTGAAGTAGTAATGTAAACTGTATAAATAAATATATATTTAAAACACAACAAATTATTAAAATAAAGCACACAATTACACTGAATAATAAATAATCAAATATATTAATATTGCTATTTACTATTATGAAACATTTTAATGCATTATTATTTTATTTTTTTAAAAGTCATTTTATATTACAAACAACAGGACAAATTAATGTAAATAGCATTAAATATTTTAAATATATATATATTACTAAATGTACATAATACAGTACACATTATATATTATTTTAATTTATTATAAATTAATATAATACATAAATATAACTTTTTGGTTTATTTAGTGTAACTGAACCATATACATAGTGCTAATACAAGCTGTAGAGATGAATAAGTATTATAGTAGATAATAGTTGTTAAATTATATAATTTAGAAATATCCTGAAAGCGAAAATGCTTCATAATGTAAAATAGATAAATAAAATATTCATATATTATATATAAATAAATACATTTTAAATTTATAAAAAAAAAAAGAAAAAAAAAGAAAATCACAGCAGTATTTGTCTCGCACAAAAAAAAAAAAAAAAAGTCAATTAAAGCAACAATTATTTATTCAATACAAAAAGCACAATAAAATGTGGGGGAAAAACACTGATGTAACTGGAAAAGACACAAGTAGCACAAGTTTTAACGCGTTACTCCCCAAGAGTGATTCTTTGTTCTTGGATTCAAAAGGCACGGCCTTGAACATGCTGCGGTCAAGCAGGAAATTCGCTGTGCTGTACGTCTATAAAAATGGAAAGTGTAGTTCATGGAAGCGGACTCTGAGCCGGATCACGCCGCACAATGCAGCACACCCCTGCATTTCCACGGGACACACAGCAGAATCTGTGCAAATGCTGAGGGCAGCAGGACGGCGTCACAATGAGAGCGTGAACGGTACAAATGAGCACACTGACCAGATTCATTATCAGCTAATGCAGAGCACATGGCTGATGGGAAAACAACTCGGCCTTTTGTGCATCTTCACAAGGTCATCGCAGTCGGAGGAGCTCACGAGTCTGCGCAGCACCTCCGGCTGCGAGTCAATGAGACAATCTGATGACCGTCGACTCCCAGGGGCCAAAGACAGCAGCTCAATGGGCCCCTGTGTTTGAGACTGAATTAATACACAAAACACAATCTTCAAGATGGATATACTCAGTTTTAGAGGTCAGAGGACCGAACCAAACACAACAGCACCCAACTAAAGATTGGATTTTGTACAGTTTGTACAATACATCTACAAGCTTTCAAATAATAGGGATAAGATTTATCAATTTTTTTTTAATTAAATATATATTGCAATATCTATGCATTTAAAACTATTTAAATAAAATAGTAAAATTGTATAGAATATCAAGGCATGTTATTTTCCACACAGTTTTTTAATCAATGAATGGAAGGAAGGATTATTAAAAATTATTTATTTAATTATTTTCATTTATATGCACTAATATAAGAATATACCTGGATTTTGTTTGTTTTTTTACATATTTTCACTAAAACATTTTGATTTAGATAAATTTAGATAAAATATTCAAGATACATTGTTCAAATAGTTTTTCCATTAAATGAAAAAAGGGAAGGATAATTAATAATTATTTATTGAAAAAATATTATTTAATTATTTTGATTTATATGCACCACTATAACAATATACGGGGAAAATTAATGTTTTTCGATAAAACATTAAAACACAAGTAAAATTTAGTTACAATATTCAAGGTATGTTTTCCAAATAGTTTTTTTTTTTTTCATTAAATGAATGAGGGAAGGATGATTAATATTTGTTTATTTAATAATAATAATTTAATTATTTTGATTTATATACACAAATAGAACAATATGTAATTCAGTAAATTATATTTGAGTATCTGAATCAATTCATTAAAAAAATTAATCAGAGTTTTGAATCAGTTCATTAATGCCGAGTTCACACTGCATGATTTTCAAAGTCATCGGATCACCGTTGTTTTCACCCTGCAGGACTATCTGGGGCAGCAGTCAGTCGCTGCTGTGTTCACATTGCACGATAGATCGGCGACAGGAGTTTTCACACTGCAGGACTATCTGGGGCAGCAGTCAGTCGCTGCTGTGTTCACACTGCACGATAGATCGGCGACAGGAGGTTACACACTGCAGGACTATCTGGGGCAGCAGTCAGTCACTGCTGTGTTCACACTGCACGATAGATCGGCGACAGGAGTTTTCACACTGCAGGACTATCTGGGGCAGCAGTCAGTCACTGCTGTGTTCACACTGCACGATAGATCAGCGACAGGAGGTTACACACTGCAGGACTATCTGGGGCAGCAGTCAGTCGCTGCTGTGTTCACATTGCACGATAGATCGGCGACAGGAGTTTTCACCCTGCAGGACTATCTGGGGCAGCAGTCAGTCACTGCTGTGTTCACATTGCACGATAGATCGGCGACAGGAGTTTTCACACTGCAGGACTATCTGGGGCAGCAGTCAGTCACTGCTGTGTTCACACTGCACGATAGATCGGCGACAGGAGTTTTCACACTGCAGGACTATCTGGGGCAGCAGTCAGTCGCTGCTGTGTTCACATTGCACGATAGATCGGCGACAGGAGTTTTCACCCTGCAGGACTATCTGGGGCAGCAGTCAGTCACTGCTGTGTTCACATTGCACGATAGATCGGCGACAGGAGTTTTCACACTGCAGGACTATCTGGGGCAGCAGTCAGTCGCTGCTCTGTTCACACTGCACGATAGATCGGCGACAGGAGGTTACACACTGCAGGACTATCTGGGGCAGCAGTCAGTCACTGCTGTGTTCACACTGCACGATAGATCAGCGACAGGAGGTTACACACTGCACGATAGATCGGCGACAGGAGTTTTCACACTGCACGATAGATCGGCGACAGGAGGTTACACACTGCACGATAGATCGGCGACAGGAGGTTACACACTGCACGATAGATCGGCGACAGGAGGTTACACACTGCACGATAGATCGGCGACAGGAGGTTACACACTGCACGATAGATCGGCGACAGGAGTTTTCACACTGCACGATAGATCAGCGACAGGAGGTTACACACTGCACGATAAATCGGCGACAGGAGTTTTCACACTGCACGATAGATCAGCGACAGGAGGTTACACACTGCACGATAGATCAGCGACAGGAGTTTTCACACTGCACGATAGATCAGCGACAGGAGGTTACACACTGCATGAGTCGCCGACAACTGTCTGGTCCGCAAATACAGCCAAACGCACACGAGAAGTGATAAGGTAATAACACAAGATCACGCTGACATACTTCAACATACACTACAACATACTTCTGCTGGGAAATTTTTATATACACAAATCTAAGTAGCCTACTTGAAAGTGAAACCAAGTGCATTTTATAATGAGTTTATTTCTTATAGCCTATAAAAGCCCTCAAAGTGATGAAAAAGAAAAATGCAATAAATCTTTTGTCCTTTATAGAAGAATATTATTTACAGGAAAAACCCTAGCCCCTTCTTCATCTTCGTGTAGCCTACCTGTTCTTTATATTCTAATGCAAAAATGTAGGCACGTTGTTTGTAAATGGCTAACGTTAATCGCTTTGTAAAAAGAAAAAAAAAAAGCTTCCCGCTGCCCTGTATCTTGCTCTCTCATTGGCTGTAGGTCATCCCTCAGATCGCGTCTTTGATAATTGTCACTCGCGTGAACGAGCACCGATTTGCCTCTGATTTCGGGCATTTGTCTGTGATTTATCAAAACCTGTCGGCGAGTGAAAAATCGGGCTAAAATCGTGCAGTGTGAACTTGGCATAACATGGACTATTTGAACTGATTCAATGAAGCACTAAAACTCTAACGTCTTCACACTTTCATACTATAAATGTCTAATGGCATGTTTTGGGAAGCTTAATAAACAAGAAAAAATGTTTATGTTAAAATCATTGTTGCTTTTTTTTATTCCAGTAAAAATAATCACAAAAAATATATTGTGAATATTTAATACATTGCCCAGACCTATTAATTAATAAAAAAATAAACTAAAAATATTATAAATAAAAATTATACATTATTATAATTTAGAAAGTATAGATTGTAAATATTTTCATTAAATTAAAAAAAAAAACATTAGACTGAGAATCCAAATGTCTGGGTGTAATTTCTCAAGACAAGACCAAGAAAGAGAGTTGGCAATTTAAGGCTCAGATTTGTTTCAGTCACATGAATGAATGAATGAATGAATGAATGATGCATTTATATAGCGCTTTATTGTGTATTGCTGTACACCCAAAGCGCTTTACGATCATGTGGGGGGCGGTCTCTCCTCAACCACCACCAGTGTGCAGCATCCACTTGGATGATGCGACGGCAGCCACAGGACAACGGCGCCAGTGCGCTCACCACACACCAGCTACAGGTGGAGAGGAGAGAGAGATAGAGCCAATCATGAAGGCCACATAGCAACCACCCAGAAAACCCTAACAACAATATGATGTACAAAACGGTTTGATCAATTGTGCAAAGACAGACTGACTCACAAATGGATCCTAACTGAAGGCGGTTGTTATTGCATTAGGCAGCCGTCTTCTCTGACAGACCTCAACTGCTGTAATAGACCGTAAGTCAATGGCAAATTACAGTAATTCACTAGATCTTTGACTCACCTCTGAATAACAGAGAAGAAACAACACTAAAAACAGTTTTACAGGCTGATGCTGCCAAAATAAATTCAACTTCCGCCCTGCGAGCTGAAACATCGAACACGAACGACCATGGGTTAATATGATTTCACAAGCTTATTTAAATGCAGACAGAAAAACAATACAAGTCAAAGTACTTCACTAAATCCTTTTAAACTGTCACGTATCAGCTTTAGGCCTGCCATAAACCAACAAATGCTGGCACAATCAGCCAAAAGCGCATAATGCAATACATCGTTCAAATATCCAGCTTTATGCATAAGTAACTCTAGAGGAAGAAATGATCTCACAGGTCGACTGCATTGATACCAAACTCATGCCTTGTGGTCTAAAGCGCTCGTAACACTATCCTCTGACACTGACCTACATAGTGACCTTGCCTAATTTGCACGATAAACGACAAAGCGCGTGTAAGCTGTTCATTTTTTTTTTATAAAGGACTCTAGCGCACATGAAGGTAAGTACCATCTTAAGTCTATTATTCCTGTGAGAGATGGACCTGCTCCAGTTTTACTGCGCATTTGTCAATGTCACCGGCGCAGTGTTTTCCTGCATTAAAACATGCGAGCTGCCGTATCGCTCGCCTCATGACCATCTGTGTCGGGAAACATTACGTGACCCAGATTAAACCAAAAGATCACTTTGTGATCACTATAAAGCACAGTGTCATGGTTTAATGGAAGAATACCATAAAAGACACCAATGTTTAATAATTCATGTTATTATTAATAATATTTGCCATTACATTATGTATTGTTAAAAAAGTGGTGCCTACCCATGCAAAACTGACAGGGTTATTAAACTAAAACAAAAACCATATTCATTTGTTGCTAAATAATCATTACCTGCAATTACACAAAATATCTTTTTTTTTTTTAATTAACTGATTTTATTCCAACTAGTTGCCAAGGCAATGTCTCATTTTCATTTAGTTTAACCTGATGTCCCAACAAATTAAATTAAACAAACTAATATTAAGCAATATAAAAATTTATTAAAAAATATATAAAATATATAAAAAATAAATAGCTAATTAAAAAAAAACAAGAACAAAACAAATTACTGAAACTACCTAAAATTAAAAATAAAATGGAAATTATAAAAACTAATTCAAAATACTGGTTGAACACTATTATCTTAATTTTTTTAAAGAATTTACAGTGGTTTACAGTGGATGCAACTCGTTATGCAGAGAAATGAATTGTTTAAAAAGACTGCTTAAAACAATCTCTATAACAGAAAATACAAATATAATCACACGTAAGATCTTTTAAAAATATTTTAGTGATGCTTTAAATCTCTATTCAAAAAGTTGCATCTTTAAATTCGCCTCATTTATATCACTGCAACGGTCATGCACATGCAAACATGCACCTGTCTTTGAACATTAGTGCATTTCCATAAGCATTGTGTTTCATCTTAGAAAACACCATTAATAGACTATCTTTCAATAAATTCAGTAGCTTTACTGGAGATGATATTGCAGATTTGTTGATCTGGTGCATTATTATACAACTGAGTTGATGTGCATGTGCACTACAACATTTTAATACATGAAAAATATCCTGTTTTGACTGTAAATAATGTTTGAGATTTAAATCAGTTCAAGAGTTTTTCAATGCCATTTTGTGCTACTGAAATTAGATATGCTTTTAACATATATTAATGAAAACTTACCAACCAAAAAAAATAAAAATACATTTATGTGCAAGTGCATCGTCCAGTTTATATTTTTAAACACACAGCACGGGCTAACATCTGATGCTTTAATTATCGGTCACTGCGTTTATGTTTTTGTTTGTTTCTAAAAACAGCATCGACGTTCACGGGAACCCAATGGCAGGCCGTATAAATGACGGACGTGGCATGGTAACATTAGATGGAAAGATATAAAACGGGCTGGATGAGAGAGCAGCGCTGCCCTTTCGCTCTCTATAGGTCAGCTTTATTTGAAGTGTGCAGCATGCAGTGTGGCAGAGCTGACACATGCACTCTAATTTCAGAGTGCTGCACTCAGGCAAGCTATTTGCCAGCAACACAAAAAGTATCCTCAAAAAATATTGTCGACGTTCGTTCAGTTCCCGTGCTTCATTTACATAATAATTATTGCCTAGAAATAATTATTGCCTGTGTTCCTGTGGCTCAGTGGTAGAGCATTGCGTTAGCAGCGCAACAGGGCGTGGGTTCAATTCCCAGGCAACACACATACTGATAAAAAAATGTATATCCTGAATGCACTGTAAGTCGCTTTGGCAGGCATGTGATCGCTAGAGACAAAGAAGAAGGAAAATCTGACCACGCCCCAAGTCACGCCCACAAGCCACGCCCCCAGCACTTATTATTAAAAATATACAATTTAGCACAAATTTATTGATATATCTTATATTGTAATAATACATACTGTTGTCCTGTAAAAAATAAAAGCAGCATTTAATAATCATAAAAATATAATATATTATAATTAAGTATTATAATATATTATAGTAAAGTATATAGAATTGTTATTATTATTAAAGGAACTGCCAAAAGTTTAGAAACATTACAATTATTAATGATTTTGAAATAAATATCTTCTGCTCATCAAGGCTGAATTTATTTGATCAAAATAAAGTAAAAAAAACAACAAAAAAAACCAGCAATATTGTAAAATATTATTACAATTTTAATATATTATTAAATGTAATGTTATTCCTGTGATGCAAAGCAGAATTTTCTTCATCATTACTCCAGTTATCAGTGTCACATGTCACTTTGTGACATTGTCACTTTTAGAAATCATTACAATTTATTTGACTCAAGAAACATTTCTGATTATTATCAAGTCTTAAAATTTTTTGCTGCTTCATATTTTGTGTGGAAATGGTGATAAACTTTATTTTTCAGGATTTTTTTATAAATATAAAGTTTAATGAACAGCATTTATTTGCATTTATCGAATATATTAGTTAAATTTGTTAATGCATTTATTAAATATAAATCATTGTCTTCACTCACTTTTTATCACTTTCATGCTTGATGAATAAAATTATTAATTTCTCTCTCTTTTTTAAATCTTATACAAATGTTTGAGTGATATCATTGCGGCTCAAACCAATCGCAGCGCAGCTAGCACTAACAGTGAATCGAAACTAAAAACAGTACTGTAACAGCCGCAGACATATCAGACAACAGCCTATTATATAATTACATCACAACCGTTGTGAATTTTATGACAGCACTGAGCAATCTCAAATTCTCACCGCCATTCATAAAAAGTCACCGGGTCGAGTAACATGCTTCAGCACTGATTCTACACGCGTTTGGCGCTTTGAATCATTTGAACGCTTTGAACTGTCCTGCAGGTGGCGCTGCGGGCTCGTGCAGCGCTCTCAGAGCCATTCCGTCCATCATGTTTTAAAAAACAATCTTTTCGTAGTTTATTTTAGGTAATAGCTTAAGACCATTTGCGCGATTTCAAACATCATGCAGTAACAACCCCCCCCCCCCAAAAAAAAAAAAAAAAAAAAAACTCGGATCTACGCGAATCACATGGGTCATACCTCAGAGGACGAAAAATACGGAAATCCGTATTTTTATGGAAAAATCGCATCCCTGCTTTGGATAAAAGCGTCTGCTAAATGCATAAATGTAAATGTAGAAATTGATCAACAGTCAAAAACGATGTTTATGCATAATGATCAATGTGAAATTACATATAAAACAAGCAATTCCAGCTCTAAAAGTTGTTAATATACACTAGCTAAATGACACATAAATAGCTTACAGTTACACTTGTGAAATAGAGCAGAAGTAAAAATTCTATTAATTTTCTCCTTCGAGGAATTGCTTTTCAACAATAATTGATAACTTATAAACTGTTAAAGACAGACCTACTGTGAGCTACAAGGTTGTTATTTGATGGCATATGCTTTTGTTGAAGCCATCAGCCCACACCTTTTCAACTTATTTTTAAAAGAATCATGTTTAACAGAGGAATTCCTGATGAAAAACTGCATTACCCATGATTCTGCAGAGAAATCTCCACCAATCAGAGAATTACAAGAAAATCCATGAAGCACTGCGAATGACGTCCCTAAAATAATACTTAAAGTGGACGGGAACTAATGCACTCTATATATTATTTGATAAAAGTATTGCAATTGTTCCATAATATAAGTCGCTATGTTTTATTCTGATTGGCTAATTTGAAGATGTAAAATGCATATACAGTAAATGCACATCTGTGACCGCAATTCTGCAGTAATGAGCCAAGTTGCTATGATGGAATTATAATTATTGTTAATAAATGTAATTATTTATTGAACATTGGTATCATTTATCATACTGCTGTTGCTGGCGTTTAATAAAACCAAGAAAAAGGGCATGAAATAGCAATTTTATCATAAGTTAAAAACATTCCACCAAACATCATGCCTAAAAATATCCTTGAGCCATGAAAATGCTCGAAAATTCATTAATATACTGCATACTGAATGCAATTACTAGCTAAATTGTAAAATGAAACATTTTTTGGAGAAAGAATGCAAATGCAATATATTTATATATATATTATATGGCTATAGCAACGAGCCAAGTTCTTCAGCCATGAAAATCCTCTTTGATTTACGGTTCTAGCTCTAAAATTCATTGATATACCGCACATTGAATGCAATAACTAGCTAAATTGTGCCATATATATTCTACAGTTACTCTCATGAAATATATTTTTTGGTGGAAGAATCGCAATTACCACTTTTTCAGGGATATAAAGTCACCATGTTTTTGCCATTTCTAGTACTCTAAATTCTGATTGGCTAAGCTGTGTTTGAAAACAAAAAATGTATAAATGCATGTATAAATGTGTCTGCAATTCTATAGTAAAAGTTGCTATGTTGGAATTATTATTATTATTGTTAATAAACGTAATTACTTATTGAAAACCGATGTATTTTATCATATTGCTATTGCTGCCGTTTAATAAAACCAAGAAAAAGGCCATGAAAGAGCGATTTTACCATAGTTGTTGTGCCAAAAACATCCGTTAATCATGCTAAATGTTATTTGAATACATATGTGACCCTGGATAACAAAACCAGTCATAAGTAGCAATATACAGGTATATTTGTAACAATAGCCAACAATACATTGTATGGGTCAAAATGATCGATTTTTCTTTTATGCCAAAAATCATTAGGATATTAAATAAAGATCATGTTCCATGAAGATATTTTGTAAATTTCCTACCATAAATATATCAAAACCTAATTTTTGATTAGTAATATACATTGCTAAGAACTTCATTTGGACAACTTTGAAGGCGATTTTCTCAATATTTAGATTTTTTTTGCACCCTCAGATTCCAGATTTTCAAATAGTTGCATCTCGGCCAAATATTGCCCTATTCTAAAAAAATATTGGATACATCAATGGAAAGCTTATTTATTCAGCTTTCAGATGATGTATAAATTCTCAATTTCCAAAAATTTACCCTTATGACTGGTTTTGTGGTCCAGGGTGACATATATGAAACTCAAAACATTACTCAATATAAATCTTTACTCAAAAAATGACTAATTAACGAGCTAATTAACAAACATACAGCAAGACCCACATCCGCCGTCATGCGTTATCCCAAAAGTCGCATCAAGTAAGCGGCAGGCCTTACCTTCAGCGAGTCGAAGCAGGCGATCACACGTCCATTCTCCACCTGGCAGCTCTTGGGCGGGTGTGCGAATTTGCATTCCTCGTCGCTGCGTGAGCATGTCCCTCTCTGAAACTGCCGGCACACCTCGAGCGTCAGCCATTTCGTGTCTCGCATCGATGCGATGTTTAAAGCCATAGTTGTTTGAGAACCTGCAGGCTCTATGGTGTCAAGATTGTTGCTTCGGGTTCAAATAGTCTGCAAACGTATTTCTTTGTTGTTTTGTGTCTAGTTTTGAGGTTTGTCGGCGAGGGCCTTTAAATAGAGACGTCACATTCAGACCCCCGCTGGCTGTCGCATGGGAGATGGCGGCTATCAGTGAAGCTATCAATCTCGTTCATCAGTCATTTAGTCCCAGGTGCACAACAACGGGGCGACAATAAGTACATGCTCCAGGTCTCCAAATGGTCTTGAGCTCGACGGCTGTGGATGGCAATATCTGAAGGCAACGGCTCTCCTTGGAACGATATCTAATAATGTCCGTGAATGGAAAAAGCGTGTTGTTTCCTTGTGCTTTGGCAAGTCTGAGGAATTGAGATCTTTTTGGAGGCCAAGCCAGCGTTGTTTACAGTGTAGGATGGGAGCGGCGAGCAGCTTCAAGTAGGAACGTCGTCAGAGAAGGCACTTTCTTCTGTCTGGGATCTGGAAAAGATTTGGGTAAGAAACATGGACATTAGAAACTTTCCACATCTATTTGGCACAGAATTGAATTTACTACATTTAAGCATTATTTTAAACCTGGCAGTTGTTCATGTAGCAAAATATTTCAAAACCACCTATTATGAACCTTGCAGTAACCTAAAGTAAGAACAGAAATGTTTTAAATAAAGGAGTGCATTTAATTGCATATTAAACCAACAATATCCACCTAAAAGGAACAATAGACGGATGTTTTTCTGGAAGGCATTGGTGTTACCTAATCAGAGGCCATCATTTAGTCATTTAAGAACACTTTTATCCAAAGGGACTTACAAATGAGGGACATCACAAGCAAAGCATAGGAGCAAAGTATATCAAATGTTGCCTCAAAGCATGCTGGGAAAAAACTGTGATATCGATTAAGCGCAGTGCCACGTTCGGTCAAACGCCGAGGCGCAGAAGCACCACATGAAAACGCCTCCCCTTCCTAAACCATTTAAGACTGCCTAACCTGTTGAGTAATACCAGAGATTTTAGCAAATAGAAAACACGCAGCGGCGCAATATTCCTGGCAGGAGTTCAAATGCCAGAAAAGGACTGAAACAGATGCGTATTCCAGACGTGATCCTGTCAGCGACGGGTGCAACAACACCTCGACTGGCTCACATTAAACACGGAGTAAGAAAGGATGGACAGACAGAAAGAAATAGAGAAACAGACACACAGAGACAGAGACAGACAATGAAAAATAGAGACAGACAGACAGACAGACAGACAGATAGATAGATAGATAGATAGATAGAAACAGAGAATGATAGAAACAGAGAATGATAGACAGAAACAGAGAATGATAGATAGAATGAATGGATGGACGGACGGACGGACGGACGGACGGACGGACGGACGGACGGACGGACGGACGGACGGACGGACGGACGGACGGACGGACGGACGGACGGATGGATGGATAGATAGATAGATAGATAGATAGGAGACAGAACCATAGAATGACAGACAGACAGGTAGATGAGTAGATAGATAAGAGACAGCGATAGAATGGACGACAGAACAATATAAAGAGCGAAAGAACAATAGACAATATAATAGATAGATCAAATTAAAGACAGACAGCAAGACAAAGATACACAGAACAATAATTCATAGATAATAACAGACAGAACAATAATTCATAAAGACAGACATATAGGCGCAGATCATTCCGTTATTAATTCATCACTAACCCCTGGCAGAAAAACTAGTCATCTCTGTTGGATATGCAGCAGCTTATAACGTAACTACCACCGCAAGACTCAATCGTCCAATAATACGCCGCCTCTGGCAGGACTCGGGAACCTCACACAGACCTCACCGCTGAAATAGAGCTCTTTTCTTGGAGCATCTGGAAATATTTTCTTGTGCAAACTGAAGGAGAGGAGGGGCGGGTAAGGGTGGGGGTGGTGCAGCAGACGAAACAAGGCCGTAAAAATCTGCAGCTGCCGTTTAAGATTCCCTTTGCTGTGTAATGACGGCCACGTCCCCTCCACTTAGAGCAAAGCCAACAGACAAGTGCCAAACAATAACTACTGTGTGTATGGAACCCAACACTATAGTGCTTTGAACCTTTTTAGGGTGATCGCATGCATTAAATAAAACAAGCCTGAACATGTTCTGAGGTGCATTATAGAGGGAACGTGAAGCCTGGGTTTGTCCTGAATGGAATATCACCATGATACTACTCATACTAATTATTTAATATTTAGGCTAACATTGTGTGCAAGAATGAAACACCAGGATGAGCTACAATATTTGCTAAAATGTGAAGTTTACAAACACCATATCCCACAATGCAATGCACTAAACTTGAACTTGTATTTGAAGAAATATCCACTGCATCTCTTTCTTGACTCATCATTATTTGATTAAACTGCCAAATCTTTAAATAAATCTTTAAAAAAAAGAAACATGGTGAAAGCATGAAACAATGATATAGTATGCAGAAGGCAAAACATTAGTATTCCATTCAGACCGCAGACACCTTGATCGATTCAGTTTTTTAATAAGACTTGTGGTGATCTGGACCTTCTTTTTGTCTTTCACCAATAACACAGCGAGTATTAGTGTAATCTAATGAGCTTGAGTGTTTCTTTCATTTTCCACTCGTTGCTAAGGGCCTGTTTCTTCTTTCTATTTCCCATAATGCCTAGCAACCACAAGAGTGCACCTACAAAAAAATAAAAATGTAATTGAGGCATAATGAGAGAAATCGACCCTTTAAGAAGAATGCAACAGGTGTAGTGCAACAGAAATACATGCTAATCTACATAATGCAGACAGCGCAATCATGAAACAACAAACAGGGTATTTAAAAAGAGCATGCACTTAATTTAAGATGGAACACTAGGAAACATAATATCATCTCTTCTTGTATTAGTTAAGCTAGCATTGCCTCTATTTGATATGAGCTTTAAAGCAACTGATAAAATAACAAGATAAAATAAAATACAATATAAAATAAATAGTCAAATCAAACCTTCATAACATTATCTGCAATGCTTTAATAAAATAAAATACAAAATAAAATAAAATATTAAAATCAAACTTCCAAAATACTACTGCAATGTTTTTCCTAAAGAACCCCCAAAATAAAAAAATAAAAAATATCACGACACTATCTGCAGTGCTTTTCCTGAATAACCCAAAACCGATTTTAAAACAGTTCAGGCAACCTACCAACTGGTTGATTTTTTAATATACAGTTTTGCACAATCCCTAGTTGAAATGTGCATCGAAGCCTTGAGTCAAGAGCACTGAATGCACCATACGGCTTTATGATAAACCAAGATGACAAGGAACCATAGTCAAATAACTGGTCCAAAGGTCCAAACTGTCAAGCAGTCATTTTTAAAAAGCGTTCGGGTACAGCTGTAATTTGAGATTCTTGTGCGTGGCACTATTTGAGCTCTTGAAAAACACATTAGCAAAGCCTCCTTTTTGGCAGCACTTCGAACGGGACCTAAGAGAGGCCGATTTCCAGCCCTGGAAAGGCAAAAACCCTGGTGTTAGAAGTCGATTCAGAAAGAGTCATTTGGACCTCTCAATCTACGTTCCACCGTCGTACACTCCCAGCACCCACTGCGCCTTTCCATTTTACGATTATAAAATTAAATGGCCTGCCATACTCGTCGCACACGTAGTCTCTACGGCACGAATTAATTTCATAGCTTTACCCCCGAGAGTCAAACCATAAAAAAATGGGATAGAAACCATGTCAGATGTGACCTCATGCAATTAATCCTCTTGTATTTTTAGAACTCAGAAACCCGATGGTCTAATTTATGAGGTGAATGACAGTTAAAGGGTGCTTCAGTAATACAATCTGTCAGCTAGTAGAAGTGCTTAAAGCTTGTAAACTGACATAATGGGCCACCAAAGTCTTTGGATACGCAGGCCTGTTCGGTTCTCTTTTCGAGGTGCAATCACACAATTCGTGAAGCGCAACAAACACAGGGTTTATAAAACAGCGCACTAAGGATGCACCCAAAGCCAAATAAAAATCAATGAAAATATGTGACGATTCAAGTTGGTTGAGATGTTAAACTAATCACGATACAATTGGGGTGGGCTTTTATATCCGTTTTTTTTTTTTTTATATCAGGCCTCTGTATAATGCATATTAAAATAATACTTATAAGCGCCACCTACTGTCAGAGAGTGATTTTGCATTCTCATTCAGCACATATGCTTTTATGTCGTTTTATGTAGCATAACTTTACAGCTAATTCTGTTTTTGCTTCAAATGCATTTTCTGTACAAAGTGCATTTTATGCTGATGATATATAAAAAATATTTTTTATTATATTTTGTGTATGAAAATATTTTCTTGTATATGTATTATTCATTTATTTAATTAGGTATTTGTTTTAAAATTATAATTTATTTTAGTTATTTGACATAAAAGATATTTCAATTTCACAAAGAAATGTGCAGCATTTTGTAACAACACATTTTCTTTTATAATGTATCTTTTATTTCATTTTGTTAAAAAAATCATATTGTGAAACCAGTATCGTGAATCATATTGCATAGTGAGTTGAGCGAATTGTTACATCCTTACAGCACTTGTGTAAAAACAAAAATCGTGTAAAACACAATCAATGCAAAGCTGCAAACCAAAATTTGCTTCTCCCTTAAAGCAACTGCGATTCCAGTCAAATCAATGCAAATGTCTCCCTGTCAACTGTTCGCTCAAATGAGGACAAAACACTAGGTAGGTTTCTCCAGATGACACGATAATATAAGGGAAGGCTTTTAAAGTACAAGTGTGTAATTTTTTTCATGTCAAAATACCTTCTACTTTCTCTTAGTTTAATATGCAGAGTCAACTATTTGTAGGTTAACGCCTCTGAAAAGTGCAAACAATGCAGTTCTGCGGTGCTTGAGCATCTGACACAACACTCTCACTCAACTAATTCCATTTAGTAGCGCAAAAATTAAAAGGAAAAAAGCTCATCAAAGAGTAGGCAAAGACAAAAAATGACAAGATATTGCCAAGTCCTAAAAGGTAACTCTGACTCTTTGAAAACCGAGAAACTTGAGTTGATAGTTCAAAACCATCAAAGTCAACTAAAAAGGTTACTTATGTCTAAATGGCACCAAATAGATATCAAATTGAAGAAGAGTGGCCAATAAACTGCTAGATACTGCCAAGTCTCCAGATCCCCTGCAGTTACTCTGGGTTTCAGAGAAGTGAGAGCTTTGACAGATAGTTGTAACTGAGTAGGAATGGCTGCAGGTCAGAGGCTGATGAGGGCGGACAGATGGTGTGCAGGTAGGAAGGTGGCTGTGCTATCCTTGTTGTGACCTGCAGAGATTAGCGCTGTCTGTACGCCCCCGCCCTTCCCCACAATGATTAGTGGTTCCGGAGGAGAACGCCTGGCTGAACAGCAAAGCCGGGCATTCCACAGATGCAATTATCTATTATCACAAAAAAAGAAAATTATCAGATCTTACATCATCGTAGGGAAGAGTATCTCAGCAATTAACAGGGTCATCAGGGAGCAATCAACATTACGAACTGTACATATAAGTTTGCCTCTGAAACAACTTTCCTTTTCAGATGACATCATCAAGCCCTCTTTTTTAGCCCCTCCCCCTCTAGCAACCATATAGAGCCCACTTTTCACGGTCCAATCCATTTCAGATGGATACAATTAATTTATGCCCCATTTTTTGATCTCAAACACAGACGTAAAACGGGTTGTGAACAACTTTCCTTTTCAGATGACAACAAGCACTCTTATTTTTAGCCCCTCCCCCTGTAACCATGATATAGGGTAGGGCTGGGCGATATGAGCAAAAATTCATATCTCTGTATTTTTTAGCTGATTTGCGGTATACGGTATATATTTTGGTATTTTCTACGCTTTTGTATTTAGATTAAACTAGGGATGGGTACTGAGAACCGTTATTTTTTTGGACCGGTACGTAATTGGGTCAATACCGGAGTACCGATAAGCTTCAGGACAAACGATACTGTTATCAATACTTGCATTGTTTTATCTCCGTATACTTCAATGTTAATGACGAATTAGAAGCTGCTGCTTGACATTTTTCTGAATGATGTGGCCGTCGTTTGCTCCATGCGTGTGATATCCATGCGCGCGTGTGCAGTGTGTGTTTGCGTGCAATCAGCAGCAAGAGTGAAACGTTCGAAAGTGTGGGCACATGTTGCAAAACTAAGCGACAGCGTCAGATGCCATATATGCATTAGTGTAATAGTGAACAAAGGAGGCAACACTAGTAATAAAATGAAACATTTACTAACAAAACACAACATCTACCTCAAGCAATGCGCTGTATTTACTATGTCTCCCGGCTCCAGCTCCAACTGCAACACGCGAGACACATTCACATCAAATGTTGATTCAGTGGTAGAGTTACACTTATGAGATGCTGCACTTATTCGCAATCACAAAAGTACATTATTTGCGTGTGCTTTACAGTCTTGCCGGTTAAACATTTTATTCGTGTGCTGTTCTGACATCCGCTTATTCAGAGCGCATACACTGATACACTAAAAGGCCGGTCAAACAGCACATTAGACCTGTCGCGATTCGTCGATTTTTGGCGACTAGTCGATTTTGAAAAATCATCCGACTTCATTTTGCTCACATCGACTAACCGGCAAAATACTGGAAGTGCCGCATTTCACGGACGAGAATCCATAAAACACATTATTAGACTATTTTCCAAGGCTGCATGATATTAAACCCATTTAAAAATCACAATTAAGCATTATTGTGAATTCACAAACGCTATGATTTAATTAATTATATGCGATGCAGTTCTAACACAGTATATGCGCTTTAATTATTTACATGCGTGTAGGTTAAGTACGTGCGTCTCACAGCGGCTCAGTTCACAGTAGCTCCACAGGAACTGTTATCATTTACATGTGTGGAGCATCTCAATCTCCATCTCTGCATGTTGTTGTGAGTTTGGGTTTATTATAACGTTCATCTGGGAACGCAACGTGTGCCATTTCATCAGATTTGTAAGGTAAATCATTTATAAACCTGTGCAAACACAGGAGAATACATCGCGATTTCAAAATAAAAGGTCAAACCTTCACTCTGAGGTTACACGTTTTGATGTCCACATATTCATTTAATTACAGTGGCTATAGCATTTCTGTCCTAAAGAAAAGGTGCTGTATGTAGGATTTTGACTCTGCTAAAGCATAAAAATACCATAATATGCTTGCAGACATTTAGGAAACATGCTAAGTTAACATACTTGTTTATCTGAAAAACAATGCTACAGTCAGTTATTCTCCTTTGAAAATGTGCGTCCGGCCCGGAATGTCTGTGTTTGTTATGGTTTGTGAAACCCGCCCACTGCCAGTTTAACCAATTGTATTTCGGCACCCCGGGTTGCCAGTTGCCGGAAAACACAGCGTATTTAATTTAATTCATTGTCATGTGCGCTCGTTCCTGTTGGTGTCGTTAATCTGGCATCCTCCGCATGCCTCAAATCTGAGGAGGAGGGGCTGGTGAAAAAAACCGTCTACAATATTTTGAATTTGGACTGCAATACCTAGTTCAACCGCTAGGTGTCAATCCTACATACAGCACCTTTAAGTGGACATTTGAATTAAATGGTGCTTGGTCAATATTAAACAAGGATTAGATCGCGCAGTAATGTGAAAAAAATCATCATCAGGCCTTCGGCGCCCCCTGCAGGCCTTTGTTGTAATGCGTAATGTACATTAGCTCTATTGTTTATAATACATTATGTATTTTAACAGTTCTGTTCAATAAAACCATATGATTTCTTGCTTTTGATACTTTATTTGAACTAATTATTATTGCATCATTGCTATTATATATGTATTTTAAGTCATTTTAAAAGCTATTGTTCACTTACATCTATTTTTATTACCACAAAAAAAAAAGATTATAATTATAGGGCCCTATGAAATCCGTTTTATTTCCAAATTCAGTTTTTTTCCATTTAAATTTTTCTATACTCTGTTTTAATGGTTAAATTAAATTTTATTAATCAAAAAGCCTGTCTAATTAATTGAGTTTTACAGTTTTATCTGTACCAAATTCTTTTTCCTTTATTTTCTGGATTCCATTTTAATGGTTCCATTAAATTTTAATAATCAAAAGAATCTCCAATTAATTGATTTTATGTTAAAAAAACATTTTTTTTTCTTTATAGAAATACTGCACATTTACATTTTTCTCCTAAATAAATTCTGGTAAATAATATTTCTGGTAAATACTCCTTTATTTAAAATACTGATTATAATTTTATTATTAGACTAGAACACGTGGATATGTTGTCATTCTTACACTATAATACTGAACTGATTTCAGTGATTTGGTCTATGAGATGGACACTTGCTTCTTGCACTCTATTGCACTTTACTTTTGCTTTAAAAAAGGATTTCATAGACATTTGGATTTAATTTGGTTTAATAAAATATTCTTAAGTAAAATTGTTGTTATTTTGGCGGGAAATTAATAATTTAGATTAATCGATTAATCGATAAATTAGTCGATAGATTAATCGAAATAAAAATAGTCGTTAGTGGCAGCCCTACAGCACATGATTACTTAGTTATCATCGGATTGCGCTAATACTCTCAAAAACACACAAGGTTTACATATAAACACAATTAGTTATGTCTAAAGTGAAAGTAACATTTGAGAGAGAAAGAGATGCGTGCAGGTCTTAAAGGGACATAACTAAACATGCTGCCGAATGTCATTAAAGGGATAGTTCACCCAAAAATGTAAATTCTGTCATTATTTACTCACTGTCATGTTGTACCAAACCTGTATTCATTTTTATTCTTGTGCTGAACACAAAAGAAGATATTTTGAAGAATGTGGGTAACCAAACAGTTGCTGGTCCCCACTGACTTTGATAGTAGGAAAAAAATAAAATAAATATGGAAGTCACTGGGGACCAGCAACTGTTTGGTTTCCCACATTCTTCAAAATAACCTTTATGTCTAACAGAAGAAAGAAACTCATTCAGGTTTAAAACAACTTCAGAGTGAGTAAATGATGACAATTTTTAATTTATGGGTGAACTATTCCTTTAATGTTAATAAAATAAAACAAAGAGAAAAATAACTCACTGCTCCTGACTGAAGAACTTTAATACAGTTACTAAAGTTCAGCAGTAATAAAATAACTTGAAATTTTCAACAATTTTTCACATATTTGTTGCACCAAAGTATACTATGATACCATAGTATCGATAAGTACTGGTATTGATAAGCAGTATCGGTATCGGTATCGATAAAATGTAAACGATACCCATCCCTAGATTAAACAAATAAAGTGAATATAACCATAGGCATATATTATGTTAAAAAAGGGTTAAAATCACATTACATTCTAACATTGTAACATTGCAATCTAAAAACAAAATTATTGCTTTTAAAGCAGAAGTAAAATTTACTAAAGTTAAAATGAAAATAATAAAAAGCACAGACTAATTGAGTAAAAATGCTGTTTTGATTACCCCATTACAGTCACTTTACAGTTAGTGCTATCATGCAAATAAACTTACTTGTAGGTTTAAAATTCTACATGTCACATTTATTGTTTATTAACTACAAATATTTCAGAACAAATTACATTATGCACTTTCTCTGCAGCAGCTCAGTCTGTCTCGTTTCAAACTGTATATCGATATAAACGGTATTGTCTTATATCGTATCACTTATAAAGAATATATCAATATATTGTACAAACTCGATATACCGCCCAGCCCTAATATAGGGCCCACTTTTCACAATCCAGTCCATTTCAGGTAGATAAAATCAATTTATGTACCATTTTTTGCTTTGAAAAACAGCAGCAAAATGGGTTGTGAACAACTTTCCTTTTCAGATGACATCATCAAGTCCTCTTAGGATTTAGCCCCTCCCCCTCTGTCCACCATAAAAAGCCCGCTTTTCACAATCCAACCCATTTCACATAGATAAAATCCATTTCTGCCACATTTTTGCTTCGAAACACAGAAGTAAAACAGGTTGCAAACAACTTTCCTTTTCAGATGACATCAAGTCCTCTTACTATTCATTCTGCCCTCCACCTCTAACACCATACAGAGTTAAATTTTCACCATCTAATCAATTTCAGATGGATAAAATCAATTTCTGCTCCATTTTTTGCTCTCAAACACCAAAGTAAAATAGGTTATGAACAACTTTCCTTTTCAGATGACATCATCAAGTCCTCTTACATTTCAGCCCCTCTCCCTCTAACCACCATATAGAGCCCACTTTTCACAATCCAATCCAATTCAGATGAAAATAAAAAAATCAATTTCTGTCCCATTTTTTCGCTTTGAAACAAAAGTAAAATGGGTTGTGAACAATGTAACCTTTTGGGATACTTGTGTGGTACATAACTAGGTTGCTAATTAATTTGTGATAAATTAGGTAAACTGGTAATACAAAGGCTGCCACTTCAATCCAACCATTTAGTGTGTATTGAATGAGTTTGAGACCCCTTGAGAAAGAAATGTGACCCTTTGATTAAAGGCATCTGCTAATTAACAAGCAGGCAAATACAAATTCCCCATCTATGATGAAACATACAAACAATCCCATTTACAACTTTAGTGGAGCAGTTCAAAATTATAGTATAACTAACAAACTTGCATTGGGGTCAACAAGAGAAGGCTTTTCCAAACTAGTTCTGCCCATTCAAACAGCCTCTTTTGTTATAATAATAACGGTTCCAAACCCAGAGGATGAATGTCGGGTAATCCTCCATGGCATCAGATCAGGATTTGAGTTGCCTAAGCCAGCGGGCAGTACATAATACTGGTCATCTCTTAATTTGCACAGGAGGTGGATGCTGAATTGTTAGACATTTTCATAATTTTTGGACTTCACCAAATCTAATAAGCCTCCTGTTGACCATCATGTCATGCATAAAGTTACTGGTTTTAATTGACGTGATTCGGTATCACAACCCTGTTAAGTGCAAACCCCAACACTGAAACAAATACTAA
Organism: Schizothorax lantsangensis; assembly: GCA_027422415.1. Lineage (NCBI taxonomy): Eukaryota > Metazoa > Chordata > Actinopteri > Cypriniformes > Cyprinidae > Schizothorax > Schizothorax lantsangensis. Next base: position 3,895,048 of record CM049841.1, on the reverse strand, counting down.
ATGCAAAGCGTAACCAAACCCCAACCTTAACCTCAATATAGCATTGGTAGCACATGATAGATACTGTTTGTAGCAATTGGATCCATCAATTTTTCTGAACTTTGAACTGAATCCAAGAAGTCTGAATTTTTTTTTACAGTGAAATTGGCTGCAGGGGTTTAGACTGAACTGTTTCGGGAAAAACATGCTTTTCATTGCTGATGATTTTGTACAATGCCATGATCATATCATAGAGGCCAAGGACAAAGTCAAGGCGATAGTTGTTTTGGAAGTAACGGCTTCATCTCAAGAACAAAACTAGGCCACATTTTCTACAGCTGGACCTGCAAATTACTTTAAATAACCACAACCAACCATTTTAATCATGCAACTTAAAAGAGCTTAATATCTTCATAGTCAAGAGCTGAATGCAGCTGAACTGTAAGCATTCATTAAAGTCATATGTTTCAGTAATTAGATCACACACTGCCATCATCCCTTTCAGCTAAATGAATATAAAGCGATCATGGAAAAGTCTTCTGATAAACAATCACACAATAATGTAATTAAAAACAAATGATCATATTTAAAACAATCCACAACTCTGCAAGGCTTGATATGGGACAGTAATCGCTGCACATGCAGTTTGGAAAGAGCTGCAGCCTCGATTCAATGTGGTCAGCAAAAACGGGTGTGTCATATGATAATAGCCTTAATGTAAAACTGAATCTCGGTGACCCAAGTTATTATCTTCATAACACCAAGGCTGCTTTTATCCCCCAGATCATCGTCTCTAGTTATTTATAGTGTCGTGGATGGCAGCCATGCCTGGCTGGTACGGCGCTCATATCCTCGGGCTGTGTGAAGCTGATGTGCAATTTAATTAAGAAGATCATTTAGACACAGATCTGATCTACTTAGCGACTGACAACCATTTGCATTGTGTTTTCAAAAACTAGATATCCCACAACTTACCAAAGGAAAAAGCTAATTATGACACTAACTTACCTTTAAAGGCTGGTGAAGGAGGATAAAATCTTGTCCCAGTTATGAAAACACAACATGAGCTTGAGTTTAAATACTCACTCCCTTCTACAACAAACTTTCTCCTTGACGTGAAAATGTTGGCACAAAGTCTCGGTTCTCTTTACAAGTGCGCAATACGGCACCCCCACTAAAATAGTCTCATAATAAAGGGTAATTTGTTCATGAAACACGCCTGGCAGTTGTAAAGCCTTAAAAGGTGCAGGCTAATTACCTTTCGGAGTCTGTCTAAACGTGTTTCGGATCGATTCAGAAAGGTGCTGTTGCTCTCAAAGCTTTGGCTAATAAAGAGTTAGTGGACTGTTTTCATGCTTTTTTTAATGGGAAGGGCAGAGCCAGTCTCTCTCTTTTAAAAAAACACACTCTTCCTCCCAACACGTTTGCCAAATGTTCTACACAAACGTGGCCTTTTCCTGCCACGGCGCAGGTCCTACTCTTTTAAAGTCTGGACTATAGTAAAACCGGAGGTCTGATCAGGCCAACATGAAAGATTCTGGCATTCATTAAATTTGCATAAATCCCTTGCTAATCCGACTGGACCATTACCTTCGGAATCATTTCCTTGGAATAGCAGAAATCCAAAATATTTGTAAACTGCACAAATATGCCTTCGGTTTAAGACACAAATCAGTCCGAATTGTATTGAAACTACTTTACAGATGTTCCTACGGAAAGAAACCGGAAAGACTTGGGATTTGGGATACACAAGGGTTAAAGGCAGAGTAACTTACTGACACAACTCCACACCTCCTCTCAGATTTCCCTCCCTCTCTTTCCACACCCCTGCCCGCATGCAGCATATTGCAGCAAAATTCCTCGTGTTGGGAAAAACAGACGGAACTTTAAAGGATAATATGTTCCCTACTCCTCCCACCTTGCTGGAATAAGGAAGCCTCCTTCCTCTCCACGTCTCACTCTCTCTCTCTCTCTCGCTCTCGCTCTCGCTCTCGCTCTCCCGCTCACCTGGTGCGGCGATCGGACTGCTTCACTTCACGCTCTCCCGGTATATAACGACCACGTGAACCGTTGTCATTCCCTGCGTGAATGGCCCATGCCGAGACAGGGATTTTCTCTCAGCAACAGCGCAGAAAGCACCAGCACGTCTGCTCGCTGCTCAACTATCTGGCTGAAACATTTCCAGCCATTCCCACACCCCTCCCCTCCTCTCCTGCAACCAACCCCTTCCTGCCAGACTGCCTCCGGCAAGAGGCCGCCCATCCGCAGTCTAGCCAATAGCATCCCGCATTCCCTCTCTGAGGCTCTGTTGTTGGCTGAGTTTCCCCGAACTGGCAGGCTGACCTCAGAGCTTCTCATGACAAGCTCCTGAATGCTGAACTTAGAGGTATTCCCCCATTTTTACGCCCTGGCAACAGAGGATTGATATCGTTTCCCCAACTTTCCCAAATTCTACACTGGAGATGACTGGAAATGTTTTATAAACAGCAATGTGCACAAATTTGGCACTTTGAAGGAATAGTTGCTTCAACCCTGGTTTTCTTTCTTCAGTGGAATATAAATCTGAATGCATACTTTATGCTCCAAAAAGGACAAAAACACAATAAAAAAACTTAATCATTGGCACTTTAAAATGTTCAATAACCATGAGAAGCAGGTTATTGGTCCAATTAATTTTCGGTGTGGACGGGCTATGCAATGTGATGCCAGAGAAATATAAAAACCAAGTGGTAGACAAAATAATTGGGTTTTTCATCATTTGCAGGGCTGAAAACTTGGACTTAACATATATCACTAAGGTTATTAGTTAAACTAAATCTAAAAACATAAAAAATATATATTTTTGTAATAATGTAAATGTTAACTGAAATAAAAAAATAAAAAAAAATAAAAAACATTTTATATAATATAAAACACTTTTATATTATATTTTTATTTATTTTACATATTTTATACAAAAACAATAAAACATTTCAGCTAGATGCCAAGGCAATATTTCTCATTTTAATTTAAGTTAAATACTTTTTTTATTTAAACAATAAAAATAAAAATAGCTAAATAGAAATAAATCTAAAACAAGAATAAAAATTTATAAAAACTACACATACATTAAAAAAAAAAAAACTGGAAAATATCAAAATAAATAAAAACTATACTAGTGTAGCAAAACTGCTCATTAATGGTTAGATGGCATTTTTTACATATTATATATATATATATATATATATAATCAGCCAGCTGCCAAAGCAACATTTATCATTTTATTTTAGTTTAAATTAATATACTAAAATAACTAAAACAGAAATAAAAATTAATAAAATCTACTTATTAAAAAAGAAACTACTAAAAAAAATCTCCAGTCCCCATTCAAAACTTGAGTGATGCATTTAAAGAAGCATTTTTGAGTTTAACACAAGAATAAGATTTAAGAGCTCCAACGAAGAGGAAGATTATCATTGAGCATCTGCATTAATTTTGCTCATTTCCTAATGAAAATCTATCATATGATTTCAGAAGACTTTAAATTTTATATTTGTCCTTTTGAACTTGACAGGTTCAATTACACCATGCACTTTGATCGCATGGAAAAGAGCAGCATGAACTTTCTTCTCACTGTCTTATTTTGTGTTTCACAAAAGAAAGCAAATAATACAAGTTGGGAATGCTACGGGGGTAAGTAAATGATGACAAAATCTGCATTCATAAGTGAACTATTCCTTCAAGGCTGTTTTAAAGCACATCTGCCCTCAAGGAAGTGTTTTGTGTTGTCGCAACAAAGAAAGACTTTGAATTCTCTCGCACATCTAACACCTCCGTCAAACGCCGCAGCTCTGCCTGCCTCCAAGGTCTCTGCATCCCCTGGCAACCCATCGCTATGACAATGAGCATCGTTACCGTAGGGCGACGAGGACACGTCCTCTCCTCCCTACCTTCGTGACAGGAAGCCTCTCGGCGTCACGTGAGGGATGATGTAGTGGGGTAGAAGTGATGAGTCAGATGCCGCTTCACAATGTTTCTATCCCAATCAATAGAACAGCTGTAGCCTCGTGCTTTTAGGGGCTCACGTTCCCGCAAGCGCACTGCAATTATGTGACAGCCAAAGTGCTTTTACAAAAGCAACGGCAAACGACGTTAAAACAATGCACTGCCTAAACATCAATGAGGCGAGACACACGCTCGCACTCAATGCGGCTGCCAACTAACCCTGATAACCCTGACAGTCAACTCTATGTGATTACACTAAACAACCCAACTGGTTTAATGCTGTTTATTGCTCAAATTGCTCATTTGACATGTAGGTTCAAGGCTGAACGATTCGGTCAAATAATTCACGCATCTGCATCTCGCTAAGGAAGTTAACTTAGCTAAGAAATTATACAGGTTTATTTGTTTGCTTTGGTCCATTAGTACAATTAGGCAATGCTATTTTAACAAAGAATGGAATATAATGGAAGAAAATCAATTGCATGCATCTTTCAGGAAACTTGAGGAAATTAAATTGTGCAATGTTGACATTATTTAAAATTTAAGGTTCAGCATCGTTTACCATCACTAGTAAATAATTCAACCCATGACATAATTGCTGATATAAAGCCAAAACCCTTGGATTCCCTTCGGAGAGGACGTTAAGCTTATCTAATTGTTTACAGATTGAGACATTAAGCCTAAATATTTGATATACAATTCTAGATTTCCTCATTTATTAGAGCAGCTCTGACTAATACAGCTATTTTATTACATATCACCAGTTCAAGTTTGTTTAATGATTACTTTATCAAATGTGTCACATTGTTAATGTTCTACAGAAATGTAAACCACTTCTGAGCTTCCCGTTTCACACTATAATCGATTCCTAGCAGCATGCCGATCTGTCATGATGAAACTATTGGACAGATTTTAGAGAGGTGAACCAAATGAAGGCCTGATGTATTAACAGTAACTGTCCTTAAAGCTCCTTGCAATTAATTGCTTGCATTTTTCCTTTGCAAGCAGCTTTGGGTAAATTCAGATAAAAGCATTTGCTAAATTAATAATGGAAATGCAAAAAGACAATTCACATCAGTAAGCATTCATTTAAAGGTTTTTGCATGGGACAAGCCTGATGCAAATGCATCTGCATTTAACCTCCACTACATTTGCATTCAAAATTGTAGGTCAGGGATCTTCTGAGTGTTGCATTTCAAACCTGGCCTCCAACAGCATACATACTGTACCAAATTTATGCAATTATAGTATATACAGTAGTTTGCATCACAATACTTTAATAGCTTTGCAATGTAAACACCATTACATTTTAATCATACTTAACACTTTTTAATGCGAGAGAGACATTGAATAATTTTGCATAACTTAAGCTCCATAAAATGCAATAATTAACATTTTTATATTTTACACGACTTCTTGAAGATCTCTGCTCTTTGTGTTTTTAAAACATGTCTACAGTAAACTGTTCATTACACTGCGATGCAAAACTATATAATGCAGGGTTCTAAAACCCAAAGGTAACTAATTACCCCCATTAGACATTCTCACTGAACACGAACCATTATCCTGCGTTGAACAACCAGGATCTAACAGACAGAGGCTTAATTTACTAAACAACGAGAAAGGTACGGTACCTGCTGCGAGGGCAAATAAAAAGGAGATCATGGAATTAGATTGCTATGTGGGTCATACTTGCATTATGCTTATTGAGATTTAGTAAAGCATCTTAGCATATATCCTCTTCCATATCTGTCTCTCAGCACTTTCTCAGGTAACTCACCTTTCATCTGCATGTCTCAGCTAACTAATGATACATGTTTGGACACTGTACCATGATAAGACCATGTTATTTCAACAGACAGGTACTATGACAATGATGACATGATGCTATGGATTACGTTACATTATGGTGATCAAAGTAATATGGTATATGTTAAAAAAAACTACCATGGCATTCATATTCAATACTATTACTGTACCATGATATAGGCCTACTTTTCTCATCCCGTCGCCGACGCGACGCAACTAAATTAAGACGTGACGCATAGACAGCTGCGTTCATAATGGAAGCGTTCTAGTAGTTGCGTGTTGGTGGTGATGATGATAATAGGCGCGTTCGACTTGAAGCAGCGCTGAGCAGAATGCTCACCTTATGACATCAAAGTACCGCGAGAGCGATTCGAATGCATAGGATCCGACTGCTTTCTTATCGCTCTCGCGGTACTTTGATGTCATAAGGTGAACATTCTGCGCAGCGCTGCTTCAAGTCGAACGCGCCTAGTGCACTAGTTGTTGGGCTCTCACGTGCTTGGCGCGGGATTTGGGAGCGGTTTCATGAAGGGACTAGTCTTGATGGGTGAACCGTGTGTCAATCTGTGCATATCAAGTAGCCTAACTGTTCCAGACAGAAACATCCGGGTGATTTATTCGATTTCATTCTCCTCACGCAGCGATGACGCGGGGAAAAGACACGTGAAGTCTGAAGTAACAAATATAGCTAAACTCATCGTCATCATCATTTGTGTTATGTTATGTCAATCTGCGTGTGCGTTAAAGCAAGGAAAAAAACTGTTCTTAAAGTCATTATTTTAAATAAAATATCAAACCGATTATTTCCTAGCTCCGCCGATTTATAAAAATTCAAATAGCCTAAATAATCCTCAAGGAACGATGACGCGAACGCTATTAATTTCAACACTAACAAGTGTGAAATATGAGCTATCAGTGCTGATTTTCTTTTTTAGCTATGCTAACGAATGCAGCGACTAAGCCATCATCATTTATATTCTGTTTTATGCTCGGAAACAAACTCTTACGTCTTTTACTAATCGCGTCAGAACTCGGCGGACGATTTATAAACTGACGTGATTTATATTCGAATTAATTCCCATCACGAAGTAACGGGGCGATGACGCGGGGGAAAAGGCAACAGCTGTCAACTAAAACAATCCTCAGGAATGAGCTGTCAACGCGTATTTTTCATCGATTTTAACAAATTCAATGTCATGGTGATTTTACGACGGCCCAGTCCGCGAGCGTGCCCGTTTTAGCTCGTGGGCATTTCACGCAAACCTGGAAACTTCTCGCGCTCTATCGCGTAACGTTAGTTTTTTATTTTCCTGAACTATTTATTATCTCTCGCTCGGAAACAACAAGGAAACACACAGCATTTACTAAACCCGTGTCGACATCACTGAGCGACGAACCCAACGCTAGCCAAACACGCTCTCTCTGCAATGACAAACATTGTATTGACATTTGACACACTGTATCAACAATAAACCGCCTGCGCTTTACAAATAACCTCTCGCGCTACTTTGTCGACACCTTCAAACGCTTGAATTGAACCTGCCGCTTACCTGGTTATCATGACCTGCCGCTGCTGTGCCGTTTCTTGACCACAAATCACGCAGACGGCAAAAGAGCTCGATGAATCTGCGGCAAATGACTCGTTAAGTCAAGGGAATTAAGGCTTGTTTTTTAACCGAAGCGAACATTGTCGTCGATTTGTCCGGCAGCTGGTTTAGATTTTAACGCCGAACTCAAGTTAGTTTACCAAAAAGCTGGTCGTGCAACAAGCTGCTCTGACAGCTCGTGGGAGGAGGGACCAGGTCATGTGACTGGGAAAGGGGGAAGGTTGCTACGTTGAAACAATAATTATACCATAAATGTATTTCATATAACTACTTTTATCATTTATATGTCTTAAGGAATTTAAAAAAGCTGCTGTTAAATGTAGTTTATGATATCTAGTCAGAAAACTTGTCATGGCGGTTGTGTTAATTTCCCCCTATTTACAGTCTGAGGTGGTTTAACCCAAATGAATGTCAGGAGCCCTGGGAAGGGCAAGGGTCTGCTTGTTGCCGTGGAAACAACAGTGAATCTCCCGAGGGTACAATGGATGTGGGCTACAGTGCTGTTAAATCAACAAGCTGAAGGCCTGTTGTTCATCTAAGATGGTGACGATTAGATTCAGACGGCTGAATCTGCAACAGTTTACATGTCAAGACAGTGAGTGAGAGCCCTGTGTGCCCAGAGGCCCCTGTGCCATGATATTATGAAAGTTATTACTTTTAAGATGAAGACCGGAAGTGCATAACTGAAAAGTAATGACGGCAATTAGGATAATCCATAATGATAAATAATAGACATTAGGGGTGGGTTTATGTGAGATAGATTATACAATGAAAATGTAAAAAGATTAACTAATGGTGCAGCAGTACAAAAAAAGAGGGAAAATATATGAAAATATATGCAGACTTTTTCAACAAAACTGAAAACAAAGCACAAATCTGCTTGTGGATATATATCTTTTACTTGCTATTAAATGCCACAAACAAAACTAGGAATATATTTCAAAGATTCGATGTCACAAACCATTCTGATGTTTTAGCTCTTAACTTTGAGGTTAACGTTTATATTTTTCTAAAAGTTTAAATGTAGATATGCACATGTAAATGTGTAATAGAAAATGGAACAAATAGATTAACCATAAAATGTAAAATAATTTCTATTATTCGAAGTAGAATCGGTTAATTTACATGTTATCACTTTAGCGTAACTGGAAAACATTTTAATAGCGTAGTCAAACAAGAACCGTATAAAGTAATAAAAGGTAATCTCTTATGATTATAATAAAGAAAACTAACAACTTTAAATTGAACATGGTGACTGCATTGTGTTTGGTTTGCCATTCCCTGCTGGAAAGTGAAGGACTACAAATAGATGTAGGCTATAAAGATGTATTTGTTTTCCAGCTCATCTCTTTCCTCTTGAAATACAGTAAAATTACCCACCTTTAATTGGGACAACTCATGGCTCTAAGAAGAATTCAAGGCATGTAATCACCTCAAAGGTTTTGCATTTGATAAATGACTATCTGAACACTTCCCCATGCTGGGACCTGAGAAAGTCGTCTACTTTAGAAGAAAAAAACTGCAGAAACAATCCAAAATGATGAATATGATTAAGACATCTGAACTAGGAATTGTGATGTATTAGCACTTGGGCGAACCCTTAATCAAGACTTTCTGCATTGAAATAATTGATGTGCCAACATTTCTGTCCCAGAGGAAGGTCATTAGGTTGGCAGATCATCAATTAATGTTGACTTAAAGGTGACTGAATGGCAACCTTTAAGAAATAAATGATTGCAAATATGTATTGATAGGTGTTACGAGGATGGTCGTTTATCATAGCTGTTGTATGCCTAAACACACTAAATAACCTAATGGACTAAAGGATATTGATTTGATGACGATTCACTGGATAGAGCACATCTGGATTTTCTTCTTGTAAACAGAAGATGGGGAAGTGTGTCAGAAACATTCATAGAATGAACCAGAACTCACTGATACTATTATTTTCTCCAGTGCACATGCCATGAGCAAATTAAATGATTAGAAGTCAGAACCTCATCACTGGCTGCTGGGTTTGGTGTGCTGTGGAAAACTACTGTCAACACTCTCAAAAATAAAGCTTCTAAAAAGAGTTTTTTCACAGCAATGTTATTGAAGAACCATTTTTGGTTCCCCAAAGAATGTTTCAGTTAACAGTTCTTAAAAGCACCCCTTTTTTTCTTAGAGTTTAAATAACATTTTTTCCACTATAAAGAATCTTTTGTTGAATAAAGTTCCATGGATGTTAAAGATTCTTCACGGAACCATCAATGCCAATAAACAACCTTTATTTTAAAGGGGCCGTTCACACAAAACGCGTCTTTGCACTTAAAAATATGAAACGCAGTGCTCAGGAATGTTTTTTTTTTTTTTTTTAAAAATTTTTTTAAGCGCAGCGCAGAATACCTCCTCCGCAATATTGCCGTAAAATAAAACAGTTGCCATGCCAACTTGCTTCTGCAAAACAAAAGTTTGCAAGGCTTGCCCTGCCTTTGGTGTCTTCTGATTGGTCCACTGTAAAAGACTCAAGATGTGAGCGCAACGGTCATAGTCATCCGTCGAGTGCGTTTACATAGAAAAATAATGGCAAAGTAGTACACTAAGAGTGTATGTTCACTGTGGTAACATTTAGGTAAACCAATTTTATTCAAGTAATATTCGGCAAAAACGTCTAAATTTGGTAATTTTTTATTTTTTTATTGGCTATGAAAAGATATTTGTTTACTCAGGCCCCGTTTACACTAGTGCATTTTCGTTTTAAAAAAGCGTTTTAGAATGAAAACGATCACCGTTTACACTGGCATTTCCGCTGTGTTTCAGAAACGATCTCTGTCTACACTACACAACCGAAAACGCATGTCACATGACCATTCATGCAGGTACAACCATAGATATGTACAGGTAGATGCCCTATTATTTAGATGGCGGACACGTCTATGTGCTTGGAGCGGTCGAATGGGAAATCTACCTTTACACATCTATGGTTACAACAATGAGCATGATGTAATTGTTTACACGGTCGTCAAGGATACGCAGAGAGAATGTGGGCAGCCACGCCATCATTTTCAAAAGTCTCCGCTTTGGTCCGTTTACACTGAAACGCAACCCCGGAGGTTTCAAACTAAAACGGGGTCTGCTGCATTTTCAAAAGTCTCCGTTTTCGACCTCGAAAACGCCGAAGTAGTGTAAACAATAGGTGTAACTGTAGCAAAAGTTATGCATTTTAAAATGAAAACGCACTATAGAGTAAACGGGGCCTTACACTCTTAAAAATAAATGTTCATTGGCTTCTATGGTTCCATGAAGAACACTCATTGAACCTTTTTAATGCACAAAAGGTTCTTTACACTGGAAAAGGTTCTTTAGATTATAAAATGTTCTTCACACTAAGAAAAGAAAATGTTTCTTTTAAGAATTGATCACTGAATGCTTCTTTGGGGAACCAGAAATGGTTATTCCATAGCATCACTGCCAAAAAACAAAACAAAACAACTTTTGGAACCTTTATTTTTAGGAGTGTAATACATAAATTCAACACTTCATTATTATATAGGTTGGGAAATAATAAACGGTATGGGAGGATCTTCAATTCATGTCAGTTTTCATGCTTCCAATATTTCACATCCGTCCAATTAGCACATTGTGCCACTGCGTTTGGCTTTAAATATGTCATGCTTATTTTAAACTGAAGCAACAACAGCATTGCGATTGTGCAAAAGATCTCAATCAGCATTCCTCAAACCCATAACTGCTGAGCGCGGCTTCCTCCCAAAACCTTCCCAGCGTTCGCCAGACATCCGAAAAACATAAACATCATCACCGCGATCTCCTCCGGGATTAGCCGAGTTACACAACCGTACAGTTTGCAAATCACCAAAAGTTGAAAACAATTCTTGGCGAAACATTCCTTCCGTTCGGCCCAGCATTGGTAGGGAGCTGTTGAATGTGGCCATAATGACCTAAGTGTGGTCTCTCGCCGTCATGTGAAATGGCATTATTCAAGGAGGTGCGGAGAGACAAACGGTGGCTTATTATGTTGAGTAAGAGTCTAAATAGACCTCTAGAGATGAGTGCTAATTCCAGACTTGTGCATCATCTCCATTTTGGCAAAGTGCATCAGACACGCCACCTTGAATGATCAACAGGACCTGGAATAACATTGTGTTGCTAAATTTAAGGTCCATTAAATTTCAACACAGCACATCGAACGCCAAAAACAGTCATCTGAAAATAAATAGCCATTAGTAAGAGACTCAGAATGCGATTCAAATGGCCATTTCGGGAGTTGTTTTGATGTGAGTCAAAGCTTCGCTGGCGGTGAGATGTAAAGAAGGTTCACTGGTTAAGCTTCTCTGTTGAAAGGTCACCTGTCCGTGGCTTTGAGCTTTAAACGGTCACTAAACCCCACCACATCGATTCATAAAAATCCTACTACATTACACTCTGTGTGTGAATTTCATTTCAAACATAGAGTGACCTTTTAATACTCTCCCCGTGGTTGTCATTTTAAGTGACAGTCACAGTCTGAGTTTTTTATACTAATCCAATAGTAAAAAAAAAAGTGTTTTTAAAAATTAGACCAAAACATCTTCTCCTTAAATATTTTTAGACTGTGCCTTATACTCCAGCTCAATTTTGTGTATTATGTTTCGAAACGTAAATAAGGCAACACATTGCATTGTCAGCATTGCTAGAAGAGGTGGGGCTGCGTTATCAATCAAGCATTCATGCATGCATGTGTAAAGAATGTTTCTGGCTTTTAAGAAGCAGGGCACAGTTATCAAATCTATGTTTTAAATCCTAGTTCTGCTGTCCTTTGCTTTCCTGTAGCTCAAATGGTAGAGCATGGCGCTAACGACGCCAAGATCATGGGTTCGATTCCCAGGGAAAGCAAGAACTGATCAAATGTAAAAACTGTAACTTGAATGCAATGTAAGTCGCTTTGGATAAAAGCGTCTGCTAAATGCATAGCATGCATAAATGCATTGTTTCATGCCAAATACATTGCACAAGTAAATTTAATTTAAATATCACAATGCACATAGTCCCAAAGCCGCTTTTACAGAATAATACTGCATTATGATGTATTAGATTTTAATTTAAAGCTTATTCAACTCAAGCTCATTGGAAAATGTGCCTGTGGTGAAATTTCTGCAAAAATGTCTTGCTCATTTCATGACACGTTCAAGTGAAATGTCCAGTGTGGTGCCAAAAGCCCAAAACAGATGAACATGAATCTTGCAACATTTTATGTTGTTTGTTACATATTGCAGTAATTGAATGAATTGGCGTGAAAATGAATAAAACGTGTTGATGTTTTACTGCCTCTAGTGTTCATTACAGCTGGAAACTGCAGCAAAATATAAGCATAGGTACATTTTTGGAGTTTGGCAAAATTTAGATAGGCTACATGTTTTCCTAATCAGCCTATGTTACAATACAGTATTTGTCCATAACAAAATCAGCGTCAACTCTAGCAAGGAACTATTTTAATAGTCATTTTTTTCAAGAGTTTGGTGAACTCAATATATGAGACTAAATTATATTGATTGAATTATATTGATGTCACTGTCTTGCGTAACTGTATTTATTATTTGATCTCAATTAATTCTCAATGTTTTTGGCCTCTCACACTAATAACTGTAAATAATAGAGTAATATTCTGTAAATTTGCATCCAAATCTTTCTCATTTTAATCTGAATTGTATAAATAATACGGAAGACCAGGAAAGAGGCAGCATGCAATATGCCCTCCATAACCTCTCATGGCAAAAACGAGACCCTGAGCGACTCCAAGAGAAAAATGGCACCGCTTCACTTGAACCTCAATGTCGACATTACCCTTTCCAAGGAGCTGATGCAGAAAGCGTGACAGACAGCTGAGAGGTTTCAAGATGCCGAATGGTATTCATTAAAATGATAATTCCAATGGTATTCATGAAAAACAAAATCCCAAGACTATATGCCAATATGCTTGTGCTTGTTTCTGTGCAATGTTAGCAGTAGACACAGAAATTCTCCTGCATATGAAGTGCACTTATCAGTAAAGGTTTAATGGCCATCGTGTGCAGGGCGATTCTCAAGAGACGAACGGATCGATTGAGTTGCAGAGGAGAAGAACGGAGACTCCAGGAGAACATTAAAGGAATAGTTCACCTCGTCATCATTTACTCACCCGTGTCGCTTCAAACCCATTTACTGGAGAAATCGAGGAATCTTCATGCAGTTATTTTTCCTACAATGACAGTTATCACATCTGCTAAGGTTCAAAAGGGACAAAAAGCATTATCATAATCTAAGTTTTCACAAATACGAGTGAACAAATGAATCACACAATTTCCATTTTAGTGTGAACTATTCCTTTAAACAGCTCGCTCTCTAGTTCCGTGCAACCTAGTGTGTTGTGAAGACAATTGTTCTCCAGTGTATTATTTCCCCTTCTAGAACCCGCCGGTAATATGTTGATTGGGGTTTGTAGCCATGTTAATGGTGGCTGCATCTGAATCTTATATATTGTTTTTTACATCTGCTTGACCTTTGTGATCTAGCTGGCAGCGTTTGAGACAAAACTGCTTCTACACTCCTAAACTGAAAGCTCAAGCTAACCCACGCACATTGACAGCAAATATGCATCCTTTGGGTCATCTTATTCATTTTATCCAAAGAAAGTCTACTTTTAATGAGTTGCATCATTTGCAAATGAACACGTCTTGCCTCTAACTCTCATCCTCTTGGTTGTGGACCTGGTCGCTCGGGTAAAGATGTTTCCGTTCATCTGAATAATTGTTCTTTTTTTAGGGATGGTGTGACGTGACGTCTTTATAGCTGGTTTTCTGTGCTTTCTGCTTTTTCTCAATCTATAGTATTACAATTCATACTCTGACATGTGAATGAAACTGAATTTCTGCAGTAATTGGTTGCTTCCGTCCTCACATAGATGGAGACATACAGTAATTATATGTAACATAATACCATACAGGGTCATGTGATTCAGATGTATTGATGCAGGAATAGAGTGGCTGAGAATAGACCTCTATATTTACAAACAGGAATATTTATCGGTAGGTCAAAGACAGAAGTAAAAATAAAATTAGACAATTAAAAAATTAGACAACACTTTACTTAAAGCTTTATGTATGTTGCATTATAAAGGGTTATTAATGGGTAAAATGCATTATAATTATAATTATAATGTGCACTGTGATGCATTATATCTTGTCGAAGAAAATTATTACCGAATTTAAAATGCATAGTGTGACAATGACTTGATAAGTGTTATAATGTATTAATTGTTGTTACAATTATTCATGAGATTGTACAATGCATTATAAGGTGCATTACAAGGCATAATTAATGCATTAAAACTACTTTTACAATGCATTATACATAAAGGCTTTAAGTAAAGTGTTACCAAAAATTACATATTACAAATAAAATTATTATATATATTTTTTTTTTACATTGTACACCAAAGATGTCAACAAAGCATATTCAACAAAGCATATTTGAATGAAGCATATTCAAATACTGCATGTAAACAGGCATTTTTCTATGCAAGTTCAGTGACTGATATTTGGCCATTCTGCCACATAAGGCGCTATCCCTGCTAACAAAAATATGTTCCAAAAACGTTTACTTATGACCTGTTAACTTATGAAAATGTCAATGTTCTCAAAATGTTCAGTTTAGAAAATGTTTTTTTCTTGGTTGCATGAACGTTAGAGAAAGCATTAACAGAACATTCTATGTTATCAATTTCAAACATTATGGGACAGTTACATTTATGCATTTAGCAGACGCTTTTATCCAAAGCGACTTACATTGCATTCAAGTTACAGTTTTACATTTTATCAGCTCTTGCTTTCCCTGGGAATCGAACCCATGACGTTGGCGTTGCTAGCGCCATGCTCTACCATTTGAGCTACAGGAAAGCTGTTACTTTTAAATGTTCTCTAAACCATATAAAAAAATAGTCAGTATTAACGTTTAAAAATAGTAAGTTCAGATGTCTGAACAATTTGTTTCTTGTTCACATCAGATTTGAATTCCTTATTGATTTAGGCAAATTGCATGTGTATTGGCACATGTGTGCAAATGATTATGTACAATTGTCTGTAATTTGCACAATAACTAAATGCACACAGCTTGTTGATCAAAACTGATGAGTTGATTCTCAGTGAAATTGTCAATCTCTTCACAACTTCTAAACATTGTGTGAGTGATCACATACAAAATTATCCTTTCAATTATCAAAATCTGTCAAACATGCATGTTTATTCCATAAATATCTGATATCGAATGGTTGCAATGTCTAAGTTGGCAAATGGCTTAACATTAGGGTTGCAAAGTGGTGGAAAAATGTATGGAAACTTTCCATAATTTTTTGTACCAGAACATTTCCACCTCTTTACAACCCTACTTGCCATTGTAATGAAACAGGAATCACAATCTTGCCAATCAACCACATTTGAAATCATATATCTGGGTTTTGCCCAGCACAATCTGTATCATTTTTGAACAAGGAGGAACGTCTCAACCCTAAACTGACATTCTTGTGTAGTAGAGAAAGCCGTCTGTCAAAAAAAAAAAAAACATGAAATTAAATTTTTATATAACATGGAATGAAATGAACAACAAATATTTCCATGATAAAAAAAAAAAAAAAAAAAATTGATCAGTGTGACACACATGAAGACAAAAACACTTTGGTGGCATTGGCCAATTCACTGACACAATACTTTGAAGAATGAACTAAATGTTTTGGGTCCGTTTGCAGACATGCAATACATTTCTTATGTTCCAGCAAACAGTTATGACAATTGTCGTTACAGTATAGACAATGTTACGACTGTTTCGAAAAAATGTGCCAAAGCGATTGAGAAAAACTGTAACAATACTGGAAGAATGGTTGCTCATAACTTTGAGAGAACCTTGCCAGAATGTTCCGATAATGGGAATTATGCATAAATATCTTCTTTCATCCAATTTAATGTCAGATACTGCTCGATGTAGGCCTAACTCTATTGCCCCCTTTAGTGTGATTTTTTTGCCGCTAGATCCAATGCAAGCGCACATGTAACATTAAGTATAGACCAACTGTTAGCGCCTACATTTGCACTTTTACATGTTTCTACTCATGAGTAATAAAAATTGTAATTCCCGACTTTGAAAACATTTTAATGTGATTTGCAAGCCATTTCCTGATCACCATCATTGTCAGTTCCTTAATAAAAGTCGAAACTGTGCAATAATACATAAGGATAAAAGTATTTAATTGCAAATCCATAAAGCAGTTTATTAAGGGAGTTTATCTAAGCTGCTGATTTTTGCGGCCTGTGATGATGTTCAGAAAGAGAAGGTTAAACAGAGAATGGAAAAAAAGCTACGAAACTAGTAAAGCTGGAGTAAAGGAAGAAGAAGAAGCAAACAGCAGGGCAGGTAGTGTTCTATCATTCTCTGCACTGTCAATTAGATCAGTCGATTACATTGATTGAGACGCTCCACCTGTGCATTTAACCCCTCTGCGTCTCCTCCCTGGAGTATTACACACATCCATTTGCTGATGGATGGAAGGATTTCCCGTCACCGTCGATGACCCGTCTGACCTGGATTAAGACTTAACAGACGATGCAATATTACAGAATTGTTGAGCATCAGAGGTGGGAATCATTAGACCCAGAGGAGCTTGGGTAACACTTTAACACCAGTGCTTCTCAGCCGGCGGGTCACGGTCCAGGAATGGGTCACAGGTCTGTTCTGAGATGGATATGATAAGCATAGCAATACATTTCATCTTTCATAAAAATATAAATTATGTATGTTTAAATGTATAAATGTTAATTTACTATGAAGCTTTATTATGAAACATACACAGTATATATATATAAAATGCAAGGGATTCATATTTTAATATTGCATGAATCCTTAAAACAAATCCTACGGTGACCTACAAGTGCAAAACAAATCACAATTATGAAAACAAAATAACAAATTACAAATGCAAATGCAAATATAAAAAACTAAATAACAATTCAGAAAACACAACAACAATCCCGAAAACATTATAACAAGTCAGAAAACACAATGACAAATTCGAAAACAAAATAACAAGTCAGAAAACACAACGACAAATCAGACAAACCGGAAGAGGTAGGTATAGTTTGAGACAGCGCCATTGGTTTGGGAATAGATTACTCACCGCTGACTGGATGAGACATCTGTCAATCAAGGTACAGGAAGAACCACAAGAAGCACAGCAGAGTCTATTATAACATCAGCTCCAGTGGTGCAGATGGTAAATCATTGTCATGTCTTTTTGACGCGATCGACCAGTGGTTCGATCCCACCTTTGGCCGATCTTTTTTTTTCTCTCCCTTTTCAAATCTCATATCGCATCGTAAAGGCATTTATTTTCAATAAAAATGAAGGAAATAATCAAAAAGTTGAAAATAAAGTATCGGGTAGGGTTAGGGTAGGTGCAGAGAGGGCTTTATATTGTACCAATAAGGTGGCATCCATTTAATAATTTGAATTAAAATTATAATTTACACTCAATACCTCATTATTGCATACTGTTTTATAATGTACTACAATACTGAAGTGCAGATAATTGCCACTATTTGCAACAAGTAACGTTAGTATACATAGCTGAACATCCTGCTATTTTAACATAGTGTAAAACCCTACCCGATATTTTATTTTCAACTTTTTGATTATTTCCTTCATTTTTATTGAAAATAAATGCCTTTACGATGCGATATGAGATTTGAAAAGGGAGAGAGAAAAAAAGATCAAAAAGCGTCAAAAAGACATGACACATGATTTACCATCTGCACCACTGAAGCTGATGTTATAATAGACTCTGCTGTGCTTCTTCTGGTTCTTCCTGTACCTTGATTGACAGATGTCTCGTCCAGTCAGCGGTGAGTAATCTATTCCCAAACCAATGGCGCTGTCTCAAACTATACCTACCTCTTCCGGTTTGTCTGATTTGTCATTGTGTTTTCTGACTTGTTATAATGTTTTCGGAATTGTTGTTGTGTTTTCTTAATTGTTATTTTGTTTTTTATATTTGCATTTGCGTTTGTAATTTGTTATTTTGTTTTCTGAATCGTGATTTTTTTGCACTTGTAGGTCACCGTACAAATCACATTTTACACAGAACTGCATCCAAATACACACACCACCCTTGACACACTTATGCAACTGAGTTGTGAAAACAACCCACTGGTTAAGAGGTAATCAGTACATTCCTGTTACTTCAGAGGTCATTCCAAAACACTGCAAAATTCATGAGCTGTAGACATGAAGCAGTGTAAAAATGGTTTCATTCCTGAACGTATGTGTATGTGTGTTTGACTGTGCATGCATGCACGTGCTAGATGAAGTGTTATTCCTGAGATGAGAAAGTGTGTCTGTTTAATGTCTGGCCAGTGCAGCTCACTACAGTGTCTTAAGACTGCTTTGACTCCTTCGGTGTGAAATATTAATGCAGCTACTGCAGACCCAATGATCACCATCAGATGAGAGGAGCAGACCACTGCAGGAGAGAATCACGTCTGCATATACTACAACTCAACACATGCATGACAGCAAATTATAATTCCTTGTCATTTTAAAAGAAAGCTTAATTTAGTAACAAACCTGACGTGTTTGTTTTAGTTTTAAACATTGGTAGCTTAAAAATACAGACAGACAGACAGACAGATAGAACGATAGAATGATAGAACGAACGATAGAATGATTGAATGATAGATAGATAGATAGATAGATAGAACGATCGAATGATAGAACGAACGATAGAACGATAGATAGATAGATAGAACGATAGATAGATAGATAGATAGATAGATAGATAGATAGATAGAACGATCGAATGATAGAACGAACGATAGAACGATAGATAGAATGATAGATAGATAGATAGATAGATAGATAGATAGATAGATAGATAGAATGACAGATAAATCACACGCTCCATTAAATATACATGCACACACAACACTGAAATATAAATAATAGAAAACATAATTTGTAAAAAAAAATTAAACCATCATTCTCTGTCTGTTCTGATTAGTTCAGTTCTGTTGCTATGGTAATTGTTTTATATCATTCAATTTTTATATTAGTTATTTGAAATTTCTGTCTACACAAACACTTGCACACATAAACAGTGAAGTACATGTACGGGACATTTACTCGTTTTAACCCCAGAGTCAGACAGAAAACATTCATATGATGTTTGTTTCTGCAGGGATTCACCATGAAGGTGTGTGTGTGAGTGTGTGTGTGTGTGTGAGAGAGAGACCCCTCATCGAATGTATAACTGTATTGTGCATAATGCATTCTGTATGAGACACGGCGAGAGTGAAATATAGACATGAAGACAAGAAGACGCGCTGCAGAATACTCAGCTCTTGG
This sequence comes from Schizothorax lantsangensis, assembly GCA_027422415.1. Lineage (NCBI taxonomy): Eukaryota > Metazoa > Chordata > Actinopteri > Cypriniformes > Cyprinidae > Schizothorax > Schizothorax lantsangensis. The sequence goes on along the minus strand of CM049841.1, from coordinate 3,875,267 downwards.
TGGGTAGAGATGGTTAGAACAACAGCAGAAGAGATTTTTCTGTGGCTGGCAACAGCGAGGGCGTGAGAATGAAAAAAGAGAGAGGAGACTTACTGAAATGGGGAGGAAAGCCAATGGCAAGCCAACCCACGCAACACCTACATCCCCCATCAGGCACACGCACATACATACAGCATGAATACTGACAGATATCCAGAGAGTGTGCACTTACATTCTCCTACATACAGCACATGCAAGTACACAAACGTGAACGCTTGGCCCCTGCATTTGTCCCATTGTAGACATATAAGGAGTGCACTTTATGTTACCGTGGCGATAAACAAACCTCAACTCGAGAGGGTGATAGGGTTCCAGGTGTCTGTGCTATTAAACCAGGTGCATTTTTCTCAATTTCTGTCCATTCAAAAGTAATAAATATTGAATTTGTAATTGTAATTTAATAGTTCACCCAAAAATAAAAATGCGCTCACCCTCAGGCCATCCAAGATGTAGATAAGTTTATTTCTTCATGAGATTTGGAGAAATGTAGCATTGCTCATCGGTGCTTGATCTGTGCAGATTTGTCTCCTGATTCAGACCAGAACACTTTTTCACTGGAGGAAACATTATTATGGATAATGGACTCGTATTTTAGTTAAAACTGTCTTAATGATCGATTTATTTCAGCTTTTGTCTTCTCAAGATGTTAACTGATGGACTGGAGTGGTGTGGATTATTGTGATGTTTTTATCAGCTGTTTGGACTCTCGTTCTGACGGCACCCATTCACTGCAGAGGATCCATTGATGAGACACTGATGTAATGCTACATTTCTCCAAATCTGAGGAAGAAACAAACTCATCTACATCTTGGACGACCTGAGGGCGAGCACATTTTCAGCAAATTTGCATTTTGGGTGACCTATTCCTTTATTTCTTTAACAACACACAATTTTTTTTTTTTAATTCTCACTTGCTCATTTTAGAATGAACTTTATCTTTATCAGTAAGATTTTCTTCAGATTGTTGCTCTGCTATATAGTAAAACTAACTGAAAACTGACTCTCTAGTAACATTTTGAAGCTAAACTGAAAACATTTGCATTAGCACAGAGTAATGTCTTTCATTAAAACCAATGTTTTTATCATTCATGTATTTAGATTCAGACCAAAAATGTATGCCCACTTTAGCAACAAATCACACGTGTTTGCATTGCGTTCTGACACATTTGAGTGTGAAATCTCTCTTATAGCATTAGTGCTCACATACTTGCATAGATGATGTTTCGTGCCTGATAAACACCAGCTGATTCATACGTTCAGCCTGTAACAAACATATTCTTTGATGATGCTACTAAGCATCTAAATGCATAACAAGGCCGCAGCCCCCAGTGCAGTTGATGGTTTTGTGGTTGTTTGTGCGATGCAGGGCACTAAAAGGCCAGTTCGACAGCAGGTAGCCACGCACTATTTGTGGGCGTAATGGCACAGCAAGACGATGATACGCTGCCGTGCCAAGATAAGTGCTGTTTACTGCAAGCTTCGTCACTTATGGTGTCCCCACCTTCTGTCTTAGTGTGAAAATCTAAAAATCAAAGCAGGCGGCCCGCGGGGCTCTGACGGGTCCCTCCTGAGCCCATCTGAGAGCTGATAACTGATCTGAGATCACGACAATCAGAGGCTGGATCCGCATATAGATCCAGTGCCTTCTGATGCAGAAACCCGGCCTGCCCTTCAGTCTGGCCTGCTTTTCAATGTGCTCTCATTTTCTAGTCACCTAAAATAGGCCATCGGATCCTATTTTAGTCAAACCACAGTCTCTCGTGCTCGGAGGATTTCACTTGGCCAAATCACCACAGTGATTGCTTGATTTTTCAGTGTGACACCGAACAGGTTTATGCTGGGTTTTTATGCACTCATTAATGCATACAATAAACTGGCAGATTTGAATTTTTTAACGCAAGGCTTGCATTTTTAAACAATTCCTTTAAATTTTAATGTGACTAGTCAGTTTTCTTTCTGTCAGTTGTTTTGTTTGTTTTAAGTTGCATAATGAGTTCAATTTTACATGTTAGATCTCCAGTGTTGTGGTAAGGGGGAAACAATGAATCAGATAAAAAAAAATTTTTTTTATTGCAGTATAGCATTAAGATTTTGTTAACATTTTGAATCAGTTTTTATTATATTTTCATTTTAATTTATGTTTATTTTTAAATTTAACATCTGCTACATATAGCTGCTTTTCATTTTTTATTTTAGTTATTTTTAATTTTTATTTTCATTGTTACTTCAGTACATCAAGTTAGACTAAATTAAAATAAATTTAAAATAAGAAAAATAAAATACATTGAGTTTTTTTCAGTTAACCATGCATTAAAACACATGAAAATTAAATATTAAAATATATTATAAAAATTGTCTTTTTATAATGTATTATCTATCTATCTATCTATCTATCTTAAGTTCTTAATTAAGTGTGAGTATTACTCCCTCTAGTGGTTAAACTAGAGCACTTTGCCCTAGGCCTAGGGTCTAAGATATTAAACACTAAACAGAGGCTCTTTTAAACTCTTTAATGATTTCTTAACTGCAGGGGTTCCTAATCTTTTCTCTCAGCTGATCCTCTGTGATCTAAATTATTTACTAAAGGACCTCTGAAATTTCAAGTCATGTTCTAACCTTTAAGTAAATTTAAGAGGTTAAAATAGAGATTTAAGAATAGATTATACAGAGTTGCCCCAAAATGTATTTGGACAATTAAATTGAAAAAAACAAAAACAAACAAAAAAAACAAAGTCTAAATGGCACTGCATTAAATAATTAAAAAGCAAGTGTCAAAAAAGAAGGTGGTTTAGTTTGAAACACACACACACACACACACACACACACACACACGCGGTCATGGTCTTTAATGGTTTCTGTGAATTGTGGGGACTTTCCATAGACTTCTATTATATTTATACTGACCAAACAATATTTTTTTATCCCCTAACCCTAGGCTACCCCTTACAGAAAACCTGTTTGCATTCTTACACTTTCAGATAAATATAATTTACTATTTAAAAAAAAAAAAAAATCCCTCGTGGGGACCACAGGCCGGTCCACACAATGTCAAAACATTCAGATTTTACTATCCTTGTGGGGATATTTGGTCCCCACAAATAATGTACCATAAACAAGAACACACACACACACACACACACACACACACTGTATATTGAAAACGAAGACAGTGAGAAACGCGCGAGTTGATTTTGAGCACAGAACCAGCATTAGCTCTCACGATCTCACGAATGTGCTGCAGTTCCATCATCAACCACTAGAGGAAGACAAACGCTTGTCCACGGTTAGTAACAGTAACAATCTCCGGCTTCATATCGCTATTCACTAACATCTTTATCACACATTGTTTGTAGTTAGTGAAATGCATCACATTTAACTCATGAAAGTGAGTTTGCTATTGCAACAGGAAGTTTGGGAGAGACAAAGCAGGCAATAATCCTTATCAGCATATAAGGATACAGGCCACAGCCATATCACCCTGCAGCCCAAGACTGGTTGCCCACTGAAGCTAAGCAGGGTTGAGCCTGGTCAGTACCTGGATGGGAGACCTCCTGGGAAAACTAGGTTGCTGTTGGAAGAGGTGTTAGTGAGGCCAGCAGGGGGTGCTCACCCTGTGGTCTGTGTGGGTCCTAACGCCCCAGTATAGCGACGGGGACACTATACTGTAAAAAGCACCGTCTTTCGGATGAGACGTTAAACCGAGGTCCTGACTCTCTGTGGTCATTAAAAATCCCATGGCACTTCTCGTAAAGAGTAGGGGTGTAACCCCGGTGTCCTGGCCAATTCCCCTCCACTGGCCCTTGTCAATCATGGCCTCCCAATAATCCCCATCCACTTGATTGGCTCTATCTCTCTCTCCTCTCCACCTGTAGCTGGTGTGTGGTGAGCGCACTGGTGCCGTTGTCCTGTGGCTGCCGTCGCATCATCCAAGTGGATGCTGCACACTGGTGGTGGTTGAGGAGAGACCCCCCACATGATTGTAAAGCGCTTTGGGTGTACAGCAATACACAATAAAAAAGCGCTATATAAATGCTTCATTCATTCATATATCACAGCACTGGACCAAGACTTCAGCACTTACTGCAGACATGCACTTTCACTCTCAGACACGTGCGCTTCCGTGAGTGACGTCACGTGCAGTCTTTTTATTTTTTATTTATTGATTATTTTTAGTTTGAATCTCTCAGTATTTTACAACAGTAGCCAGGTGGTGAAGACAAGAAAAAAGAAACTAAATTACAATGTCACTTGCAATCGCCGCTTGCACTTTCCGCTACCTGCGACGTCACTTGCAATTACTATACTACTATGGGAGGAAATTACTATATAGGCTACATATTCATTATATTAATAAACTGTATATTGAATTTGATATTTTAATAGCACTATCTTAATACATTAAGCCATATTAAGTGTTTATGGTTTTGTTGATGGTTTTCTACGGGAGGAAAACGCTTAACGAGAAACTTTGCTCATTGCGTTCATATTCTGCTGTTCTGTATCCACGGATTTGCGTGTCTTGTCTTTTTCTTCTACAGACGACTTGCAGGACCCTGTTCGTTATGGTACTAAATTAGTTTTAATCGTTTAACCACCACAGCGTCTCGTCTCCATTTGCATTCGACACGAATCGTGCGTGTTGTCAGTGACGTCGCAGGTAGCAGAAAGTGCAAGCGGCGATTGCAAGTGACATTGTAATTTAGTTTCTTTTTTCTTGTCTTCACCACCTGGCTACTGTTGTAAAATGTTCAGAGATTCAAACAAAAAAAGAATCAATAAATAAAAAAAATAAAAAAGACTGCAAGTGACGTCACTCGCGGAAGCGCAAGTGTCTGAGAGTGAAAGTACATGTCTGCCAGAGATGGAAACTCGAGTCTGAGACTTGGACTCGAGTCGCACTTAAGTCGCATAAATAAAGACTTGGGACTTGACTTGGACTCGTGAACAGCTGACTCGAGACTTGACTTGGACTTGTGACTCGTGGGACTCGTAAAAAACGCAAGTCATTTGGTATAGGAGTTTATATGAATGTATATTTGAGGGAAACTGTCTTAAAAAAAAAGTTTAGTTGGTATTATTTTCTTTTCATCTTGCCTCCGTATAATGCATATTATTAGTGTTCTTAACCGCAGCTCTGCTTTGTTTACAGCGGAAACCAAGGAAACGATGTTTAATTGATGTTCAAGCGCCACCTGCTGGCAGAGAGTCAATCTGCATTAATTCAGCCTGTCTTCTCTGTCTGCTGGTTTGTTTCGTACAGATGTTTTATGTAGAATAGTTTCACAAAACTAAAGTCAGACCATTTTGTTTTTGCTTCAAATATCGAAATTATACAATCCAATTTAGATTAAAAACTGCTCATGCTGGATGTACAGGTACATCTCAGAAAATTAGAACATGGTGAAAAAGTTCATTTTTTCTAGTAACTTATTTCAAAAACTGAAACTTTCAAATATTTTAGATTCATTACATGTAAAGTAAAACACTTAAAAAAAATGTTTTAATTTTAATGATTAATGTTAATGATTAGAGCTTACAGCTCATGAAAGTCAAAAATCAGTATCTCAAAATATTTACATTTGAATTTCAATAAATAACCATCCATACAGTATAAATTCTGGGTATCTCTAGTTCTTTGAAACCACAATAATGGGGTGTACATGAGATGATTACATGAGATGTACCTGTATGCAGCTCTTTGTTTGGATTGTGTTGTGTTTAAAATACAGAGGTTGCCTCTCATTTTAAATTGAAAAAGCACAGACAAAGCCTTAGTTTGTTTATATGAGATTTATCTAATTTGTGTAATTCATTTGATTAATTGGGGTTTGTTTTAAAATTTTGTTTTGTTGTTTGACATATTTCAATTTTACAAAGAAATGTGCTGCATTTTATCTGACAATTAATAAATGGACACCTTTTCATTTCTAATTTGTCTTAAATTTTGTTCAAGTTTTTTTGTTGTTGTTGTTGAGAAAATCATATCGTGAAATCAGTATTTCAAAACTGATTTAGCCTCAATAACAAGCTGAAAGGAACTGTTGCTAATAAATAGAACAAAGACTTGAGACTTGACTTGGACTCCGCTTTAAAGACTTGAGACTTGACTTAGACTTGACCTCAAAGACTTGTGAACATGTCTGATGTCTGCAGCCAGACCCTTCTCACTATTTCTGCCATATAATACTTATAATTAATGCCACAGTGGCACAAGCAGCAGGCTAGCCTATGCTATTGCTAATTCAGTCCATGATGTTTGCTAGTGAAATTAAAAGAAGGACATTCACGTAAAGAGCTTTTGATTGGACACAAATCTGTATCATTATCTCTGCTTTAAAGCATACTGCGTGAATTCTGTCACGTTTAGGAGCATTTAGCATACAGACAAGCTCAAAGCTATAGACATAAACGCTACCCAGCTAACAGGGTTCTCACAACTTTGGCTAACGTTCTGGCAAGATTATGAACGAACGTTCTTCCAGTAATAACAACAGAATGTTCGTTCAAACTTATCATGGTCTTTAATAATGTTTTCAAGCACAATATATTATTCATTCAATATTATTGGAATAGTTTTTTATTTTTAAATGTTTTGTTTGTGTGTTCATCTAACATTTAAATGTTAGACTTGTTTCAGAATGTTTTAAAAAAAACGTTCAAAAGTAACGTTCCAATAATGTTTGCAAAATTATGCAATGCATTGTCCCTTTGCTCATATAAACAAGAAAAAAGTTTTATTGCATTTTAAAAACTGAATGTTTTGAATCAGAGACAATTACGAAATAACCTTTTCATAACTTAATGGTAACGTCCGCAAAATGTTCTCAGAACATTTGTTTTTAGCTGGGTAAAAAAACACAAACTCAATTTCATGGGGTTGTTCAAATTAATTTTCAAAAAAGTGTGGGTCATTTTACATTCTATGCATTTTGCTGATGCTTTTATCCAATGTGACTTACACTGCATATACAAAACATCAGGTCATGCATTCTGTAGGAATCGAACCCATGACCTTGATGTTGCCAGCGCCATTTCATATTAAAATAAAAAGGAAAATTAGGATACACCCTTCAAAAATCCATTACAAATAATATATTTGTACCTCTGGTGTATCATTTTCAGTTTATAGGATAGTTGCATATAGCTAACAGGGAATGTTCCAGCAAGGTTTTTTTCAAAGTTATGAACAATTGTTCTTCCAGTAATATTAAGAGAATGTTCATTCAGATTTGTCAGGTTGTTTGTATACACGGTTTCAATGGCAACAACATAAACAAACGTTACTGCGGATGTGCACTTTTGTGGCCCTAACTTACTAGAATCAATAACAACAGCTAAGTCCCTCTTGAGTAGTTTTTTTTTTGATAACAAGCAAAATATGTTTGCTGCGTAAATCAGACGGACTTATTAAAAATGCAAATTCATTCTCTGCCAGCAGGGGGAGCTTTAAAGCAGGAGAAATAGAGGTTTCCCTGGTAACAGCTGTACACAAAGCAGAGCTCTGCTCACAAACGCTGCTTTATCAGGCATATAACATGCAAGATGAAATGAAAATGACATCGAACATTTTCTAAAGACAGTCTTCCTTCAGAAATACAGTGATATAAAAACACCCCCGCCTCATTTTGATTTTTAAACTTGCATTATGTGCTCATGTTTATTTAATGAAGCCTTTTGGAAAATCGGTCAGTTTTGATATCGTGGTGGGTCGCCATAAATAAATGTATGGGAAACACATGCCACAGCACAACAACCTGAGCCAAACTTCATTACTCATCACTTTAACTTTAACTGCGTTTGTAGCCGGCGCCACTAACCAGACGATAAACAAACACAGACCGGAAGTTAACTTCGGGCCAGGCGCGTGCGCCCGATGAAACCGTCTATATGGCTAATGGAATCAGTTCCGAAAACATTTTAATATGTAACATTCCCTTAATGTTCCCTTATCGTTCATATAATCAAGAAAAAACGATTTTAAAACTTTTTTTTTTTTAATGGATGTTCTGAAAGTTCCGGAGGACACTCAGATTATTTTTTTTTTTTTCATAATTTGACAAGAACGTTCTTAAATATTTTTGTTAGCTCGGATTCTGTAGATGATGGATAGAATGTAAATACTAAGCATTATTTATTTCTCTTGGCAGTGTTTGTAAAGCTGATAATTTCACCGCTGCCTCCTGCACGTGATCATTTTGATGACCAAATGATCTGAGATGACCAAACACCTGAGAAGAGATGATGCCAACCCCTCAGAGGACCTCAGAGGATGCCAACCCTCAGACAACATACAGAATTAACAAATTTTGCCATAAGTTAAGTTTCTACAATATATAAATATATATTGTAGAAACTTAATGTCCTGTAAAGCTGCTTTGCAACGATTGTATCGTAAAAAGCGCTATACAAATAAACTTGAATTGAATTTTATCAAAGCTGGCATGCAAACCCAGATGACACATGGCACAATAATTGTTGCCGTCTTGGATGAGTGATAAAACATCTTCAAACAGGTCATGTTAATACAGTATTGACAGCAAAGGAATTCACCAGGGCTTGTCAATGACATACTTTCCCATAACAATGAGATCACACCTGTCAGGCTGTACCTGTAAATCCCGCCCATTTCCCCATGTGTTCACGGATTGTAGGCCTGCTGTGTGTCAGTCGGCAGATGGTTCACTGATGGTATTCGGATGTGACATACAGGAATGCGTATGAATAAGATCTACAATAGAGATTTACCAGGAACTCTTCCGTAGAAGAGGGAGGATCAGCTCAGGGGTTTTAAACTGTTCACGAGATCACCGCAGTCCATTTCACTGAGGAACCAGCAGTTGAATCTGAAGCACCAGCGCCTATTGTAAGTATTCATTCATAGACTGTTGAACTGTGTTTTTAGATCTCAGTATTTTTGTCATTGTCATATCTAAACATCCTTTAAACAATACATTCACTTCAAGAGAATATATTTTCAGATATATTTATAATATATTTATAGATATTTAATATATAATGTATTTATACTTCTTTTCAGAGAATATATTTTGAATTATTAATGTAAAAAATGAATGCTGTAATTTGCTAAATGTAGTGTTATAATACAACTTCACATTTCAATTTGGGTAAACATAATATTTCAAGGCAGCACAAACCCTTTATGTTGAAACAACATTATATATACAGTATATATTTTTTAATTAAAAAAATATTTCTCATGATTTTGTGTTTAAGTAATAAGTTGACCAATAATATAAATATAATACCGATAATATATTTTTTTTGGTCCTTAACTAAACATGTGCTTTAGATATTTTTACAGGAAATATGACAAAAATGCTATTGAAAGAAAGGATCCTGTGCTCTTTTCAATCCAAATGTAACATGATTTCAGGTCATAAGTAAATTATTCCAAATAGTGTAAAAACAAGATTTGAAATTCATTTGCTCTGTATAAAAAAAACCTGTTTAAGAAAATTATTATTATTATTATTATTATAGCAATGTAATCTGCAGATTTTTCTTTTTTTAACCTGGTGGAGCTAGCAGTGCAAATCAGTTTCACACTGAACCTGCAACAGATCCATCTTGGAGTTTCACAAGTGTTGAAACTGACTTTTTTAAATAGAGATGGCATGCAGACCGCGGTGTTTGAATAACCTTTATGAGGTTATTGTGTATAACAAACCGAAATCCCAGGAATTCATATCAGAGACCGAAGCAATCAGTTAGACAAACGTTACATGTGAGCTTTCTAACAATTTTTTCTTTGTTCCTGCTGCAGGATCAACCATGAGTAACCTTTACTACGGCTGGACTAACAGCTCGATTGATAACTGCACCGACGTGGATGATCTGGTTAAGCGCTACTATCTGCCTGCCATGTACGGTGCGATCTTCATCGTAGGTGTGGTGGGCAACATCACCGCTCTGCTGGTCTACCTGGTCAAAGTTCGTCCCTGGAAGAGCAGCACCATCATCATGGTGAACCTGGTCATCACCGACCTCCTCTTCATGATCTCCTTGCCCTTCCTGACCTACTACTATGTCCTCCACGACTCTTGGACGCTGGGCATCACCATGTGTCGCTTCACGCGCTTCATCTTCCACTTCAACCTCTACGGCAGCATCCTCTTCCTCACCTGTCTGGCCCTCTTTCGCTACGTGGCGGTCGTGCATCCGACGCACGCACACAGCATCAAGCAGAAGCGCTGGGGAACGCTGGCGTGCGTCCTGTGTTGGGCCGTGGCGGTTGCAGAAATAAGTCCGGTTTTTAACTTCTTTAAAACTGAGCCACAGGACAACAAAACCTACTGCTTGGACTTCGCTAGCAATGACCCAAAAATCATGTGGCCGTATAGTTGGGTGTTGACCGTGATTGGATATCTGGTTCCTCTATTCGTGGTCTGTCTTTGCTATTGGCGCATCATTAAAGAGCTAAAGAAAGGCCCTCATAAGGAAAGCAGTAAACGGGTTCGAGCGAGGCGGCTCATCGTGTTGATTCTGACGTGTTTCATTGTGTGCTTTTTCCCTTTTCATGTGCTACGGGCTTGGAGGATCTACACGAAACTCACTCCGGAAACCGACTGCATGCAGGACCACTGGGTTCACGCCGCCTATATCATCTCGAGGCCGATCGCTGTACTCAACATCATTTTTAACCTGCCGCTCTATACGTTATCGGGGGATTGTTTTAAGCAGGCCTTCGTGGAAATGTTCAAATGTGATTGGCTCATGTCGAAAACTAAAGGGATCGTTAAAGTGGCTGTGATCAACAAACCTGTGACCAACATCACGCATGATCAAAGCAGCTGAGACTCACACTGCTGACTGAAATGTACAATAAACGATGAGCCAAAGTCAAAACTACTGTAAAACAGCCGACATATGAAGGGATACTCCACCATAAAATGACTCGGTCATCATTTACTCAAGTTGTTCCAGACCTGTATGACTTTCTTCTTTTTTGCTGAATGCAAAAAGAAGATATTGTGAAGAAGCAACATTGGACCCTATTCACTTGTTATTGTTAACTAATATTAAAAATTAACACTGTAAAAAAAAAAGAATGAAATGAATGCATAAATTATTATTAGATGAAAATTTAAACTTAAAAAACTTAAAATATTAAAATGACTAAAACGGAAATAATAAATATTTTATAAATATTTCTATTTAGCTTTAAATTATATAATGAAAGCTAAATGGAAATATAAAAAAACAAAAACAAATAAAAAATGACAAAAGAGCAAAATTATGAAAGCTTAAATTAAAACTAAAAATATTAAATAATCTAAAATACTATAATAGCATATAAAAATACTAAAATAGTCCTGGTATCAACTTTCATTATATGGATAATTTTTTTATATAAATACTAATATAAACATAAACACTTAAATGTAAATACTATAATAGCATATAAAATAGCACTGCTATCGACTTTCATTATATGGATAATTTTTCTAAATATCTTCTTCCGTGTTACTTTTAATATATATATATATACTGTATATATACTTCTTGTTGCCATTTTATAAAAGAAAAAAGACGCAAATGCATATGTTGCAATGCTTTTTCCATTATTAACGCACCAGGCCTAGCCTAAAAGCTGTTTAACTGTGATAATATTACCTCAATGTGCACAGCTTCAAGTGGCTTTATACACTGTATAATATTGAAAATGTTTCATATTGTTGTGCCGAGGTCATGAGAATGCATGAATTAATTAAATTCATATCGAATGCAATGTGAGTCGCTTGGAATAAAAGTGTCTGCCATATGCATAAACATAAATGTGACCCTTGACCACAAAACCAGCCATAAGGGTCAATACTTTGAAACTCAGATTTATACATCATCTGAAAGCTGAATAAATCAACTTTCCATTGATGTATGGTTTGGTAGGATAGGACAATATTTGGCCGAGATACAACTATTTGAACATCTGAAATCTGAGGGTGCAAAAAAATCTAAATATTGAGAAAAATGCCTTTAAAATTGTCCAAATGAAGTTCTTAGCAATGCATATTACTAATCAAAAATTAGGTTTTGATATATTTACAGTAGGACATTTACTAAATATCCTCATGGAACAGGATCTTAAAGATTTTTGGCATACAAGAAAAATGGATCATTTTGACCCATACAATGTATTGTTGGCTATTGCTACAAATATACCTGTGTTACTTATGACTGCTTTTGTGCTCCAGGGTCATAAATGTGCCATTTCAGAACAAACAACCCTCTTTGGCTCCAGAGCAACAGCAAAGAGCCTAGGGCGCCACTATAGTCAAAAATGGCCCTGATGATGTAAAAAAAAAATATATATATGCAAAGACATGTTCCATGTAATGATGTTATTGCATTGCTGATGTACATTAATGTTCTCTGTGTTTGTGGCAGCCTTGACTGGATGATGGTGTTACTTAATTCCTTTGTCATACAAGTTTAACAGCAATAAAAGTGACTACAATTACATTTGCATTTGCTGTGTACTGTACATTCAAAACAGATAAAACATTGAAACTAAAGTAGTTTGTATAATATCTTGCACAATTGACTCGAGAGAGTGCTATTTTAGTCCGAACGTCAATGCCTTTAGTTGCTCAAATGATAGTCTTTGTTTTTTATAAACATGCGTGTGTGTAGGTCTGAATGTAGTAACTGGTTTATCAGATTCGTCTGAAAAAGGCAGGTCTGGAAAAACAGCACCAGCTTCCTGCTTATTAATTGTTTAGATGCATTGTTTCAAGGAAGAGGAAATATGAATCTCTGTCAAAACCTACTGAGAAGCAAATAAGGGTGTTGATTATCGTAAGAGGTTTATGTCGCATTCACGTCTTATATGGCAGGTTTCGAACTCAGATGTTTTCATACTGTTTTGGTTTGTAATGAACACTGAAAGGGTTAGTTCAGCCAAAAATGAAAATTTGCCCATGATTACGCACCCTCAAGGCATCCTAGGTGTATAATAATAATAATAATAATACATTTATTTTATATAGCACCTTTAAAAGTTGCTTCTCAAAGCACTTTACAAGCAAACTAACAACAGAGAAAACAGCACACTTTAAATACAATAAATATACAACAAACAATGCAAAAATAAAATGAATAATCAAGTAAAGCAATCCTAAAATAGAATGTTTTAAGAAGAGATTGAAAAGTCCCTAGTGCATTTGCTTCCCTGGTGTCTGCCAGGAGAGAATTCCAAAACTTAGGAGAATAAGACGACATTTGGTCCCCACAATGTAGTATTAACAAGTACACACACACAGACACACGATGATGCCATTATTACTTACAACTTGTTTTAAAACATTCATAGAACATTTAAAAGTGCAAAAATATAAAATGGAACATTCCCTTAATATTTGCATAACCAAGAATAACGTTTTCATAACTTTTCATAAGAATCCCACCATTCTGAGGGAATCGAACCCATGACCTTGATGCTGCCAGTGCCATTTCATATTAAAATAAAAGCAAAATTAGGATACACCCTTCAAAAATCCATTACAAATAATATATTTGTACCTCTGGTGTATCATTTTCAGTTTATAGCATTGGTCTCAAACTCAATTCCTGGAGGGCTGCAGCTCTGCACAGCTCCAACTCACACTTGCTTGGAAGTTTCTAGTGATCCTGAAGACCTTGATTATCTGGATCAGGTGTGTTTGATTAGGGTTGGAGCTAAACTGTGCAGAGCTGTGGCTCTCCAGGAATTGAGTTTGAGACCAATGGTTTATATGATAGTTGCATATTGCAAACAGGAAATTGTCAGGGTTCTGTCACTTCAGTCTAGTGTTATTCATGGTTTTGTGACAGAGCCCTGACACTCCCGCCATGTCCTGTTTTGTGAGCGCGCAGCTTCGAGTGTGCTCGAGCCGTGCGCTCTCTCTCGTCTGCGTGCCTTGTTTTGTGTTGGAGCGTGGTTTTCAGATCCCGGCACTCATGTCTTGAGTTTCGGTTTCGTGTCGGGGTTCGGATACTCGTGCTCCATGTTCTGTCTCATTGTGTGAGCGTGTGGCTCGAGTTCGCTCGGCCGCGCACTCTCTTGTCCACGTGTGTTGTGTCCTCGCCTCATCCCTTCATCCCCAACCCTGACAGTACAAACTGGCCAACAGAGGACTCATAGAGATGGGCATCTTCCTTTTTCCGTCTCTGTCACGGTATGAATGGGAGGTGAAGACTCAAATGCAAAGGATGGGTTTTATTCTTCGAATAACAGAAAATAAACACAGATCAAACCACCCCGAAAGGGAAAACCAAAAACTCAATAAACATAAACAGGGAAAATCCAGGGAGCAGGCAGGACAGAGTTCCAGGCAGACATCTGGGAAATAATGTGAAACGTACCAACACCGGACAACAAACACAGGGAGCTTAAATGGGTGAAAAGGCAAATCAGGTAAATGAGGAAACAGCCGGGCATAATGGTGAGTGAGAGCAGAACATGTAGTCTGTGACAATGGGGAACAGCTGAGGGTGTAATAATGAGTGACAGGTGAATGCAATTTGGGGAATGGAGTCCGGGAGGACAGGAGATGGTGACCTCTGGTGGTGAGAGGAAGAAATGCCGGGCCCGGACCCACCGGATCGTCCACCCGCCAGCTAATGGCCCAGCATGTAAACTCCCGCTACTTCCGTCAGCAGGGGGCTGACGCAAGGGAGTTTGCATGCGACTTCCTCATTGAAGTGAACCACCTGGACTACAGTGAGGCTGATATTAAGGAGGTATTTAACACTGCCTCGATCAGCCTCTCAGCCTGTGGGAGATGGAGAAGCTGGGGAATCTTGGCTTCTGGGACTTCGTTTACCACGTCTACCACCATGGGGAGCCTGAACCCCCACCCCAAGCGAAGTCCCACTCCACTGACTGTCCCCCCCCCCATTCCACCTGCAGTCAGTGGAAGCCCCAGCCCTCCAATGACCCAGAAACGGAGAAGGAAGAGGAAGAATGGGCCCGCCTCAGCTCCCCCAGAGGCGGCCAAAGACGCTGCACTGCCCCCGGTGGAGGCCGACGATGCCGCTGCACCCCCTGTGGCAGCCGACAATGCTGCTGCGCCCCCAGTGGAGGCCGATGATGCCATAGCATCCCGTTCTCCGAAACGGAGGAGGAGGAGGAAGGCTTCCTCCATCCCACAAGGCCGGGAGGCCATCCAGGAGCTCACTGCTGGCCAGGAGGCCGTTCCAGAGCCGCCCTTTCTTCCTGCACTGCCGGCTCCGCCCAAGCTCAAGCTCCTTGCCCTGCCAGCTCCACCCAAGCTCCTTGCCCTGCCGGCTCCGCCCAAGCTCAAGCTCCTTGCCCTGCTGGCTCTGCTCAAGCTCCTTGCCCTGCCGGCTCCGTCCAAGCTCCTTGCTCTGCTGCCGCCGCTGAATCTCCTTGCCCTGATGCTGGCTCCGCCCTTGATGAGTGCTCTGCCCAAGCCCTCTGCACTGCCGGCTCCGCCCAAGCTCAAGCTCCTTGCCCTGCCAGCTCCACCCAAGCTCCTTGCCCTGCCGGCTCCGCCCAAACTCAAGCTCCTTGCCCTGCCGGCTCCGCCCAAGCTCCTTGCTCTGCTGCCGCCGCTGAATCTCCTTGCCCTGATGCCGGCTCCGCCCTTGATGAGTGCTCTGCCCAAGCCCTCTGCAATGCCGGCTCCGCCCAAGCTCATACTCCTTGCCCTGCCAGCGCCGCCCAAGCTCCTTGATCTGCTGGCACCACCCAAGCTTCCTGTCCTGCCGGGGCCACCCTTGCTGCCTGCTCCGCCCTGGCGTCCTGACTCACTAGAGCCCACCTGGTCTGTTCCTCCGGCCCTGCCCTGGCCATCCTCCAGGGTTCTTGTTTGGCCAGAGCCCCCCTGGTCCGTCCCTCCAGCTCCGCCCTGGCCCCCTGCCAGGACTCCAGAACTGCCTGAGCCTCCCTGGCTCAACCCTCTCGCCCCTCCCTGGTCCCTTTAATGAATTTCTGGGCTGTCGTGTTGGCTGGCTTGGCTCCCCTCTCTCCCTCCCCTCTTTGTCTTTTGATTTTTCTTGTCTTGTCTGTTGTTGTGTGTCAGTCTTGTGTAGTCATGTTCTTGTGCTGTCATGTTCCTGTCTTGTTTTTGGTGTTCCTCGTTAGTGGCGTCCCTATTGAGGGGGGGGGGGGGGGGGGGTAGTGTCAGGGTTCTGTCACTTTGGTCTAGTGTTATTCATGGTTTTGTGACACAGCCCTGACACTCCCGTCATGTCCTGTTTTCATGTGAGCGCGCAGCTTCGAGTGTCCTCGAGCCGTGCGCTCTCTCGTCTGCGTGCCTTGTTTTGTGTTGGAGTGTGGTGCTCAGATCCCAGCACTCATGTCTTGAATTTCGGTTTCGTGTCAGGGTTCGGATACTTGCGCTCCATGTACTGTCTCATTGTGTGAGCGTTTGGCTCGAGTTCGCTCGGCCGCGCGCTCTCTTGTCCATGTGTGTTGAGTGTGGTGTTGCACACAGTACGTGTTTTTATCGGCTGTGTGCATTCATGTTATGTCTTGTGCTGTGTGGCACGCAGCTTGTGTATTTCATTGGCTGCGTGCTTTCATGTTGTCATGTTTTGTGTGAACACACGGCTTATGAGTGTTCTCATTAGCTGCGTGTTCGTGATCTGTTTTGCACATGGCTGGTGATTTTGTTTTGCTGGCCATGTGCTTGTGTTTTTGTTTTGTGTGAGCACATGGCTTTTGTCTTAGTTTTCTGTGTGCCATGTGCTCTCATGTCAATTGTCTTGACCCCACCCATCTTGTTACCTGATTATTGGTTAATTTGCCCCACCTGTGTTTATCTCATTATCCTCCTCATTTGCTCCCTTTATAATCTCCTTGTGTTTGCAGTCTTGTGCCAGTTCGTCGTTGATGTTACCCTGGTTGTATCTTGCCTTGCCCTGTCCTGCCTTGCCAAGCCTTTGCCTTGTTCCTGTTTTTCCCCCACGGGGTAGTTTTTGTTGCTTGTTTTGTATTATTTTTGATTAATAAAGCCCGTTACTCTGCAGTACTGAGTCCTCGCCTCATCCCTTCATCCCCAACCCTGACAGGAATGTTCCGGCAAGGTTCTTTCAAAGTTATGAACAGATGTTCGTCCAGTAATATTAAAAGAGTGTTTGTTCAAACTTGTCTGGTTGTTTGCATATAACAAAATCAGAACATTCTGAAAACATTTAAAAAGCGCAACGTTATAAAATGGAACATTCCCTTAATCTTCCCTTATTTCCCTTTTAGTTCCCTTTTATCAAAGCTGGCATGCAAACCCAGATGACACATGGCACAATAATTGCTGCTGTCTTGGATGAGTGATAAAACATCTTCAAACAGGTCATGTTAATACAGCATTGATGGCAAAGGAATTCACCAGGGCTTGTCAATGGCATACTTTCCCACAGTCAAGTATCATAACAATGAGATCACACCTGTGTAGCAAATTAGCTCAAAAGGGAATTGTATATAAATAATTACAATTAATTATGATTAATTACAATTATTTATATCTAATGCATTAGAGCATGTAGCGAGGGTCAAAATCGTAAAGAGACATTAATTTGTAAGGCAGAACCAGAAACTCATGTAATTTGTGAAAATTTTTATTAACTAAACACTAACACACATAACTAATCTAAGCAAACAAACGAATGAACATTCACTCATGCGTACATACAAAAGGGAGCTAAAGTGGATGAATGAAGCCATTAAAGAAACCAGAGAATGCAGTTATGGAGAGTCAGTTAACCACCTGAATAAAACCATCAGCGACGTTTATAACGGGGTCTATAGCTTATACAAAACCTCTGTTTCGTTTACTTAAATTTACGATGCTTGCATTGCCTTGGTCGTTGACCGAGTGTCCGTATGCAGTCTCGGATGAAAGTTCTGATGGTTTGGTGTGTTGGAGTTCTTCAAGTTCTTCTGGGTTTGAAGGGTGATGAACTCCAAAAGATGTTATTCTGGCTCGGTGGTAATTGGGAGTTTCTTCCAAGGTAGAAAGGGAAAAAGAGCTAAGAAAGAGATCTGCTGAGATCCAAGGATCCTTGGTTGAATGGAAAGTCAAGGCCGCAATGCCTGGCACAAAAACTTAAGGGTCCAGAAGAGTTCTAGCTCACATCCTCATCTTCTCAGAATCTAAAAGATCCGCAGACTGCCAGGGCGTCACTGATGTGAGACGTCACACCTCTGGGGTGTCAAAGAGCCAATGGTGTCTTGAACTTTTGGAGGGAAAGTTTATGGCTCTTTGTCTCTGAACATGGTAATTTGCATAGTTAATTAAGCTGGGTTAATGCACAAACTACTAGAGATTCTTAGGACACTAATATGTTGCATAGGTATCAACATGTAATATTCACTCTCAATTCGATCATCCGAAGACAAATTGATAGAGACCAAACATGGAATAAGTGAGGTGATATTAACTAGTGATCTATCATAAGCAGGCATAAAACAGTATACAATACACAAGAACATATACAAGAACAGTAATAATATACACAATGACCTGAAGATATGTGTGTTCATTCAAAGAAAGGTTTTTCTATGAATTAATTGGAGTTAATTATTAATTGTGTGTCCCTGTCAGGCTGTACCTGTAAATCCCGCCCATTTCCCCATGTGTTCACGGATTGTAGGCCTGCTGTGTGTCAGTCGGCAGATGGTTCACTGATGGTATTCGGATGTGACATACATGAATGCAAATTAATAAGATCTACAATAGAGATTTACCAGGAACTCTTCCGTAGAAGAGGGAGGATCAGCTCAGGGGTTTTAAACTGTTCACGAGATCACCGCAGTCCATTTCACTGAGGAACCAGCGGTTGAATCTGAAGCACCAGCGCCTATTGTAAGTATTCATTCATTTACTTCTCAAACAGACTGTTGAACTGTGTTTTTAGATCTCAGTATTTTTGTCACTGTCATATCTGTAAATATCCTTTAAACAACAGTACATTTACTTAAAAGCAAAACTGCCAATATAAAGATATTTTCAGAGAATATATTTTGAATTATTAATGTAAAAAAATGATTGCTGCAATTTGCTAAATGTATAGTGTTATAATACAACTTAACATTTCAAGGTGAGTAAACATAATATTTCCAGGCAGTACAAACATAAGTTGAAACAACAACAACAACAAAATAAATAAATAAATAAAAAATATTGTTTTCATTTTTATTGCTTTTGTGTTTTTAAGTAATGACCTGAGCAATAATATTATAATATAATAATATTTTTGTTTTTAAATTAAATAAAAATGTGGTTTAGATATTTTTACAGGAAAATATGACAAAAAAAAATAAATGCTGTTAAAACAGTGGATCCTGAGCTCTTTTCAATCCACATGTAACAATGTTAAACTGTTGAAGTAAATTATTATTATTATTATTGCAATGAAATCTGCAGATGTTGCTTATTTTCTGCAGATGAAGCTAGCGGTTAATAATAGAATTTATATATATATATATATATATATATATATATATATATATATATATACACAGTGGTGTGAAAAAGTGTTGGCCCCCTTCCTGATTTTTTATTTTTTTGCATGTTTGCCACACTTTAATGATTCAGATCATCAAACAAATTTAAATATTAATCAAAGATAACACAAGTAAACACAACATGCAGTTTTTAAATGAAGTTTTTTTTTTTATGAAGGGAAAACAAAATCCAAACCCACATGGCCCTGTGTGAAAAAGTGTTTGCCCCCCATCCCCTGTTAAAACATAACTGTGGTTTATCACACCTGAGTTCAGTTTCTCTAGCCACATCCAGGCCTGATTACTGCCACACCTGTTCGCAATCAAGAAATCACTTAAATAGGACCTGCCTGACAAAGTGAAGTAGACCAAAAAATCCTCAAAAGCTACACATCATGTTGAGATCCAAAGAAATTCAGGAACAAATCAGAAAGAAAGTAATTGAGATCTATCAGTCTGGAAAAGGTTATAAAGCCATTTCTAAAGCTTTGGGACTCCAGCGAACCACAGTGAGAGCCATTATCCACAAATGGCGAAAACATGGAACAGTGGTGAACCTTCCCAGGAGTGGCCGGCCGACCAAAATTACCCCAAGAGCGCAGCGACGACTCATCCAAGAGGTCACAAAAGACCCCACAACAACATCTAAAGAACTGCAGGCCTCACTTGCCTCAGTTAAGGTCAGTGTTCATGACTCCACCATAAGAAAGAGACTGGGCAAAAATGGCCTGCATGGCAGAGTTCCAAGACCAAAACCGCTGCTGAGCAAAAAGAACATAAAAGCTCATCTCAGTTTTGCCAGAAAACATCTTGATGATCCCCTTGACTTTTGGGAAAATACTCTGTGGACTGGCGAGACAAAAGTTTAACTTTTTGGAAGGTGTGTGTCCCATTACATCTGGCATAAAAGTAACACAGCATTTCAGAAAAAGAACATCATACCAACAGTAAAATATGGTGGTGGTAGTGTGATGGTCTGGGGCTGTTTTGCTGCTTCAGGACCTGGAAGACTTGCTGTGATAAATGGAACCATGAATTCTGCTGTCTACCAAAAAATCCTGAAGGACAATGTCTGGCCATCTGTTCGTGACCTCAAGCTGAAGCGAACAATGATCCAAAACACACCAGCAAATCCACCTCTGAATGGCTGAAGAAAAACAAAATGAAGACTTTGGAGTGGCCTAGTCAAAGTCCTGACCTGAATCCTATTGAGATGCTGTGGCATGACCTTAAAAAGGCGGTTCATGCTCGAAAACCCTCCAATGTGGCTGAATTACAACAATTCTGCCAAGATGAGTAGGCCAAAATTCCTCCACAGCACTGTAACAGACTCATTGCAAGTTATCGCAAACGCTTGATTGCAGTTGTTGCTGCTAAGGGTGGCCCAACCAGTTATTAGGTTTAGGGGGCAAGCACTTTTTCACACAGGGCCATGTGGGTTTGGATTTTGTTTTCCCTTCATAATAAAAAACTTCATTCAAAAACTGCATGTTGTGCTTACTTGTGTTATCTTTGATTAATATTAAAATTTGTTTGATGATCTGAAACAAAGTGTGGCAAACATGCAAAAAAAAAAAATCAGGAAGGGGGCCAACACTTTTTCACACCACTGTGTATATATATATACACACACACACACACATATTTCACATATAAAATATGTACTGCAAATCAGTTTCACACTGAACCTGCAACAGATCCATCTTGGAGTTTCACAAGTGTTGAAACTGACTGTTTAATTAGAGATGGCATGCAGACTGCGGTGTTTAAATAACCTTTATGAGGTTATTGTGTGAAATCAACAAACCGATTGTGCCTGAAATCCCAGGAATTAATTTCAGAGACTGAAGCAATCAGTTAGACAAACGTTGCATGTGAGCTTTCTAACAATTTTTTCTTCATTCCTGCTGCAGGAACAACCATGAGCAACCTTTACTACGGCACGAGTAACAGCTCGATTGATAACTGCACCGACGTGGATGATCTGGTTAAGCGCTACTATCTGCCTGCCATGTACGGTGCGCTCTTCATCGTAGGTGCGGTGGGCAACATCATTGCTCTGCTGGTCTACCTGGTCAAAGTTCGTCCCTGGAAGAGCAGCACCATCATCATGGTGAACCTGGTCATCACCGACCTCCTCTTCATGATCTGCTTGCCCTTCCTGACCCACTACTACAGCCTCAACGACTCGTGGACACTGTGCGTCACCATGTGTCGCTTCACGCGCTTCATCTTCCACTTCAACCTCTACGGCAGCATCCTCTTCCTCACCTGTCTGGCCCTCTTTCGCTACGTGGCGGTCGTGCATCCGACGCACGCACACAGCATCAAGCAGAAGCGCTGGGGAACGCTGGCGTGCGTTCTGTGTTGGGCCGTGGCGGTTGCAGAAATAAGTCCAATTTTTAACCAAATTGAAATGAAGCTGCAGGACAACAAAACCTACTGCTTGGACCTCGCAAGCAACAACCCAGAATTCATGTGGCCGTATAGTTGGGTGTTGACCGTGCTTGGATATCTAGTTCCTCTATTCGTGGTCTGTCTTTGCTATTGGCGCATCATTAAAGAGCTAAAGAAAGGCCCTCATAAGGAAAGCAGCAAACGGGTTCGAGCGAGGCGGCTCATCGTGTTGATTCTGACGTGTTTCATTGTGTGCTTTTTCCCTTTTCATGTGCTACGGGCTTGGAGGATCTACACGAAACTCACTCCGGAAACCGACTGCATGCAGGACCGCTGGGCTCACGCCGCCTATATCATCTCGAGGCCGATCGCTGTACTCAACATCATTTTTAACCTGCCGCTCTATACGTTATCGGGGGATTGTTTTAAGCAGGCCTTCGTGGAAATGTTCAAATGTGATTGGCTCATATCGAAAACTAAAGGGATCGTTAAAGTGGCTGTGATCAACAAACCTGCGACCAACATCACACATGATCAAAGCAGCTGAGACTCACACTGCTGACTGAAATGTACAATAAACTCGAATAAAAAAAAAGAAACAAGAAATGTACAGTAAACGATGAGTCAAAGTCAAAGGCACTGTGAAACAGCCGACATATGAAGGGATACTCCACCATAAAATGACTCTCTGTCATCATTTACTCAAGTTGTTCCAGACCTGTATGACTTGTTGAGAAGATATTGTGAAGAAGCAACATTGGACCCTATTGTTATTGTTAACAAATTTTTAAATTAAAACTGTAAAAAAACAAACAAAAAAAACAACAACAACAAAAAAAACCTTTTGTTCATTAAAATAAAGCTGAAATGAATAAATAATTATTAGATGAAAATTTTAACTTAAAAAAGTTAAAATATTAAAATGACTAAAACTGAAATAGATGTTTTATAAATATTTTTAATTATATAATGAAAGCTAAATGGAAATATAAAAAAACAAAAGCAAATAAAAAAATGACAAAAGCACAAAGTTATGAAAGCTTAAATTAAAATGAAAAAATATTAAATATAATATAAAATACAATAATAGCATATAAAAATACTAAAATAGCCCTGCTATCAACTTTCATTGTATGGATATATATATATATATATATATAATACTACAATATAAACATAAACACTTAAATATAAATACTATAATAGCATATAAAATAGCACTGCTAATCTACTTTCAACTTTCATTAGGCCTATATGGATAATTTTTCAAAATATCTTCTTCTGTGTTACTTTTAATATATATATATAATATTACTAGCTGTTGCCAATTTATAAAAGCAAAAAGACGCAAATGCTTTTTCCATTATTAACGCACCAGGCCTAACTGTTATAATATTACCTCAATGAGCACAGCCTTCAAGTGTACACTGTATACACTGTATAATACTGAAAATGTTTCACATTTTTGTGCTGAGGTCATGACTCATGGGTTTGATTCCCGAGAATGCATGAATTAAATGTGCATATTGAATGCAATGTTGTCAGTCATGTGTCGTGTGTGTCATGTGTTTCCCTCTTGTGTCCTTATTTGGTTTGTTTCCTGTCCTTGGTGTGATTATTAGTTCATTCTTTTCAGCTGTGTTTTAGTCTTTATCGGTGATTAACCAGTGTATTTAAGTTGCTGTCTGTTTAGTTAGTGTTGTCTGGTCTACTCGTTACTCCTGGTGTTTCTGTCTGTCTCAACCTTGCCTTGTCTTGCCCTTTTGGATTCATTAAAGACTGTTATTTTGAGTTACATCCTCGTCTCGTGTTCTGTGCACCGTGACAAATGTAAGTCGCTTGGAATAAAAGTGTCTGCCCAATGCATAAACATAAATGTGACCCTGGACCACAAAACCAGTCATAAGGGTCAATTTTTTTAAAATTGAGATTAATACCTCATCTGAAAGCTGAATAAATAAGCTCTCCATTGATTTATGATTTGTTAGGATAGGACAATATTTGGCCAAGATACAACTGAAAATCTTTGGAATCTGAAAATTCATTTCAAAACAACTTTGAAAATCTGGAATCTGAGGGTGCAAAAAAATCAATATATTGAGAAAATCGCCTGTAAAGTTGTCCAAATGAAGTCCTTAGCAATGCATATTACTAATCAAAAATGAAGTTTTGATATTTAAGGTAGGAAATTTACAAAATATTTTTTATGGAAAATGATCTTTACTTAATATGCTAATGATTTTAGGCATAAAAGAAAAATGGATCATTTTGACCCATACAATGTATTGTTGTCTATTGCTACAAATATACCTGTGCTACTTATGACTGCTTTTGTGCTCCAGGGTCATAAATGTGCCATTTCAGAACAAACAACCCTCTTTGGCTCCAGAGCAACAGCAAACAGCCTAGGGCGCCACTATAGTCAAAAATGGCCCTGATGATGTAAACAAAAATAAATAAATATGCAAAGACATGTTCCATGTAATGATGTTATTGCATTGCTGATGTACATTAATGTTCTCTGTGTTTGTGGCAGCCTTGACTGGATGATGGTGTTACTTAATTCCTTTGTCATACAAGTTTAACAGCAATAAAAGTGACTATAATTACATTTGCAGTTTTGCATTTATGTTTGCTGTGTACTGTACATTCAAAACAGATAAAACATTGAAACTAAAGTAGTTTGAATAATATCTTGCACATCTGACTCGAGAGAGTGCTATTTTAGTCCGAACGTCAATGCCTTTAGTTGCTCAAATGATAGTCTTTGTTTTTTATAAACATGCGTGTGTGTAGGTCTGAATATAGTAACTGGTTTATCAGATTCGTCTGAAAAAGGCAGGTCTGGAAAAACAGCACCAGCTTCCTGCTTATTAATTGTTTAGATGCATTGTTTCAAGGAAGAGGAAATGTGAATCTCCGTCAAAACCTACTGAGAAGCAAATAAGTGTGTTGATTATCGTAAGAGGTTTATGTCGCATTCACGTCTTATATGGCAGGTTTCGAACTCAGATGTTTTACATACTGTTTTGGTTTGTAATGAACACTGAAAGGGTTAGTTCAGCCAAAAATGAAAATTAGCCCATGATTACGCACCCTCAAGGCATCCTAGGTGTATAATAATAATAATAATAATAATAATAATACATTTATTTTATATAGCGCCTTTAAAATTACGACATGGTGTGTAAGGCATCAAAAGCTCAGTCAAGTACTGAGGAGCCAGATCATGCAAAGCCTTATATGTTAACATTTTAAAATCAATACGGTACCTGACAGGAAGCCAGTGCAAAGACTCCAAAACAGGGGTAATATTATCACCAGCCCTGACCCCAGACAGAATTCTAGCGGCTGAATTTTGTAAATATTGAAGTTTGTTAATGGAGGATTTAGATACTCCAGCAAGAAGACCATTACAATAGTCAACACGTGAAAAGACAAAAGAGTTTATCAACCTCTCAGCAACTGAGAAGGACATATGCATGCTATATTTCTGAGGTGAAAAAAGGATGTCTTAACCGTATTTTGCACAAAAGGCTCAAATGACACAATAAAGCAAGCAAGCCGCTTTTGTATGAGGCACGTTTTATTATGGATGTATGTGCTTTATTGGACTTTTGGACTGTTGAAAAGATATAAAGCTTGGAAGAGCCGGGACATTTCTTAATATAACTCTGGATTAGTCTGAAAGAAGAAAGTCATATACACCTACAGTAGGATGCCGTGAGGGTGAGTAAATCATGGGCTAATTTTCATTTTTGGGTGAACTAACCCTTGAATAACGCAAGTCATCACTTTAGTGGAAGCGATTAACTTTTTTCTGTAATGAAATCAAATTAGTTCCTCAATGACTTGACCTTGTATTAAATATCTCAGGACGATCAGCTCAGATTTCATCTGTTGTTCACACAATGAGGAAACACCTACACTAACCGTCAAACCTGGACAAAAGCAAGAATCAACTTCTGCATATTTATTGTAAATCAATACGAAAAAAAAATTGTGAATAAAGGACAGTAGGAACGGGATTTCCCAAGTTTCCGTGTTGTAAGCTGTGTGCTTCAATGACAGTCTATTATGATTCTAGGCACGCACAGTTATACAATATTTGGAAAAACACTGGAGTCCAAAGCAACACTGGACCCACTGTAAAAAAAAAGAAAGTTGGGCTACCTTCAAATTTTAAGTTAACCAGATAAAGCAGATTTTTGAGTTTTCTCAACTTACTTTTTTAGGAAATTTCTCAACTTTTTGTTGTATAAACTTAAAATAAGAAGTTGAGAAAACTCAAAAATCTGCTGAAGCTGGTTGCCTTAAAATTTTAAGTTTGCCCAACTTCTTTTTTTACAGTATACTGCCTGTTATTGTCAACCAAAACTAAAGCTGAAATAGAATAAAATATAAATATTAGATGGAAAAACTAGATGAAAAATATTAGATAACTCTAAACTGACATAACACGTACTAAAATTAATTAAACATTAGTAAAGCTAAAACTGAAATAAAAGCAAAGCTAAATAGAAATATTGAAAAAACAAATAAAATTAACAAGCACATAACAAAATAGTTCACTCATATTTAAATGTAAATATTTATATATATTTCCATGTAACAAAATTACTAAAACCAAAATCATAATTAAAATGAAAACTTAAAATATAAAAATAAAAGAATTTGAAATATTAATACATACTACATTAAAAAATTACAAAAATAACACTGGTATTAACTTTCATTATAAACACTATACATTTTTCAAAATATCCTCTTTTGTGTTCTTAATCAATTTAACTTCTTGTATATAACTTTTTATATAACTTATATCATATTACTCTGCATTTTATAAAAGCAGTAAGACACTCAAAGTCCAATAAGCTGAAGTGATTTTACCATGATTAAAGAGTGTTAATCGTAATTAAACCTCCTTAATCATAATAAATCAGCTGAATGCAGTCTAAAGTGGCTCAATACATTGTAATATTGAAAACACACACAAATATACAATTTAAAAAAATCACATTCTGCAGATCTCCTGTGCAAATTACTATCAAGCATTTGATGGTTTGTGTTGACATGGTTGTGCATCATGACTTTAGTTTAGCATCATGAGTTTTTGCATCTCAGACAAGTTTTGCAACCTGTAAAAGCCAAATATATCTAGAATTATGCAACATCAAAAAAGTAAAAAAAAACCCCGCTGACTTCTGACGCTTCACAGTGTGACTCATTAATGCAACAAAAACAAGTGTTTCTCAATCTACCTTTGAATAAGGTAAGAATAGAAACGTCTCTTATCTTCAAATAACTTTCTTAGACCAAGCTTATGGAAAAATGTCAATGCTCAGAAAGAGTTTCTCTTTCATAACTCAGAAGACATATGCAGTTCTGAGATTAAGGTTCATTTAAACATCAACTTGATTTCAGATGTTTCTACTAAATAAAATAAAAATGACATATGTTAACAGTTGTCAGGTATACACTCTAAAAAAATTTTTCAAAAAGTTGTTTCAACTTAAAATAATTTGTTACCCTGCTGACTTAAAATTTTTAGTTTAGTCAACTTGGAATTTTAAGATACTCAATGTTAATTTAAGAGACAACTGGAATATTTTATTTGACTAAACTAAAAATTTTAAGTCAGCGGGGTAACAAATTATTTTAAGATGAAACAACAATTTTTTTTTTATTTATTTTTTTACAGTGATTAAAGCAGTTAGCTACACCCCCCAAATTCGGCATTCAAGGAGTGCAGATATTTGCCCCAAACACAATGAAATATTTTACTTTTGTGAAACTTTGCTTGTTTTACTCTGGTTGAGTCTGCGTGCTGCTTGATGACACACAATATTTCATAAATAGGCTTATAAGAGCAAAAAAAATAATGCAGATATTCAGACTTATGATTGTAGATTTTGGTATCTTGGACAAATTTAAGAAAAAAGACCTTTTTAAGACCTGAAACTCAAGAGGAGACAATAAGATTATTGCGATCTTTTTATCAAGAAGACTCCATTTGCTCTCCAATCAATGTCATTATAGGAGAAACAACTGAAATATTAAAGAGATCTTATTTGCTGCAAATGAACAATCAGAATCATTAGGATATGATGGACTCATAATCATTAATAACTGTCTTTTATCAACACAGAAGGTTTTGGTACCCCAAACTATACTGCAAGTTAAAAAAAATCCCCTGTATATTTACTGCTACATGGAAACAAGATCGTAAAAGGTGTTTCATAATGTCACACAATACAGTGCTATTCAATTTTGCATTTCCCTGGTATTTACTGTTTTATTTCCTGCTTTCACATGTGCATGTTATGTCACCGGTAAAGTATAAGGATGTTCTTCAGGCACGCGATGGACTGAAACCAGTTCATACTTCTAGAAAGGTTGTTCATAAAACAATAGGTAGCCTATTCTAAAAATATCTATTCAGGTAGAAGGAATGATAATTGACATCAAAGCTATATGGGATAATTGCATCAAAAGGATCATATTAAAAGTTTGGAGTCAGTAAGATTTGGCAATGACACATTAATCTGATCAAAAGACTTCTGCATTGTTACAAAAACATTTACTTCAAATGCTGTTTTTTGGACTTTCCATTCATCTGTGAATCCTAATAAAAATAAAATAATTTTTGTTTCCACAAAAATAATCAGAAATGTTTCTTGAGCAGCAAAATCAGCATATTAAAATGATTTCTGAAGGATCATGTGACACTGAAGACTGGAGTAATGATGCTGGAAACAGTTATTATCTTAATATCTTAATATTTTACAATTTTACTGTATTTTTGATCAAATAAATGCAGTCTTGGTGAGCAGAAGAGACTTCCTTTAAAAACATTAAAAAAAAAAAAAAAAACTTACCAATCCTAAATGTTTGAATGTGTTTATATGTGTATAGGCTAGCTGCTGTAAATTTAATGTTGTTCACTAATTAATTTCAAATAGCTGTTTGGTGTGACCACTTTTTACTGTAAAATATTGTCAGAATTGTATTTAAAAGTAAAAGTACAAATATTCCACACTCAATAATGTGTCAACATGAGCTCAACAAAACAGGAATAATTATATACTAAAAAACAAACAAACAAAAGTTTAAAATAGTCTTAATGTCAGCTAACAATGTATATCTCTTGAATTCTTTTAGAGCCTCGTGATGATTATACAGTAACAGATATTTGATCAAAAAGTACACACACACACACACACACACACACACACTGCTTAACTGCTTAAAACTACACTCTACAAAATTCTGGGTTAAATACAACCCAGTGCTGGGTAAATATTGGACAGAACACATGCTGGGTTGTTTTCAACCAACAGTTGGGTTCAATGTTTAACACAACCTTCTGGGCAGTAACCCAACCGCTGGGTCAAAACAACCCAATCACTGGGTTCGTCCATATTTTACCCAGCGCTGGGTTGTATTTAACCCAGCATTTTTTAGAATGTACATTTCAAGTCACAAAATTGCAGCTTTACTTTATCAGAGAGTGGACTCTGAGGAAACCCCAAGAGAGTGGCACAGACTGTTTTGGAATGATACTAAGCAACACATATACAATACTAAAATATATTTTGTTTACAGATTTTGAAATCAGACAACAGTGCAGTTTTCACAGTGAAATGACAAACTATGCAAAAATGTATGATAACTAGAACAGGCCTAACAGGTTTACTGTGTACTTCAGTAAATTAAACACAATACTGCACTTCAGACCTCATTTGCTCTCTCTCCTTCATATCAAATGTCACCTACTGTATAATTCCGAAACTAAAATCTCCAGTGAAAGTTCACAGCAGGTCGTATTAAGTCAACTTTGACTGGAGACATTTGACGCCTGGAGGAACTTACAATATAGTGCTAGGATTTTTTTTTTTTACTTTTCCCATAAAGTCTTCATCTCCAATAATAGTCAACAAATAAAGATTACTCTTTATTGTTCTTCTGATGTTCTCTCACAACAATATTACATCCCACCTAATCAAAAAGATGCTTTAAAGTTTGTACTTCCCCACACAATCAGTGATGTCTGGAATCAGTTAACACCCTATTCAAAATCTACACAGCCTTTGTAAAAAGCTTTTTAAGAGTAGTTATGTTAACAATGAGATATATGGAATGCATTTTTGTAATGGCTAAATAAAAGAGTAGTTTCTACACGCAAGTTTGCAATACTCACACTATTCTGATTTGAAATAAAGAAGTACATCCTTCTTACTTCTGGGAATTCAGAGTTGCCTGTAAACACACACACATTCACACAGACTGGCCTTGATACAGCCAAACCACAATTGACTTGTTCTCAGCCAAAGTACTAACCCAAGTAAACTTGACTAGTAGACTGTCGCACAAGTGAACTTAATAAACCTAGCTCTGCAGACAGGGGAAACATGTCTAAATATGTAAAATCAACAAACCTATACTAATATAGAGCAAGAGAACTCTATGGTATGAACTGTGTGGCATTTCATACCAAACTCTGTTGGCATGAAAATGTCATGTGAGGTCACATACGGGAAGTAATTAAAAAAAAATAAATTGCGCAGACGAGAAATGGGAGTTCAAATCTGTTAGGAAATGATACGAATCGCCAAGATCCTTAACCGTCTCTGGTCATGCATGTGTGAAAACCTGTTTCCAGTGGTTTTCCTCCTTCAGTGCAACTGACCGCAAACAACCCACAAATCTACATAGGTGAGGTTCCAAAGAAAGAAAACCACAAAGACCTGAATACAGAAATACCCACCGTCTTACTGCTAAAAACTAACCAGCTTTGAAGAACACAAGCCAAGTAAATGCAAAAGCGTGAGAGAGAGACACCGGAATGAATTAAATTCAGTCGCTATGCTAACATGGACTGGGAACGTGTACATTTTCAGGTCGGAGAGTCAAATATTTGAATGTTTTATTATCTGGACAAGAGTTTTTAATTAGCACACATAATTCCAGTGACCTGAAAGAATGACAAACACACATTCACAAACAAACCCAAAAAAGGTATATGGATTTTTTAATGGGGTCAGCGGTGGGTAGAGATGTTTTCAGTGGTGAGACTGACTCACACACACACACACACACAGTTCACAGACTGTTGAATGTAACCTGCATTACTCTAATGGAGTTACAATTGCAAAAAGACAAAAAATATAAGCAAATAAGCAAAACTTTTACTAGGTTCAGTACAATCTCAATCAACCGCATTTGTGAAAATTGTGGGGAAAAGATGACTCATCCCTTGTTTTCATTTTTATTTTTCAGTGAAAACAAAATTGAAACAAAGGCAAAAATTAAGATTACACTAAGGCACTTATAATGGAAGTTAATATAGGCAACTTTTCAAGCTTATTTTTTTAATGTTAACACACAGATACTGGTGGCTTAAACTTTTGGCCACATTCACTTCTATTGTTCTGTTAAATGGTCCAACATAACCAAGATTTTTCAATAAAAGTAGGGACTTGACAGTAAGAAAAAAGTAGAAGTGGAAATTTATTTGATTTATTTATTGTTGTGGTAATCAACATTAGGTCACAATTGCTGTCAATTGAGCTGAACTGGTTCTGAACCAGGAATATTCCTTAAAGGAAATACCATATGGTTAATGATTCATGTGGTTTTGATATAATCAACACTAAATGTGTAGGTGACGTGTCGTGTGACTTTACAAAAAAAAACACACATTTCAATTCTTTAAAACAAAAATTGTAATTAAGATTTTACACATTTTGACTTATGAAGATGTTTCTTATTTTTAGATTTTGGCCTTTCACATGCAATTACATAAATTCTTTGATTGTTATGTCAGAGTATTAATTATATATAATGTGAATGTCTGACATGTTATTGCACAGTATTGGCAGCGCATTGGCAACCAGCACTAAAAATCAGTAATACTTGGCATTACAATGTGAGTTGTACATTATGTAATACACTACAGTGCAAAACACTATTGAGAAATATAAATTACAACCATAATTACACTTTAGAAACATAGGTCTATATAGGATTAAAATAATCTATAAGAATATCAATATAACATTTTTGCAATGTAAACTCAAATAGATCGAAGGTTAAAATTATGAGCATTACAAAGAAAAGTATACAAACAAGAAAATTCCAAGTGTGCACACTAACAAGAGACCGAGATTGAGGATAATTTTGGTTTTTGGAGGTTCTTTGAGCATTTCAGTAACATTCCTGTCTTCATCTCCAAAAGGTGAATCTGGTTCCTCTAAATTTTTATTATACCCACAAAACCACTCCAAACATTTCACACACCGTCCCTTATCTCCACCTACATGATCAATGCCCTGTTGTTTGTGGGTATGTTGAGACTCCAAGTGGCCATTTGGAAGTATTTCAGGCCCAGTTTGAATAACCTGAGATGATGGTTTGATTTCCACTTCATTCATTGTCTTCTCTTTTTTTGTTTCTACAGAAAGCTGAGGAAGTTTGCTGTTCTCGGTTTGATTCCTGTTGCGCAGTCCCCACAAAGTAGTCGTAGCAATCTGTTCCTTGCTCGGTGGATCCGTGCAAAGACTGACGACTACTGTCACGAGCCCCGAAACCCAAAACAACACAGCCGCCACATACATGAAATGAACATCTTTGATGAAAGCAGGGCGGTCATCGGTTGTGTCACAGTCCGGCTCTCTATAAACAAAGGCAAGAATGAGTCTTACGGCTCCTAGCAAGAAGCCCACAATTCCACCCCAGAATGCACCGGTCTCATTGCAACGTTTCCAAAGGACGCCAAGCAAGAACAGTGCAGCAATGGGTGGCGTGAGGTAATCCGACACCTCCTGAATGTAGAGGAACATCTGACCTCCTTGCATCTCAATGACAAATGGGACCCAGGCTATGCTAATGGCCACTATGAGGACCACAAACATGCGGCCCACCACCATGAGCTCTTTGGAGGAAGCCTGGTGACGCACCATCTTATAGATATCAAGGGTGAAGATAGTACTGGCGCTGTTAAAGATTGAGTCCAGGTCGCTCATGAGAGCGGCGAGCATCACCGCCATCATCAAGCCTCGTAGACCTATGGGCATGACGTTCATGACGAGGCGAGGATAGGCGATGTTAGTGCAACCGGCTTTGCTGTTGCAGACTTTCATGCAGTGCTCTGGACTGATGCAAGCAAGTTCATCAGCAAAGAGCACACGGGAGATCATCCCAGGAATCACAATGATAAACATTGGTAAGACTTTCAGGACACCAGCCATCAGGGTTGACCCTTTGGCGTGGGCAATATTCCGGGCTGCCAGGACTCTCTGGACTATAACCTGATCGGCACACCAGTACCAGATCGAGGCTGGAGTCTGGCCAAGAAGAAAAGCAGGCCACGGCAGGTCTTTGTCCAAAGGACCTCTTAAGATCTTAAATGAATCTGGCTTAGGATGCACATCGCAGGAATTGAAGTTGGTGAAATTATTCTTGAGAAAAATGGCAGTGACGTTGGGAGAGGCATTCATGTACTTGGTGCGCAAACCCTCGAGACCTCCGACCTTAACTAAACTGATAGCCATCAGGCATAGTGCTCCCGATATCATGAGGAACGCCTGCAGAGTGTCCGTGTAGATAACCGTCACCAGGCCACCGGTTATCGTGAGAAGGGCAGTCATGGTGATGAGCAGGATTATGGACACGTACAGGTTCCAGCCCAGAGATTCCTGGATAAACAGTGCTCCGGAATATAGATCCACTGAGAGCTTGGTGAAAATGTAGAGGAGAAGAGTTAGGGACGCGAAGAAAACCTTCAGCCGCTTCCCGCCGAATCTTTTGTATAGGTACTCTGGCATGGTGTACACACCTGAGTGGATGTAAACGGGTATGAAGACCCAGCCCAGGAGCTGCAGCAGTAGAATTGCATTGAACTCCCAAGCACCTACGGCAAACCCGCTTGCTGCACCTGATCCAGCCAGGCCGATGAAGTGCTCACTGCCAATGTTGCTCACGAACAGCGATGCACCGATCATTATCCAGTTCATGGAACGACCGGCAAGGAAGTATCCGCTCACGGTACCTCGATTCGCCTTCCACATTGCAAAAAAGCCAAAGGCCAGGACAAGAACGAAGTACATGGCAACAACAACGATATCTGCTGCTTCCATTGTTGATGCCATTTTTTAATTGTTGGTGGAACGAGATATAGCATTCGGTGGGCCACATATAGCAATGAATTCTGAAAGAGAGAAAATAAATAGATTTGAAAAAAACACTAACCCCATTTAGATGCTGGCAAACATGGTACAGGCCAGAAAAAAAACAAAAAAAAACAAAAGAGTACTACTTCTATTTAGGTCAGATGTCTGCAGACCGTGTTACAATTTATGAAGCACTATCCTTTTCATTTGTCACTGTACTTGCATTTCTCCTTTTCATTAATTTGAGTACAAATTAATTATTAGGGCTTTGGGGAAAAAAAAACAAATACAATGTTTTAAATTAAGCAAATAATTTTCAGTTTAAGTAAGGTAACCTAACACTATGTGTTTGTTTGTGGTTAGTGGACCATGTTGATAGTTAATGTGATAATTACACCTGTTTTCTCTGCTAGAACTTAGGAGAACTGACTTCAAACATTCACTAAAATCACCCAAACCCCAGCTGATTCAAGATATTGAGCAAAAATGAGGAAAAGTGATGTGAGTGAGGAGAAAAGACTGATCCTGCCGCATTTGACACACACAAATACAGATATTTTAAGTGAGACTTTATAGTCCAAATACTCATTGGGGTCACAGCAAAAAGTATTTTAATTTAACTGTGTATAAAATTACTTTAAAACATGTATTTAAACCATGCAATATTATTATGCAAACAGTTTGAATAGGCCTAACTGACTGACTACATGGAATATTTATTTGTGCATTTATAAAAAAAAAAAAAGTATGTTAATTTAATTTAACTGCTAAATAAACAAACAATCAAACAAAAAACAACAGCAATAATTATATGAAAAATAAAATGGTGGCAATTATAACATCTAAACTGTTACCTTACACGTACTGTATGTTTACACTAATAAATACACATTTGAAAATCGTAATGTTTTTTAAAAAAAAGTTAATATCAAAGTTAGCTGTCATCTACCACAGTCATCTTCATTTGGTACCATCGTTATGCAAAAACACAAATGAACGTTAAACCAGTTATACTTGATAAGCACCCTGCACAATAATAATAGCCTAATGAAATCACCCAATCACATGTAAAACTAGATTAGCTAAACTTTCAGACATCAGCTCGCGTCACAGGTCATGAACAGTCTCTCAGAGATCTCGGTGATTACGGTAAAAACTCATCCATACTTACCGAAGTCTTTAAAAAGCAGGGATGCAATGCGTTTGTAACGGTGTGTGAAGAGACCGTTAACGCCTCCATTTACTCCCCCCTCGCGCGCCCCATGACGTCATCAAACCCGCGTCTATCCGTTCCGCCCACCCGCGGTTCTTTCTCAAGCAATGTGTATTCCGGTGTAGTACCATGGTACAGTGATGCTATCAGATGGACGTAGCGTGCTCCAAGGTACTTAAACTACGAATGGTAAATGTCCCAAAAAATGCTTGTGGCATACCATTGCAAAATAATCCCATATGCATTTATTATGATGACGTAACTGTCTGTGGCGTTTTGTCAGAAACTAGGATTACTGAATTTTATACACTTTGTTTGAAAAAGGTACCATAGAATAATTATTTATCTAATTAATATAGCTTACAATTTGCCCCTGCATTGCTTAATTACGCAATAATATATATTATTGCACCTAAGCAATGCAGGGGCACATTGTAATTGGTTTCTGAGAACTAAACAGACAAACTTAGGCTATATAGATAAGAATTGTACGCTGTTTGAACAAGATCCAATATCAGTTTATTTGGATTTACAGCAGGTAGTCACGGTACGGTATTAGTCAATTTTAAATGACTGACTTCAAATCAACAGCAACATGCAACCGTTTTGATCTCTTCATTTCCATCATCACTATATCAGCATCTGTGAGTGCTAAGCATAAACCAGATAACCAGTAGAGATAAACTAACCCGTGATCACACCACCTAAACTGGAGCATAGCACAAGACTAAACTTTTCTTTAAAAACACGCTGGATTATAACTGCGACTGCAAATAATCGTCAGATGATGGCGACATCGTCTTTCAATTCACAAGTTTCCGAGAAGACAATGAAAGAGCACACATCCAGAAGCTTTGTGATAGAGTGATACTTAGTACATGACTAGATAAAGATCTTTTTGTATGTGTACAGAGGCCAGGTGCGACTATATAGGTCAAGGCTGAACCATAAACGTTCACAAGCCTACATACAACACTAAAGTGAACTCATCATCGCAAGCTTTTTAGTGCTCTGTTGTGTAGTCTATCATAATCTAAACTAACATATTATACTATTATAAAATACCAAACAATGCAGTATAGCTCTGTATGTTAACGAAAATGACCCAAAAGAGTAGAGGACATGCATGGTGCCATATCAAATTCATTTTTTCCCCACTTTTTGTCTTTTTTCGTGCACCGTGCTATGGTATTAATGGAAGAAATGTCTATCTTGACATCTCTTGAATACAATACCCCACCCCCTTCCTCTCTAGATTGCAGTTTTGTGATTGACAGCACTCTTTCAGTATGCACTAGGGGGCAGAAGTGCTCAAAGCTGACAGCAAAGCGGCTGCTTGTTCAAACACTGCAGTGAACACCAAAGCAGCTGTCAGAGGATGTGTGAAAACCCTCTAGCTATATTTGCAATAGCATACATGTTACTTATACTATTTTGGCAATTTAGTACTGTATTCTGTGTCCAGTATGCACATTTTCTCCTTAAATGCACACAATGCAATGCACTTGGCTTGACCTTCCATTTGCAAAATGATCAGTAAATGGAAGGAATACGTTCTTTAATCACCATTCACTTTCATTTCAAAGACCAGCTCGGATATGCCTTCTATCAAACCTATTTGCATTTGTGCTTCACTGAAGAAAGAAAACCATATAGATTATTTCTTTTTTTTTTTCAATGTAGACAAAATTAAATTACTTTAACATAAAACACAAAACCTTCAAATCCTATTTAGATGTGTTCTTTATCTTAAATTGCCAGAATAGTTATGCTACTGTTGTTGTAGTGACCCTTCAGATCCGCCTTTGACCGCAGCTTGAGGCCCCAGCAGCCATTGAACACAAATAGAATGAAGAGAAATATAGGTTAGTCGAACCCTTGGGTTGTCTCAACACTGGCTTGAACTGATTCTGTGTCTGAGCTGAGAACATAAGTGACTGTGTAGTAGAGGACGACAGAAGATCCCTCAATATATGCACACTTTCTTGTTTGTGTATGTCCCCCAGCACCTTAATGAAATGTTAGTGGTGTTTAGAAAGTTGACCTCACAACTACACACACACACACAAAATTAAAATAATAATAATAAAAAAAAATAATAATTTCCCCCCCTTTTTCATTTTACCTCTGCTCTTGTTTTCTAGACTAGCTGTCAAGTAAACCTGGCATTATACTATGTATATAGTGATAGGACAAATTGCTTATGTTCCTCTATTGCAAGTCTGTTAAATGCATAAATATAAATGTAAATATGTAGGTCTCAACAATTAACAACATTTGTGCTACAGAAAATGAACAATACCTCGAAAAATAACATTTCCATAAGGTGAGTTGCATTGCATTCAAGTATATTCAGTTCATGCAGTTCCTGGGATTCAAACCTATGACCTTGGGGTTGCTAGCACCATGTAGACATACAGGAATGCGACAACATCAGAGCAACACCCAGAATCCCCTTATAGCCACATAACAACACCCTGGCAACCAGCCGGAACACCATAGCAACCACCCAGAAACTGATTAGCAACCACATCACAGCCTGGCAACCACTCTAAAAAAAACCTAGAAACATTCTGGCAATCACACTCTGCAATGTGATAAAAACCACACAGCAGCCCTAGCAGCCTCCCTAATAGAGACCCTAGTAACTAGCCATGACATTCTAGCAACTACCCTGCAATGCATTAGTAAATATACAGAATGCTCTCACAAACATATAGTAACACACAGACAACCATTGAGAACACTTCAGCAATGCATTACATTTACATTTAGTCATTCTAATGACGCTTTTATCCAAAGCGACTTACAATTGAAAGTGAAAGTGACGTGAAATACGGCCAAGTATGGTGACCCATACTCAGAATTTGTGCTCTGCATGTAACCCATCCAAAGTGCACACACACAGCAGTGAACACACACACACACCGTGATCACACACCCAGAGTAGTGGGCAGCCATTTTATGCTGCAGCGCCCGGGGAGCAGTTGGGGTTCGGTGTCTTGCTCAAGGGCATCTCAGTCGTGGTATTGAAGGTGGAGAGAGTGCTGTACATTCACTCCCCCCACCTACAATTCCTGCCGGCCCGAGACTCGAACCCACGACTTTTGGGTTATGAGCCCAACTCTCTAACCATTAGGCCATGACTTCCCAATTGGGGAGTACATAAAGCGATTCATCTTGAAGAGGCAATCAGACAGAGGAAGTGTTCGTAACACCAACTCTCAGGCATTGTTCAAATACGTACAAGCTAGCAAGGGAAGGAATGAATAAAGAGAAAGATATAGTTTTTTTGTTTTTGTTTTTAGTTTAGGAAGAAGTCAAGTAGTGTCGAAAGAGATTAGTTTTCAATTGTTGCTTGAAGATTGACAGGGACCCAGCATTCCGGATAGGGGTGGGAAGATCATTCCACCAGCCAGGAATGGTGAACGAGAATGTTCTGGAGAGCATTAGTGACCAAACACCCTAGCAACCATCCAGAGCACTTTAGAAACTACCAGCAGCACATTACCAAACACACAGAACACCTAGAAACCACATAGCAACACTCTGACAACCATCCAGTACATTTTAGTACTTACCCAGCAACATATAGGCAACCACACCTGATCCTGTAGCAACTGCATAGCAACACACTATAAATCACTCAGAACATCATAGGAACCTCATAGCAACACCCAGGCAACCATTCAAGCACTTTAGCAACTACCCAGCAATGCACTGTCAACAATACAGAACACAACCATCTGGAATATTCTATCCAAAAACATACCGACAACCAGAGACAACCGACACAGAGAATGTCCTATCAACTGCGTAGCAACCCCCTGGCAACCATCCGGTACATTCTAGTACTGAAATGTCTGAAGGGCAACTGTCTGACATACAGTAGATCTAGAAATTGATAACAACATAAATTTTGTCTTCTCAACATTTAAAACCAATTTTAGAGTATAAAACCTTGCTTGAATAATAGCAAAAACAGTCTGCAGATCACTCAAAGCTTCTTGTTTTGTAGGTGCAGAACAATAAATAACAGTGTCATCCACGTAAAAATGAAAACTTGCTTTGTCAAGACAGTTTATGTATATAGTAAATAATAAAGGCCCCAATACAGAACCTTGGAGAACTCCCTTAACCACATCAAATGAATCTGATTTGCAGCCTTCAACCTGCACACATTGAGTTCTTCCTTTTAAATAAGCATTAAACCACAAAACTACATTTTCTGATAAACCAACACATCTCAGTCTATTTAACAGAATCTCATGGTCCACTGTGTCAAAAGCTTTAGTCAAATCAATGAATAGACATGCACAGTGGTGTTTTTCATCTAGGGACCCCAATAAATCATTTAAGTCAAGTCAAGTCAAGTTGAGCTTTATTGTCATTCCGCTACATGTGGGGACATACAGTGGAACGAAATGTCGTGCCTCACAGGTCCACGGTGCTACATAAATACAGACATACAACAATGAAGTAAAACACTATAAACCTATACACAACTAACCTACTGACAGATTTTGACTAAGTGTACTATATATAAATGTTTACCCTATGCAACTAAAGATAAAAGATAAAAAATACAAACTATACAAACTATACGAATGCTTCACATTAAGACTTTCAAACCAGCTGTAATAGTGCTATGCTTTTTATGAAATCCTGATTGATTAATAGACAGAAGTTTATGAACGTAAATATTGTGTCAGTTGTTCACTAATACGTTCCAGAAGTTTTGACAGCTACTACTCAGAATATACTGCATAACAATGCCCTAATAACCACACAGAAAGCCCTAGCAACTGCATAGCAATGATTATAAACTGCTCAGAACATACTGCATAACAACACCCTGGTAACCATACGGAATGCCCTAGCAACTGCATAGCAACCCCCTGACAACCATTTGGAACATTTTAGAACCAATCCAGAAACATACTGCCAACCACACAGAATACCCTAGCAACTGCATAGCAATGATTATAAACTACTCAGAATATACTGCATAACAACACCCTGGTAACCACACAGAATGCCCTAGTAACTGCATAGCAATGATTATGAACTACTCAGAATATACTGCATAACAACACCCTGGTAACCACACAGAATGCCCTAGCAACTGCATGGCAACCCCCTGGCAAACATTTGGAACATTTTAGAACCAATTCAAAAACATATTGGCAACCACAAAGATTGTCCTTGCAACTGCAAAACAATGATTATAAACTACTCAGAACACACTGCATAACAACACCATGGTAACCACACAGAAAGCCCTAGCAACTGCTCAGTAACGATTATAAAACTACTCAGAACATACAGCATAACAACACCATGGTAACCACTCAGAATGCCGTAGCAACTGCATAGCAACCCACTGACAGCTTTTTTTGGGCAGCACTCATATTTTCTTCACTAGTTGGTTGATGAAATGGATTCATTCAGCTGCAAGCGCTGGAAACACAATGACTTTGATTCTTTGTAGGTCAATGACAGCCACTAGAGCTCGACAGGCTGAACATGTGAACACGGTCGCATAAAAGAGTGCTTCCTCCTCAGAGCCGCGCTGCACCGGTGAGCCGTTACAGAGGCCAGCTTTGCTTCATGTGGTGCAGACCACAAAACTTCACGTTACAATAATGAGGACATGCTATTTTAGTCACACAAGTGATGATGAAAGCACACAGTCGCTGCTTTGTGATGACACAAGAGCTTCTGCGCTAAACGTGCTGTTAAGATGCGCCTCCAGGAGACATATCATGAACACTAATGATCCGACGACAATGTTCATATTATATGACGAGAGGAGGACATGTTGGACACAGATGGAGCTCATCAGACTATTTTGGGAAACAAAAATACATAAGAAATGCTTTCAAAGCAGAGTGGAAGAGAAAAACATATATGCATTGCATACATGATGCAAATGTGTGAACTCATCTCAGATTTTATTGCTCAGACATTGCTTTTTCAAGGCTCAGGTGGCAGTTGGCAGTGTTATTTATGAATTATTCATATATGATTAAAGCATTATTAATATTATGACTTTGGTTTTATTTTTAGCTTTATTTTAATTACCAAATAAAATAAAATAAATAGTTTTTTATTAACAACACTGATGATATTGGAGGTCTCAGTTATGTTTTTGTCTCAAACATTTCTCCTAAAATTAATAAAAGTAGACCTAAATGAGTCACTAGTTGTCATTCAGTAAAGAGTATAGAGCTATACAATGAATATGCATAGCCACTGAGATCATTTGATGAGAAATATTTGAGTTCATATTGATGCCTTTTGATTACAGACTTTTATATTGACAATTCTGAGCACAGTTTGAGACGTTGTTGAGAAGCATGTGAGATTACTGGGGTCTTACATCAGTTTGAATTAAATTTTATTGCAGTCTATGAAAAACAACTGAGATATTAAAGAGATCTTGTTCTTTTTCTTTTCGATGAAATGATTCAGCAAAATGCAGTAAAGGTCAATTTTATTTAAAGTATGTGTGACTCTGTCAGTTTAGTCCACAAATAAACACACAGTTGATGCCTTTGATGTTTAAAGTTGTACTTTTTAACCATCAGTCACTTTAATCCTTAAATGAACAGCTTAGAGAATTATTGCTGACATTATTTGAAGCTAAAATTCACAGACTAAAAGACATTTACACCGGCCCGAGACGGCACACTTAAATATGTCTGAAGGTCAATGCATTAGAATATCAAAGCAAGTGTCATCAGATGCTGCTCAAGTGTTTCTCTATTCTGAGACGGGCCATGAAAATGATTTGTATTAAACATGAGGAGACGTGTTTCAACAGATACTTCAGCTTTAGTAGCTTTACAAGAAACTTGAATATGCTGTAGAAACCTAGTCTAAAAATCCCATCGGTTGTGCCATCTCGGCTGGCCTTTAGAAAATAGTTTATGGCTTGATTTTATGTGTGGGCTGCCCTGTCTGTTTGGAAACAGTTTACTATGCGCTGAGTGTTGTATATTGTCAGGAAGGATGTTTAGAGTGGTTTTGTGAAGTTCTCTGCGGAGGATCCTTCTGCTGTCTTGAATAGATCCCAAAACTCACTCTACTCGACTACACAATCTGTACGATATTTTACTCATCTGTTATGAACGTGTCAGTAGCTTAATATATTTAATTTGAATGTGGTGTAGGCTGCAATGTCTTATTTTAGACTGAAAGCTTATATGCTACTACTTCACTGTATGCATATTGTGTGCAGCACAATGACTTTCTGCATTTGCAGAAATGTGCAGTAACCACAGCACTCTGTGTGAAATACTGTAGGCCACAATGCAATGCATTGCATTTCCAAAGACGAATGAAGTGCAATTGACATCACCTACAATTGTTTTTTTTATAAACTGGATTTTAATCCAATTTTGTGTACCTATCTGTCAAGATTCGCAAGATTAATCTCATAAGATTAGTACAGTATGCTTATATGTGCAGTTCAGTATTCATGCATCTTCTTGACTCATTAGCCTATTTGATCAGAAGGTCTTTTCACAATTTAAATAATTAACAACACTGAAGAAGAAACCCAGGGTAAACCTAATCTTGGGTTATCTTGCACATACTTTACCCAGGGTTAACAGTTAATCATTCATAAACTGATGTTTTTCACTGTACATGGAGCCTTTTACATTTTTGGGGTTCTCAGAAGTGAAAGTCATCATAGTTCAGTACATTTTTATTAGTGGAAATTACAACAAATATAATTTTCACATTCCCATTTGCTCCAATAGCAAAAGAAACAAATCTACAATAACGTTTCTACGACTTTACAAAAGAGGGAAAAAATACTGAGAGATTGAGTACATTGCTAGAAAGATGTCCAATCTGCCATCACTCCCTCAGCCGTAGTATTCAAAACACTTGTGCAGCAGTGTTAACTAGTTTTCTGTCATTTAAAAAAAATAAAAACTTTGCCAGATTTACGATGTCAATAACTATGGAGATGCGTCATTACAGTCTGTGAAAACTCCTCATATTACATACTGCAGACTGTACTATCGAGTTTTCGGTGAACTATAAAGGTAAAAAGCTGAAATGACTGTTTATACAATGCATGGTGTTTCTGTAATAGTCCAAAGCATGTGATTGGCTGTCTGTCATAGTCTGGCCCATAACATTCATGGTGCATTCAAGTCATGTCAAAAAATATTGTATTTACGAGTTGAATGCACATGAACACCATCACAAAGTCATAATTGACCCCTTAGTTATATGCTACGTCCGACAAGCCATGCCGCTTTCACACTACACATCATGTTTTCACGCAGTTTAAAATACATCGCGGAGCAAAGAGGAAACTGACAACACACCGATAGACAAGACAGCAGGTTACTTCTGCTATGAAACATGGTCTCAGCTTTCAAATTTTGCATTAAAAAAATCAAATCTAACAGTAAATACAGTTTTGTGGCTCTTTAATGTGTTGTGACAGATCGCTGTTCAAGCGGCACGTGAACGATCATCTCTTCCTCTTTACTAGTTATAGCACGAAATAAACGTGACTGAACATCAGAAGGTATTTTATAACCACGGAAAGACATCAGAACACACCATTTTTCAAGTTCAAGTCCACCGAAGTTAATCTACTCTCCTGTCTGATTTGTTTGTTGGACAAGATGGCGGATTCTGCGTTATGATTGGCCAGAACGCCTGTCAATCAAACTCCTGGTGAAGGGTCAATTACATTTACAATCATTTAGCAGACGCTTTTATCCAAAGCGACTTACAAATGAGGATAATAGAAGCAATCCAAGATGGCGCCAGTGTGTTTGTCGGCTTGCCGTCTGGCCTGTCAGTTTTTAAATGCCAGATTGGCCGTCTGGCTATCTATGTTTCTTCTGCTGCCGCTGTTTACACACTGTGTTGATGCTATAATAACGTATGATCGCCAAATATTGTTACACATCAGAAGTTCGCTGGAAACTCAATCTAAAGACTGCCCCATTACCCATGATCGTTTCCACTCTACATTCTCTCATCTACCGGTGACATGTGTTCGCCGTTTACCTTGCTGTATCATCTACCAGCGGAAAC
Source organism: Schizothorax lantsangensis (assembly GCA_027422415.1). NCBI lineage: Eukaryota > Metazoa > Chordata > Actinopteri > Cypriniformes > Cyprinidae > Schizothorax > Schizothorax lantsangensis. The sequence continues at coordinate 3,830,911 of CM049841.1, read as the reverse complement.
GTCGCAGAAAGAGGGGTAACCGCGGAGGTATCCGCGTGAGGATTAGGAGAGAGTTCTCCTCAACGCAATCATCTCGTTGCTCCTCTACACTTCTGACTGGACATAATGGCCTTTATCTGACTCGGCGTTCGTGGGATGTGAGGTACGTCAATCATCGGCCCATCGTTCCGGATCAGAATCGGACACCTGACTACTGCGCTCCTGCAAGACTGCGTGTTCAGAGCAGAGGTGTGAATCTCAAAAATCTTCTTCCACTCAAGTATGTCCGACAATCACAAATACAAACTGTTCATTCTCATGTAAAAATGGCCCTGGTTAATGCCAGGTCTGTGTCTAATAAGACTTTTTTTTGAATGACTTTTTTACGAGTCGTGGCTTAGACTTTTTATTTTTAACTGAGACATGGACTGGAGCTGAAGAGTCATCTATCTTTGGTGAACTATGTCCATTAAATTGTAGCTTTATTAGCACACCAAGATGTGTTCGAAGAGGAGGTGGGGTGGCTATGGTTTTTAGGAACCAGAACAAAATACAGACAATTTTTGCTGAGAACTTTTCTACATTCGAATCACAATGTGTACTGATAGAATCTCCCACCACTCCGTTGCTGTGTGTCTTGGTTTATAGACCTCCAAAGCCAGATAAAGATTTTATTAAGGAGTTTTCTGATTTCATATCTCATATCATTACATTATATGATCATCTGTTAATTTTGGGTGATTTTAATATTCACATCTGCTGTCCTGGAAAGCCTATGGTCACTGAGTTTACTCATGTTTTGGACTCTTTTGATTTTATTCAGCATGTTGATAAAGCTACACATGTACTTGGGCATACTCTTGACTTGGTTATGTCATATGGGTTTCCCATTGATAATATTAGTATTGAAGATGCTTCTTTCTCAGATCATAAGCTTATTGTTTTCAATGTCATATTATCAAGTCCTACATATGCTGCTAAAAATACAGGTGTTTATTCTCGTTGTATTAATTCTCTCACTGCAAATCAATTTTCTGATTTGTATAAAACAAATGATGTTTCAACTGCAATTTTAGCTGCTGCTGAGCAATCTTCAAGCCCAGAAAATTTAATTTCTCTCTTTAACTCTTCTTCTTCAGCTATTTTGGACTCTGTAGCCCCTTTTAAATACAAATCCCCCAAATTTAAATCACAACCATGGTTAGATGATACCACCCGTTCATTTAGACAGATCTGTCGGAAAGCAGAGAGGAGATGGAAAAAAGATCATCTTACTGTCTCTTTTGAAATATTTAAGAACTCCCTGGTGAACTTTCAGAAAGCAGCCAGAAAGGCAAGAGCTAAATTCTTTTCTGATATTATCAGTAAATACTCTCATACCCCTAAAATACTGTTCAGTACTATAAATTCAATAATTAATCCCCGTACATCCAATGACGCAGAACCATCTGCTGACATATGTGAGAGATTTTTGAGGTTTTTTGTTGAAAAGATTGATGGCTTTCGATCTTCCCTTATTCCTTCTTACTCTAATACTCTGCTTGAATGTCCAGTTAATACAGTCAAATTTAATAGCTTTCAGCCAGTGTCTTTGTTTGTTCTGAGGAACTTAGTGATGCAGGTGAAATCTACAACCTCGCCCCAGGATGTTGTTCCTTCTGATATCATTAAAGGTTCTTTTGATATAATTGGTTCTAGCATCCAAACAATTATCAATTCCTGCTTAGTCTCTGGCACTGTCCCTGCATTTTTAAAGCATGCAGTTGTCCACCCACTTCTTAAAAAGCCCAATGTTGATGTAAAATGTTTGAATAATTATCTCAAAATTGCCTTTTCTTTCAAAAGTTATGGAAAAAGTTGTCCAATCACAGTTACTTCCGTTTTTAAATTCGACTATGATATTTGAACCATTTCAATCAGGTTTTGCAACCTATCATAGCACTGAAATGGCTTTGCTAAAAGTGATGAATGATTTGCTACTTGCGATTGACTCCGGTGAAAATGCAGTTTTGATTTTATTGGACTTAAGTGCCGCTTTTGACACAGTTGATCATGACATCCTTTTGTCACGCCTTGAACATTGGGTAGGTATTAAGGATACAGCATTATCGTGGTTTAAGTCATATCTTAAATCCAGGACACTTTCAGTGGCTATCGGCCAGTTTTCCTCATCATCAGTTTCTCTCCCTTGTGGGGTTCCTCAAGGGTCCATTCTGGGGCCCTTACTTTTTAATCTGTACATGCTTCCACTTGGTAATATAATTAGGAAATATAAAATCTCTTTTCATTTCTACGCTGATGATTCTCAGTTATACGTTCCATTAAAATCTAGACATTCTCTGCAGCCTCTTATGGACTGTTTGAAGGACATTAAAATCTGGATGGCGAATAATTTCCTCCAGTTAAATAATGAAAAAACTGAGGTGATTATTTTTGGTCCCTCTAAAATCAGAAATTCTATAGTTAGTAACTTAGACAGTCTCACTCCATATGTTACGTCACATGCAAAAAATGTAGGTGTTGTTTTTGACTCTGAGCTTTGCCTTGAAAAGCAAATTAGCTCAGTTGTTAAAAACAGCTATTATCAATTGAGAATCATTTCTAGACTTAAATCAACACTTTCCTTTCAAGACTTGGAAAGAGTTATTCATGCATTTGTTACATCACGATTGGACTACTGTAATTCCTTATACCTAGGTCTTCCCCAATCTTTACTGGCTCCTTTGCAGATGGTCCAGAATGCAGCAGCCAGATTGTTAACTGGTGTAAAAAAACATGATCACATCACTCCAATTTTAGCGTCGCTCCACTGGCTTCCTGTCTCCTTTAGAATTCAATTCAAAATTTTGTTGATTGTTTTTAAGGCACTTAATGGACAAGCCCCATCTTACATTTCGGATCTTATCTCGTTTAAATCTACTTCTAAGCCCCTCAGATCTGCTAATAAAGCTCTTTTATATGTCCCACGGTCACGACTTAAGTTTAAAGGTGACAGAGCCTTTGCAGTAGCTGCTCCACGGCTATGGAACCAGTTGCCACCTGACATTAAGAGTGCTCTGTCTATTTCTGTTTTTAAGTCTAGACTTAAAACGCATCTTTATTCTATGGCCTTTCCTGAATTTTAATTTGTGGATTAGCATTGTTATCTTGGATTTTAACTTGTATTTTATTTTATACTTTACTGTATTTTATGATTGTTTTGTACAGCACTTTGGTCAGTGTAAGCTGAATTTAAATGTGCTCTATAAATAAAATTTACTTACTTACAATCAAAACCAACAAAAGAGAAATGATATGTAAGTGCTGTTAAGGTTAGTCCTGGTTAGTCTAACGTACACGTAGCAAGGTTTTTTTGTTTATAATAATAAATAAAAAGAAAACAAGTAGATAGAATAGAAAACGAATAGAAAAGACAATTATGAGTGGGAAACACTGAAACACTGAGCTCAGAGTTTCCGAGTTGGGGGCGTTTGTGAGAAAACATGTCGGATGGAATGGATGTATGTGTCCAAATTTGTTTTCAAAATTAATGAAAGTATTTTTTTTTTGTCATTGATAATAAAGCTATTTCAGCATTGTTGTTATCATAATATGATAGTATTGCATTATTATGGAAGATTATTTGATGATTTACTACACCATAAATTGAATAAAAACAAAACGCAAAACACAGTTAGCAGTGGTAACCCCACATCTAAATTATAAGCTTGAAAAGTTCCTTTATCCAGGGTTAAAAGCAGGTTTAGGACAACAATAACCAGGATTAAGCTTAATGTGAAAATCCATGACAATTTTTTTATATTTACATGAATTTTGATACTACATTGTATGAAAAAAGTTGATAACTGAATAGCACTTGATGAATTAAACGTGCATGTGGCATCAGCATAGCATGCTGTATTACTGAAATATTATATAGCCTACTGTAAAAACAGTAGCCTATATACTGTGCAGTATACAATAAGCAGAAAGATATTGTGCAAATCATAAACTTTAAGGGTTAAAACAGCATTTTCTGTCTGGCATGGACAGTGTCATATGGATCAGACCGACTGTGGAGAATCCTGAGCACATGAGCACAGCCCACGTCTGAGAAGCTGGCATCGCTGGGTGATGATGGATGGATTTGTGCCCTGAGCAGCAGACTGCCTTACAAGGAGAACTGGACCTGTTTGTACACAGGCACATCGATCCAACATTGTCAGTGTAAATTTATGTCAGTGATGTTGACGGTATTTTTCCACTAATATAAACTGTGCATGTGCCAGTCTCCATGTCAAGAACATGTCCAGGGGCCACATTCAGAAAGAAAAAAAAGTTCTTAATGTTCTTAAGAAGTGCAATTCTTGAAAAAAAAAATTCTAAATCTCACAAATATTTTTGTAAAAACATATTTTTTCCTTTTTTTGCATATAATATTTTTGTCACTACTGGCTTCAACTGAGTTTAGCATTATTTGATTTTTAAAAGTCTTCTTTTTCAAGAATTTTAATTATTCTTAATTATTTTTTAAATATCTTTGTTAAGGGATAGTTCATCCAAAAACTAAAATTTTGTCATCATTTACTCACCCTGAAGTTGTTCCAAATATGAGTTTTTTTTTTTCTTCTTCTGATGAACAAAGAAGATATTTTGAAGAATGTTGGTAACCAAACATTTGACGGTAGCTATCGACTTCCACAGTATGTATGTTTGGCTTCCAACATTCTTTAAAATATATTATTTTGTGTTTAATTTTTTGTTGAACTATCCCTTTATGAACAATGGAAAGAAAAAGAACAAACATGAAAAGTATTTTTAGGAACAAAATATTTTTAACATTTTTCTTAAGTTCTTAATTAGTTAAGGAAAGATTTTATTCTTAATGTTCTGTGAATTCATGCAGGTCATATTTCACAATATTTCACATTTGCACATTTTGCAAACACACACACACACACGCATATATATATATATATATATATATATATACATACAGTGGGTACGGAAAGTATTCAGACCCCCTTAAATTTTTCACTCTTTGTTATATTGCAGCCATTTGCTAAAATCATTTAAGTTCATTTTTTTCCTCATTAATGTACACACAGCACCCCATATTGACAGAAAAACACAGAATTGTTGACATTTTTGCAGATTTATTAAAAAAGAAAAACTGAAATATCACATGGTCCTAAGTATTCAGACCCTTTGCTGTGACACTCATATATTTAACTCAGGTGCTGTCCATTTCTTCTGATCATCCTTGAGATGGTTCTACACCTTCATTTGAGTCCAGCTGTGTTTGATTATACTGATTGGACTTGATTAGGAAAGCCACACACCTGTCTATATAAGACCTTACAGCTCACAGTGCATGTCAGAGCAAATGAGAATCATGAGGTCAAAGGAACTGCCTGAAGAGCTCAGAGACAGAATTGTGGCAAGGCACAGATCTGGCCAAGGTTACAAAAAAATTTCTGCTGCACTTAAGGTTCCTAAGAGCACAGTGGCCTCCATAATCCTTAAATGGAAGACGTTTGGGACGACCAGAACCCTTCCTAGAGCTGGCCGTCCGGCCAAACTGAGCTATCGGGGGAGAAGAGCCTTGGTGAGAGAGGTAAAGAAGAACCCAAAGATCACTGTGGCTGAGCTCCAGAGATGCATTCGGGAGATGGGAGAAAGTTGTAGAAAGTCAACCACCACTGCAGCCCTCCACCAGTCGGGGCTTTATGGCAGAGTGGCCCGACGGAAGCCTCTCCTCAGTGCAAGACACATGAAAGCCCGCATGGAGTTTGCTAAAAAACACCTGAAGATGGTGACAAATAAGATTCTCTGGTCTGATGAGACCAAGATAGAACTGTTTGGCCTTAATTCTAAGCGGTATGTGTGGAGAAAACCAGGCACTGCTCATCACCTGTCCAATACAGTCCCAACAGTGAAGCATGGTGGTGGCAGCATCATGCTGTGGGGGTGTTTTTCAGCTGCAGGGACAGGACGACTGGTTGCAATCGAGGGAAAGATGAATGCGGCCAAGTACAGGGATATCCTGGACGAAAACCTTCTCCAGAGTGCTCAGGACCTCAGACTGGGCCGAAGGTTTACCTTCCAACAAGACAATGACCCTAAGCACACAGCTAAAATAACGAAGGAGTGGCTTCACAACAACTCCGTGACTGTTCTTGAATGGCCCAGCCAGAGCCCTGACTTAAACCCAATTGAGCATCTCTGGAGAGACCTAAAAATGGCTGTCCACCAACGTTTACCATCCAACCTGACAGAACTGGAGAGGATCTGCAAGGAGGAATGGCAGAGGATCCCCAAATCCAGGTGTGAAAAACTTGTTGCATCTTTCCCAAAAAGACTCATGGCTGTATTAAATCAAAAGGGTGCTTCTACTAAATACTGAGCAAAGGGTCTGAATACTTGGGACCATGTGATATTTCAGTTTTTCTTTTTTAATAAATCTGCAAAAATGTCAACAATTGTGTTTTTCTGTCAATATGGGGTGCTGTGTGTACATTAATGAGGAAAAAAAATGAACTTAAATGATTTTAGCAAATGGCTGCAATATAACGGAGTGAAAAATTTAAGGGGGTCTGAATACTTTCCGTAACCACTGTATATATATATATATATATATAGATAGATAGACAGATTTTTTTTATCATTTTATATTTCATTCCAAAAATATAAAATGAAATCTATTTTTTATACATATGTGCATGTTGTGCAAATATATTCAGAAACATGCACAATATATGTTGGCACAGTGACTGACATTCAGTGTAAATCTGTGCTCTCGCTCCGTTACACTCCACAGTTTCTCACCCTGGTCAGTTTACATTGCTGCCATGACATTGACGAGACACCAAAGGATTCCTCTGTCTCTCTGAGCGCTTTAACATTTACACTGAGGAGCAGAGAGTGATGTTCTCATAACACTCGGCCCGGAGAGCTGCAGGACTTTACAGGGCACTGGAGGCCACACTGGAAAATGAAACAGCGTTTATGAGCTAATGACTTTATACCAGGAACCACCGCACACATCCCAGGACGTTTACAAAGATCGAATGAAAACAGCCAAGACCAAATATTTGAGGTGACACTCTCACCTAGCAATACAATACGGTGTTTTTAAAAATGCCATGGCACATGATTATCATTATCATATTCCGTACCACATAAAAGTACCATTGCACTACAATTGCTGTACCAGTACAGAGTTTCTGTGATGCTTTGTAAAGAGAATATAAATGTTTCTGAATGAGCTTCAGGGTTGCCTCGAGAGCAGAACTGCAAATATAATAACACATATAAGCGAGAGTGAATTCGAGAAGAGCGACAGACTGCAGCTAAAAAAAGAAAAGAAGAGGAAAGTGGAACATGCTGCAACACAGTCTACAAATTACCCGTCACAAGTGACAAACGTCTTTCCAGTCCCACGCAGCCAATCAGCAGAAGAGTTTCCCAGAGAGTGGAAAAAGATCAAAAACAACGCAGAAAACATTTACTGTCATTTCCTTTGAGCGCCATTAATGTATTTGACACATGCATAAAAATATATGGCGCTATCATGTAGAATTCATTCCAAATGACGTATCAAGATTTCTACAAAAATATTGGGCGGCACAACTGTTTTCAACATTAATAATTATCAGAAATGTTTGATTTCTGAAGGATCGTGTGACACTGAAGACTGGAGTAATGATCTAATGATCATTAATGAACTAATGATCACAGAAATAAATGGCATTTTAACAGATATTCAAATAGAAAACAGCTATTTTAAATTATAATAATATTTCACAAATGTACTGTTTTTCTGATCAAATAAATGCAGCCTTGGTGAGCAGAAGAGACTTATTTCAAAAAACCTAATATAGAGATGCGTGAAATAAAAACAATTTAATATGTACATATGCAAGATGAAGCAAATTATATTATAACATTTTGAATTTATTAATATTATTTATAATTTATTTATTTATTAAAAACAAAAGCACTGGACCATGACATCACATCCTGTTGCCCATATTCCTTCTAAAATATTTCTGTAATAATTTTGCATGCTTATTATCTAGTGTTACCACTCTTTAATCAGTTGGTTAAACATAACTCAATTTTTCACTCAACAACCCAGTCAATAACACAATCTTACACCAATCATAAATTCAGTACACAAATTAAAAAAAATAACAAAGACCAACTGCTATTCAGTTTGACAGCAACACAGTCATTTTCAACGTGAACAATGTCAAAAGAACAGTTTCAAACTTCAATCTTAATTTTCTTACAAAGTATAAACTTTACAAAACCCAAATACAGAAGCACTCTCAAGACTGAAAAGATCTAGAAAATAAAGTTTAAATGGTCTGAATTAATGGCAGTACAATACTGAGAAAAAGAGGTTGAAAACAAATCCACACCAGAATGTTTTCTGAGCACAAACACTGTGAATATCTTTAATGTGGGAGATTCACAGGAGCTTTTTTTGTCCCAGCATTGTTAGCTGATAGCTTCAGGAGTGGAGACAAAGACCCTCAGACGCAGACAAAGCGGAAAAAGGTCGGCCGATGCCCTTGAGGTGTCACTTGTTCTGGGGGTCTCTTGACCCTAATGCACAGAATTGAGTTTCAGCTCTACTTGTTCCGTGATGCAGCGTTGGAGGTGGAGAACGGAGGGCCGAGCTGTTAGCAGAGCTTCAAGACCAGGCCCAAGGCACAGATTCAACCTAAGCAAACCCTGACCTTCTTGTGACTCAGACTAACCTGTCTGTAGGAGTCAATGAGTCAATATTTCATCAGCTCGAGGGGCGGCCACACTAGAAACTAGCTTTCATTCATACTCATGTGATCGCGGGGTGTGTGAGAATGGGCGTAGGACTTTCAGCTTTCTCTCTCTACCAAAGTTCAAACTGGGTGGGTTTGCAAAATAGACATTTACCAATTAGGGACATTAATGACACTGATTCACCTCTTGGCTGAACATCAAATGCTCATTTTCACATCAGTACATGTTTACAAGAATCTGAACTTGGACTAAAAGAGAAACTTTGATGTTAGCTTGACAAAAGTTGAAGGTCGTTACAAGCAGACTAGGTTTGCTCTGGTGTTGCTAGGGTATTTTAGGTGGTTTCCATAGCATTCTGGGTGGTTATGATGTTCAGTGGTGCTAGGACGTATCTAGGCAGTTAATAAGATGTTCTAAGTGATTGCTACAATGTAGCTGTTGCTAGGATGCTCCTGGTGTTTGTTTGTGTTTTAGATAGTTGCTAGGGCATTTCTATGCAGTTGCTAGGATGCTCTTGGTCATTGCTACTGTAGATTGTTGTAGGTAGTTGCTATGATGTTCAAAGTGGTTTCTAGGCTGTTTCTAGGATGTTCTTGGTCTATGCTACAGTATATTGTTGAGGGTAGTTGCTAGGGTGTTTCTATGCAGTTGTTAGGATTGTCCTGGTTCCCAGAATGTTGTAGTTGCCAGTGCGTTTCTATACAGTTGCTATGTTGTTCTGGGTGGTTGCTACAATGTTCAAAGTGGTTTCTAGGCTGTTTCTAGACTGTTCTTGGTCTTATTTGCTACAGTAGATTGTTGTAGTTAGTTGCTATGGTGTTTCTATGCAGTTGCTAAGGTAATCTGGGTGGTTGTTACAATTATTTAAAGTAGTTTTTGAGCTGTTGCTAGGATGCTTTTGGTGTTTGTTATTTAGGTAGTTGCTAGGGCATTTATATGCAGTTGCTAGGATGCTCTTGGTCTTTGCTAGAGTAGATTGTTGTAGGTAGGTGCTACAGTGCTTCTATGCAGTTGCTAACTTGCCACAGTGTTTTGGATGGTTGCTAAGATGTTCAAAGTGGTTTCTAGGCTGTTCTTGGTGTTTGTTAGTATTTTAGGTAGTTGCCAGGGCGTTTCTATGCAGTTGCTAGGATGCTCTTGCCTCTTGGTCTTTGCTACAGTAGATTGTTGTAGGTAGTTGCTAAAGCGTTTCTATGCAGTTGCTAGGATGCTCTTGGTGTTTGTGTTTTATGTAGTTGGTGACCCATACTTGGAATTTGTGCTCTGCATTTAACCCATCCAAGTGCACACACATTAATGAACACACGACACACACACACACACACACACACACACACACACACACACACGGAGCAGTGGGCAGCCTGGGGAACAGTTGGGGTTTCGGTGCCTTGCTCAAGGGTCTCACCTCAGTCGTGGTATTGAGGGTTATTCACTCCCCCCACCCCGGACCTGAGACTCGAACCCGCAACCTTCGGGTTACAAGTCTGACTCTCTAACCATTAGGCCACAACTGCCCCAATGTTGCTAGATAGATGTAACATTTTTAAAGTTATTGCTACAGAACTGCTGATCAATTCCTAGGATGTTTCTAAACAGTTGTTAAGGAGTTCTGGATGGTTGTTCTAGGGTGTTGCTAGATAGCTAAACAGATGTGTTAACCCAATACATGGGCAGTATTGTCATTGGAAACAGGAGAAGATGATATATTTTAACATTAGAAATTAATTATTTATTTAAAAAAAATACTACTTATTCAAAAAGCTATTTTTTCAAACATCATATATTCAAATCTAGTGTGACCGCCCATCGGATTACATTCAACCAGTTGATAATGGTTGACTAGTTAGCTTTTAGAGGGATGGGTTGGTCAGAGCTGGTAAACTCTGGATGGTTGAAGAACAAAACTGAACAGTACATACACTACAACACAGAATCACAGATAAAACGTCATCTTTCACATTGTGACATGGGTTCAGCTCCTCCCATGTCTTGCAAAAAGAGAGTAGCACCAAACTCAGAAGAATCATGGTAGAAACGAGTGTCTTTAAACCCTGATCTGGAAGCAGACGGTCTCTTTGGAGCTTGATGTAGAGTAATATAATCCTTCAATCTATCTCGGATGCTCGGATCTCGTCAGCTATCTCTTCTCGTTTCAATGATGAAACGTTCATAAATCCAACAAAACGTGCACCTAGCTGATATAAGAATGTGGTTAGTGCAATTTTTGAGTAATTCGCCCAGGTCGTTGACTCTGATTCAGTAGTTTTTTCCTCTGAGATTGTAGTTTCTCCTTCCAGGTGGTGCATAAGATCACGGGACGCGTCCCAGCGTTCATCAGTTGTCACCACGCCGTCCAGTTCGGCAGGGGACAACTGTACTGTCTTTGTCAATCCATCTCCAGCTCCATGAGTTTGTTGCGAGAGCGTGGAGTAGTTGTGGTGGTTTTACAGCAGCAGTGAGCACAGACCAGGCCCAGGACGAGAGAAACGACACCTACAGTCACTGAAGCACAGACGCCGTACAGCAAAGGCAACTTCATTGAGTCCCACACTGAAAGGGAACAAAAATATACACACTTACACAAAAAGTTAGTGTTTATTCATAAAAGAATTATTCAAAAATTATGGTATAAACTGTATTTAAAAGTTTTAACAGAATTAATATAAACAATTATATAAATGCCTAATAAAGAAATAATTATTTAAATGCATAAAGGCGTAAATAAATGCATTAAGTAAATGCACAAATAAGTAAATGCATAAATAATAAGTAATGCATTAATGTATATATAGTAAATGCATAAATAATACATGCATATATAAATAAATGCACAAATAATATGAAGACATACATAAAGAAATGCATTAAGTAAAAGCACAAATAAATAAATGCATAAATAATAATAAATGCATTAATAAAAAAAAATATATAAAGCATACATAAATAAGTAAATGCACAAATAAAAAAAAATGCATAATAAATAAATATTTTGTACAGGTACAAAGTGGCACAAAGTTATTAAAACACATTTCATAGCTTTGATAGAATCTTGAAAAATTTATTAATTTGAAAAATTACTTAATTTTCAGTCTTCTATCATATTTTCAGTCTTCTATCATATTCATAAGACTTGGAAAAAGTCACATGGATTGAAGTTATGACTTATGGTGTTTTTTGGTCTTGTTGGAGCTTGACTGATTCACTATGCATTACTGTAAAGAGAACTGCTTGAACAATTTTTTTCTCCTATTTATCTTCTATGGACAAAGAAAATCCTACAGGTTTTGAAATATTTCCTGAAAGATGACAATTACATATTTTGCAAGCATATATTTCAAGCAAATGCACAAGATTTCTTAATATTACACATGCATGCTCCAACACGCATTGAGAAGTTTCGGATGAACGCAATTTTGTCGTGGGAACGAGTGTCAAATGCTGGCAGCCTCCCATTAACGTATAAAAGCTTGTGAAACTTGCATGACTTGGTTTGAGGGTAACATTTAGCAATTCTGTGCACTTCTTTATTACTCACATGCAAACTTCACATTGAGGAAGACTCTTTGTGAGGAGACCTCCGATGCTTTGCTCCAGACCCCGATGGCGGTCGAGCGGATCCAGGGCGTTGCGGTGCAGTAATAGTCACCCGCGTCGCTGTCCTGTGTGCTGTGGACGTTCAGAGCAAATTTTCTGGGTCCCAGGCGCTCCAGGCTGCAGTCGCTGCTGTCGTTGCGAGGAGCCTTGTACACAACGCCCCAGCGGTCCATACTGGCTAGCAGGGACGGGCTGTTTGAGCCCCTCAGACGACTCAGAAACCACTTCATCTCGTACGCTACATCATCTGATGGGGAAGAAATCACAAAATTATGATTAATATACAGTGCAAATAAAAGCAGTAAATTAAAAAGAAATAAATGCATAAATCATGCATTTAATAAACTCCTTTAAAAATGCTTGAATATGTAAATTAATGCATAAATTAAAAAAAGTTTAATAATAAATAATAAATGCATAAATAATGCTTTTAATGAACTCTAAAAAATGCATAGATAAATAAATGAGTAAACAAATGTGTAAATAAAGCATGTATAAATGCATGAATAAAAGCATATATGAATAAATAAATGTATAAATGTGTACATATGCATAAATGCGTAAATAATGCATGCATAAATCCATGTATAAATGTTTAAATGTGTGAAGTGCATTAATAAATAAATGTGTAAATAAATGCATAAATAAACAAATGCATAAATAAAGCAAGCTTAACTTGCACTACTTCGTGTACAGGGAGTAGTGAACACTGCTTATGGACCCTGTGACTTTAGTTATGCTTTTTTCCCTCTCAATATAATACAATAACATTGTGTCATAAGAAGATATTAAGTTTCTAATCTACCTCCATATGGAGCACAAAAAGCACAGAAAAATGCCTCTAGATTCGAAAATATTACCAATGAGGACATATTTTTAGGACTGCAAATCTCCAAAAAACCCTTTCCTTTGAGATGCATTTATTTAAGGATCCTCTACCACTTTTTTTCTAGCATAGCTTATTATTATGGAGGTCGTGCCAAGATCTCATCAAATTGCAAATCTTTCAGCTCCATTTCTTGCAGAAGTCTTTTTCTTCCTCACTAACACACACTGGTTCAAAGAACTAAGATCAATTAGAAGATGTGGCATGTCCTATAAAAATAATGCTTTCTGTCTCCCATCGCTGGAACGGCAATGACATGCACATCTATGCGCAGAGAAAGAGTGAAAGAGACGACTATAAAGACACGATGGTCCCAAACTAGCAATTAGACTGACTGTACGACGGCCCACTGCTGTCAAACCCACGCGCTGACTCAAAGACCTGAACACAACGGCCCTCTCCCCATTACACAGACCCGAGACGATGAGAAAAACCTACCAAAACATTGCAGGACATTAGCCTTGATGAAATTATTATCACTCTTTCATAGTTCAGGAAATCATGACGCATTCCTAAGAATGCTGAAAACCCTAAAACCACTGTAAAAATTATGATTTAAGCAGATTTACAGCCAATATAATACACAAGTTTTAATAGAAGAATTAATGCAAATGCATGACTAAACACATGAATAAATAATAAATAAATAAACTTGTTTAATTTTACATTGTTGCCATGACACATTGCCAAGAATGCTGTAAACCCTGAAAACACTGTAAAATTATGATTTAAACAGCTTTACAGCTAATATAATACACTAGTTTTAATAGAAGAATTAATGTAAATGCATTAATAGATCAATTCATGAATAAATGCATGCATAAATAAATGCATATATAAATGAATAAGTGCATAAATGCATAAAATATAAATAAATCATAAATAAATAAACACACAATATATTTATAATATATGCACAAATAAATAAATGTACACATACATAAATAAATGCATAAACAAATAAATGGCCAAATTCAGAAATAAATGCATAAATACATAAATGCACAAATATAGAAATGAATGAATGAAGGCACACATTTAGGTACAAATAAATGCAAAAGTAGATAGACTCAAATATAAATAAAAGAAGTAATCCATGTATGCTTCTGAACGAATAACTTCTCGGGTATTTCTCCCTAACATAATAAAAAACAGACATAACTTAGTCTATAATGGACAAAGTAAGAATAAAATGAATGCGAGCACACTGAGGAGATGTATGTGACATTACTGGAGTCTTTTGCTCCAGAGAAACATCAGAGAAGCAGGAGACTCTCCAGTTAATCTCAGTGCTGTATGAGAAACAGCGGAGTTACTACAGACCTCACTGGTGATTTCTCAATCCGGTCGGGAAGAGAACAAAAGTGCACTGACCTGGAGCGCAATAGATTCGAGTCATATTTGATATCCTGCTAATTACAGTTATTCTGTGGAGTCGTCAGAGGATTGTGGGTAATGTGGTTAATTATAAGTCCAGCGTTCATGTTTGACCAGGCTGCTATTGTGCAAAAAGAAATCCTTGGACGCCGAACAGTCTCATTTATAGCGATGACCATTTTGCATGTTCAAATGATTTATATTTTTGTGTGAAAATAATAAATCCGATAGTGTTTTTTGAGTGTGAACACTAGTAATCAGTGGATGATAATGGTAATGGTAAAACGGTAATGGCAGCGCTTTATCTTCATGACGTATCGAGTCGTTTGAGATAGCGAGACGCTCTCAAGCAGAAATGCTAAGGCTCTATTATTCCTCCCACGATCTCCTCGATCCCGTGTCCATCCTGAGCTAATGTGTGTGGATCTTGACTTACAGTAATGAGGAAGGGTCAGGGGCTGGAGCGGAGCAGACCTCGTGAGATACGAGCTGACGGACGCGCACACATCTGGCTCGAGGGACTTATGAATAGCGCAAAGCCATTCGATTTAATGTGCTTAACCCCAATGATTTGCACAAGGGTCACAGCTTTTTGTGGATCCTTTAAACACACATGGCAGTCCTCTGAATGTAAAGGCCTATTCAAACTCATTTCCACTGTGACACAATTTTGAAGTCAATGTGATATGAAAATTTTCATTATTCCATTTGTCTTTGTAATCTTTATCAAATTAAATAACTGTGACCGCCTCAGGATGTGCTTTTTTTTTTTCAGCTCAGGAGAAACAAAACTCACTGACCAATAAGATAAATTGATTTTTTTTATTAAATAATATTAAGAATAATAATAATAATAATAAATATATAATATTTAGAAATATATAAAAATGTATATATAAAATATACAAATAAATGTATAACAGCAAATTATATATATGTGTGTAATAATATTAAATAATTACTGAATTTCAGAATACATTTTTATTATATATTATATTATTTTATAAATTAAATTATATTATTATTTTTTTTTATTATTATATATTATAATTTTTATTATAAAAGATTATATTAAGTATATTTAAAAACAAAATATATTGATGTAAAATATTTTAAAAGTATTTTAAATATAAATATTAGAAAATGTATGCAAATTTCATACATATTTACAGTTATTTATATAGCACTTTTTACAATGCAGATTGTCAAAGCAGCTTTACAGTATTAAGAAAATGGAAATAGTGTGTTGAAACAAACATTTGTTTGTATAAAACATACAACATAAAATATATACAATTAAAATGAATTATACAACAAAAATATATAAATAAAATATATATATATATATTTTTTTTACAATTTTAAAATTACATTTTTATACTATAAAAACACAATTACAATTTGAGAAAAAAACCTGAAAAAAAACCTACTGATTTTCATAATTTCACCTTATTTTTTCTTAATACTTAAAGCCTGATAATCATGATCTCCAGCATTATTTGAGATCTTCCAAAGAGCATCTCGAGCCTCAACAGAAGAAAATCTGACCGACTGTACAAAGAGTCACATGACCAATACAGAAAGTTCCAAATCGAAAGCTGATTTTGCACCTTTTATTTTCAGTGTGCTGTCAGACATTAAAACCGTGGATCATGAAGATGTCTGGAGGAAGAACTAAAGGCACATCAAGGTGATACAGATGCAGAAGCTTGACTCGAACCTGCTCTTTTCTGGGACAACAGACATGCAGAGCCTCACATAAAAGACAAAAGATGGTTATGAAGCCCCGCAGCCGAGGGGAAGTACATGCTGTTCATCCCCTGAGATTACAGTGTTACTGATGTGGCAAGACTTTGGCCTACGGAGGAAATAAAGCAGCGG
Source organism: Schizothorax lantsangensis (assembly GCA_027422415.1). Taxonomy (NCBI): domain Eukaryota; kingdom Metazoa; phylum Chordata; class Actinopteri; order Cypriniformes; family Cyprinidae; genus Schizothorax; species Schizothorax lantsangensis. The sequence goes on along the minus strand of CM049841.1, from coordinate 3,814,422 downwards.
AGAATGAGATCTATTAGAGGAATGATAGATTACAACGAGTTAAAGCATCCTTACAGATAAAACAACACGGCAGGATCTGTCTCCAGGAAAACTTGTTCATTTACAGCTGAAACAATCTGATCTAATACTGTAATACACACAAACTCACAACTAAACACACGCATAACTCTCAAGAGATCTCATTCAGTCCTTATGAGTGTTGCTATTGTTAACTAATTTAAAAAAAAATTAAAGCTGAAATAAAATGAAATACAAATATTAAATGAAAAAAAAAATTAACTTACAAAATTAAAAACTTGAGATAAAATGTCAGAATTCAAAGTGAAAGTGAGAAATTTTGGAAAATGTGAGATAATTCCTTGAAAAATTGTTTGAAAAATGTCAGAATTGCAAAGGAAAACAATTGCAAGGGGGAAAAAAGTCTGAATTATGAGATATAAATTCAGAATTGTGAGATAAAATGTCAGAATTGCGAGATATAAATTCTGAATTGCTAGAAAAAAAGTCAAAATTTGATAAAAATGGCAGAATTACATGAAAAAGGTCAGAATTACAAAATAAAAAACTAAGTAAAAACTAAGAATTTGTGGAAAAAAGTCAGAACTGCATGAAAAGTCAGAATTGTGAAATTATATTTGAGTTTTTATTCTATGCAGAAATAAGCTTTAATTGTTCTGGTATGGCTTGTGCACAAAGAATGCATGTGATATTAATCAAAACTAGGGAACTTAAAATGGAGCTGCATATATTTTGAAAGGATCTTATGAAGCGACCTAAACTAAGATTCATAAATAAGAGGTTATGCAGAAGTATAAACACACCTGAGGCGAAGCACTGAAATAAATGTGCATGTCACCCTGTGCGGTTCTCAAACAGTTTTAATCAAACAACAAAAATCACATAATACAGTATATATATCTGCACACGATACAATAACATTAGAAATGATAATGCATGATGTCTTGATCTTGAGGCAGCGTGACATGTTGCTGCACGCTGAAAAACACACAGCGTGACCCAGTTTCACATGACATCAGTTTATGAAGTCTTTTCCCAACATTAAACATTCATTTCCACGTTTGTGCTGCAATAAAGGCAAGCGCAGACACGTCTGAACCCAGTTCCACTAACGTCCTCCTAAACACTCGTTTATTGCCTCATTCTGACCAACGTTTAACTTTGAGCAGGTTACAAATAAAACCGTCATCTTAAAGGTGAAATCTGGATTTTTTGGGGTGTTGAAACACTGAAGTCACTGTAAGATAACTTGGTCATTTGACTTCCTTCCTTTCCTTTGACTATATTTTTACTTAAAACCTATATTTTGTTTTTATTAAAAACGTTAAAAATGTCAATTATATAAAACAAAATATATAAAATAAATGTAAAAATAAAAACTAATCATTAATTTTTTTTTTTTTAAATATAATGAGTAAAAGATAATGTGCAACCATCATAACTTCAAAACAAATGCTTAAGGACCTGACATGAATCCCAGCAGGCACCAGACGTCTATGTAACGTCAGGTTGACGTCGGACAGACGTTGCATTTTGGTTGAAAATGAAAATCGGGTTGACGTCAATATTTTACATCAATTTGACGTTGACTTAACGTTGGATTTTGGTTACACAACCTAAAAACAACAAAATCTCAACGTCAGCTGACGTCGGTATTGGACATCAATTTAACATTGACATTAGACGTTGGATTTACATTGAATTTTGGTCACCCGACGTCGCAACCAAAATTTAACCAAATATCAACGTCTTATGACGTTGTGTGCCTGTTGTGTGCCTGCTGGGATGAGTTTAATTTGCGACAATGAAGTACAATTTTATTTTTTATTTTTTCAAGTGCCATTTGCAAAAGTAACTTCTCAAACAAGCCCTATTTGATATTCAATTTATGCACTGACCTGTGAGCGACAGCGGCAGATGGTATAAATGGATCAAATTAAACATGTCACAAGTTCATTAAAGTACGTGAATTAGTGAACTCGAATGACTCATAAATCACCGAGTAATGCAATAAAGACTTCATATTACAGTATGTTATAAAATGAAAACTTATTATGCTTTTAAAATTGTTTAAATGATTTTTGGATATCACCATGCTATCATTTCAGTTTTGGCTAATATAATGTATATTATATAATAATATAATATACAGTATATTAATTATATATAATACAATATAATTATAGTTTACTAAAACTAAACTTAAAACTAAAACCATAAAAAAAATTCATTGTTTGAAATAAGATAAATGTTAACTGGAATAAAATAAACTATGAAAATGTAAACTTTCATTATTTCAACTAGTTGTAACTAAAACTGAAATTAAAATGAATAAAACCTATATCAATATAAGAAATAAAAAAATGCTAAAATGTCACAATAAAATTACTAAAATTAACTAAAATTTAAATGAAAACAGAAAATATAAAAACTAATTCAAAATATTAATATAAACTATAATAGAGTTTCAGTGATACATGCCAATACATAGACTACTTATTTATCAAAACAGTTAAAGATCATGTTGAAAAATGAACGCATGTTATTGTTCATTTTGTTCATTATAAAATCACACTAACATATTATGGTTATAAAAGGTTCTGACTGTGATATGAAACAAAATAAAAAGTGACAGGTTTGCTGTAAAAGAGAAAGTCAACTCTCTGTATCTGTCTATATATCTCTCAGTGAATCTCTCCTTTTCTCCTATTTCTTTTTTCTCACAGCACACATGAGCCAAAAAGTCTGAATTAAGATTATATATATATATATATATTGCATGATGAAGGGGACCAAAACTCTGTTTTGACTATACCACTTGAGCAAATCTACTCCTACAGTGTGAACATTATATGAACACTGTATAGCATTGTATAAACACACCTAAAGGAAGTAAAACATGGAAATGGATGATATATCAACAGTAAAGTGTATCGAATGACTCAATAAAGCCATAAATTCTTGATCTTTAGGGTCTGTGAATAATAAAACACTACAGAATAAAATGTTAGAATAGAAACTCCTGCTAGATGTCAACATACCGGACTGAAGGTGTGCTCACACACACACACACACACACACACACACACACACACACTAGTGCTTGTTTTCAGAACAAAGATTGAAATGCAACACATGCGGGCTCGATCACATCTGCTGTTACTGATCTGTTATTATTGCACAAATCTCATCTGGGTCTCGCTGTTAACCTGCTGATTTTGGCTGATGTGTGGAACATCTCAGGAACAGGGTTTACATGATTTTTCTCAGCTGTCACAGAGAAATGAGTGTCGTCTGATAGTGTTTAGTGAACAAAGTAAGGCTGATAACAGCAGTCGGCGATAACATAATATAACCTAGTTATTCATGACCTGAGTTTAGTAAAATAACTCATTTGGCATGAGATGAACTGTTTTGAACTCAAAGTACTGTAGTACTGCGATCTCTTGCCAATGTGATGTTTTCTGTGTAATGCTTCATTTTGATTTGTTTTAGCATCAATATATGTGATGAAAATGAAACTAATGTCGATGAGTTTGTTTCTTCATCAGATTTGGAGAAATGTAGCACTCCATCACTTGCTCAGCAATGGATCCTCTGCAGTGAATGGGTGCCGTCAGAATGAAAGTCCAAACAGCTGATAAAAACATCACAATAATCCACAAGTAATCCACACCACTCCAGTCCATCAGTTAACATCTTGAGAAGACAAAAGATACAAATCCATCAAGATGTTTTTTAACGTACGCCATAGCGTTGTTATGGATTATGGACTCATATTTTAGCTGGAAGCAACAATTTTATGTAAAAAGTGTCTTAATGATGGATTTGTTTCTTACAAACAGCAGCTTTTGTCTTCTCAAGATTTTAATTGATGGACTTGAGTGGTGTGGATTACTTGTGGATTATTGTGATGTTTTTATCAGCTGTTTGGACTCTCATTCTGACGGCACCCATTCACTGCAGAGGATCCATTGCTGAGCAAGTGATGGAGTGCTACATTTCTCCTAACCTGATGAAGAATCAAACTCATCTACATCTTGGATGGCTTTAGGGAGAAGACATTTTTAGCAAACTTTCATTGTTTTTGGTGAACTATTTCTTTAAAAGAAGATCAATTTACCTAAAAAGAAAAATCGCATAAGATGAAAATAATGTATCTTGAATTTTATTTTTTCTTCTTATGTTTTAAACATGAATCTAACACGATTTACTTTATGTTTAAAGAAACAAACTACAACATTTAAAATGTTTAAACTGATAATTAATTTACACCAGCAGTGTAGTTACTCATAATTAGCATGCATCTGTGTTGTTTATTTCATTTGTGTGTTGATGAGAAAGAAAGGTGTAACTCGCCTGTAGTTGGAGACGTGCCGCTAACACTGACGTCACACTCCATCTTCACAGTTTCCCAGGGGAAAACACTCGCTGTGTCTGAACTGATGGACACATCAAACATGGGACCTTGTAAGAAATGATAAAACAGGACAAAAATAACATCATTTAAGTCTTATAAGATAGACATATTAAAGCATACTGTATATTGAGCATTATGTGTATCATTTACAGTACTGTTCAAAAGCTTAGGATCCATAAGATTTGTTACATGTTTTTGGAAGAAGTCTCTTCTGTTCATCAAGGCTGCATTTATGTGATCAAAAAATAGAGTAAAAAATGTGAAATATTATTACAATTTAAAATAACTATTTTCTATGTGAATATGTTAAAATGCAATTTATTCAAGTAAATTTAGTAAGTCGCTCGTATCACTTGGGTATATGTATATTTTGTACTGTATTCCAGTTGCTCTAAAGACATTACTGTTCAAAAGTTTGGACTCAGTATGATTTTTCTTTAGGAAATTAATGCTTTTTTTTCAACAGGGATACATTCAATTTATCAAAAGTGACAGTATGTTAAGACTTGTTATAGCACTTGTGTATCATTGCTCTTTTGTTGATTCTGATTGCTTCTGTTGTCCTCATTTGTAAGTCACTTTGGATAAAAGCGTCTGCTAAATGACTAAAATGTAAATGTAATGTAAATGTATTCCTGTGATCAAAGCTGTATTTTCAGCATCATTACTCCAGTCTTCAGTGTCACATGATCTTCAGAAATCATTCTAATATGCTGATTTGCTGCTCAAGAAACATTTCTGATTATTATCAATGTTGAAAACAGTTATGATGCTGAATATTTTTGTTGAAACTGATACATTTCATTTCATTTCAAGTTAAAAAGAACAGCGTTTATTTGAAATATAAATCTTTGGTAGCATATAAAAGTCTTTAATGTCACTTTGATCAATTTAATGCTTCTTTGCTGAATAAACGTAATAATTTTCAGTTCAAGTACTGTAGTTTATTAGTCTAATTATAGATGTATAGTTACAGTTGAAATCTAACAGAATTTGGCTGATGTGTAATCACAGTTGTGCATATGCCGGCTTCAAATGTGGCTCATCCAATTAGATCTTTGAGTCAAAACTGAAAATCATCATTATACACCAAGCATACATACATCATGTGCCATAATGAATCATAGGGCATAAAGCTTAATGATATTTATTTATCAGATCTCACACGTTTGCGGTAGGCACAGTCCCTGTGATCAAGCACATATAGTACATTCACTCGTTCTTCATTATCACTTTGTGTTTCCTATAGATCAGAGTCTCACGTTCAGCTTGTTGATTGATTCATAAGTGTTATATTTATCCTCCTGTGAAGATTTCTACAAACGTCCAGCTGTGTGAGAGGCAATCTTCAGATACTGCTCAGAAATCAGTGACGTCACTACAGTTTATACATACTAGCAATATCTGAATTTTTAAGATCTATCTGTTGATCTAATGTTATTACTGAGATTTTAAATGAATACTTTTGTTCCATCTTTCTTTTTAAAATACAACTGGATTTCATTTAAAAGCTCTTCAGCCTCACAACATACAAAGAAAAAAGGCTTGTTATCGCCAACTACCTCACAATATGATTTACTTCAGTTCCTTTTGATTTCAGGGTAAAATTTGATATAAATAATAATTTTACTAATAACAGTAGTCATAATAATAATAATAATTGTATTATTATTAATAATAATTTTAATTTGTAAAAGCACCTTTCTCAAGCCCAAAGTACTATAAGCCAAATAAACATAAAAAATAAATAAAATAATTAAAGAAAACAAAATAAAATAATAAAATAAAATACAATACAATACAATATAAAATATAAAATAAACAAAACAAAATAATAAAATAAAATAAAACAAAATAAAATGAAACACCGAACACCTTAACTGTTTTTTTATTTCGTCACAAAACGTGAACTACATTATTGCCCTGCTCTAATGTGCTGAATTAATTTTCTGTAAATAATAACAACAATAATAATAATACTGTTATTTAACTGTTATTGTTATTGGTATTATTATTTTATTATTAGCAATAATTTTAATCATTTTATCTAATAACAACAACAACAACAACAATATGGGATTATTATTAGAAGTATTTTAATAATAATAATAATTTTAAACATTTTATTTGTAAATGCACTTTTCTCAAACCCAAATTGCTACAAGCAAAACAAACATGAAATATTAACACAAAATAAAATTCAATGATTCAATGAAACACAGGTTATATAAACAAAAACAATTCTAATCAAAAAGTATTTCATGTAATTTCTTAAAGTTTTAATGGTAGAAATGGACAATAGAAATGGAGTTTTTGTGAGATTCACCCGAATATATCTTATATTCTGTACCTTTGTGTATGAAATCGATCTGAACCTTGTTGGACACTCCCTTGGCCATCTCAACCCAGTCTTCCCCGGGCTGCTTCGTCCAGGCCTTCATCTCACACCAGTAGAAGCTGCGATCGGTCACCTGCACCGATGGGATCCGGAACTGGAACTCCTTCTTCCCGGTCTTCACCAGCATCAGGTCCCGGTCTTCCTCCAGCTGCAGAACCATCTCAGGGCCCAGAGAGGCCAGTTTGCGGCTGGGTGACCCAACAGCCTCCTCGGACAAGACGAGGATGGAGAAGGTGGTACCCGGCGGGAGGTTCTGGACGTGAGCCTGGCAGCTCATCTCAAACGTGGAGCCAGCAGCCGAAGCTTCACGGAGACGCCGGGCCGCGACACTGAGAACAGGACCTGAGGGAGACACATGAGGAGAACAAAACACATCTCTATTAATAGTGTCTTTAAGACAGCAGTGAGATTAAATGGAGACTTTAATGTACAGTACATGAGGTTTCTCTCCTCAAACTGTGCTCATATTTGCTCTGCAATTAAAAGTCAGAGACCTCAATCAGGGTTATCATTGTTAACTTAAATTGAAACTATTAAAAAACATTTTGTTGATTGAAATACAATTATATTATTAGTTAGAAATGTTGCCTAGGGCAACTAAATGAAATATGTTCAAGATCTAAAATTAGCTAAAATCTGAACTAAAACTGAAATAAATCAAATTAAACAAGCAGTAATATTTACAAATAACAAAAACAAATAAAAATGCTAAAAGCACAAAGCTTAATTACAAAAGAATAAATAAAAATAAATAAATAAATACAATTATTATTTTAATTTAACATAAAATTATGAATATTTTTATTTATTTTGTATTTTTGTTTGTATTATTTAATATTTAATCAAATATTCATATTAAAATATAAAAATATAAATTAAAATTTAGTATTATGTAATATTAAAATAACACTGATATTAATGCGATCTCAGTCGCTATCCTCATTATATTGCACAAAATAAAATTAAATGATTCATCAAGCAAAAAATATCACCATTTAAGATTATGTGATGATGATGATGATGATGCAGTGTTAATTTTGGCAGGCATTTTTGATTTAGTCTTAGTCTTTATCTTGAGACGAAAATGCTTAATAGTCTTAGTCACATTTTAGTCATTTGAGTCTTTCATAGTTTTAGTCTAGTTTTAGTCGACGAAAAGTCATTGTATTTTTGTCAACTTTTAGTCATTACTTTTAGTCAAACTGCAGTTACCAACATTTATTTTGGTAGCTATTTTATATGTAGTATACAAACAAAAATAGTCATTAATTCTTCTCTCTTTAGACCAAATCAATTAAGTATATGAGAAATTTGAATCAAGGATTGAATTTGGGAAAAACTGGAATAAATTTTCATTTTTTGGTAAAGATACAAATTAAACTCATTTTTCAGATACAGTAGCTTTACTTAACAAGTATACATTTATTTAACATCTTTTGTTGGTTAACATTAATGACACAGATAGGTATTTAATTAGGAATGCTGTCCATTTAAGACGGATGCATGTAATACTGACACATTCAGTTTCACCCACCTGTTTTACGTTCACTTAAGCCATAAACGACTGTATTTATGTGAGATACTCTGACTCTGATAGACATTTGGACTGCTGTGTTTGTATTTGAGCACTGAGAACTGATCGCGTGCTGTATGAGACTGAAGAAGTGGAGCGTGCGCGAGAGAGAGCACTTCTATCAGCGTGATTCCGCCTATCCCGCCTTCACTAACTTTAAGTTCATCGACAACGAATTGTGACTCCCGGGAAAAACGGGACGTCTGGTCACTCAGTCCCTAACCCTTCAGGTGCTGAGGCCATTGTTTCAGATCACTAGTTTGCATTTGGTAGCCTTTCTGTCTGCTGCGGCTGCCATACTGAGACTAGATATGCAAACGCCCCTTATCCAATGACAGAGACGCACATTTTGAAAGACAAGACAGTTAACTTACCCTATAGGATGTATTTTGAATGTCCGGTAGTCCTCAAATAACATTCTAGTCCCGTCTCGTCTTGTTAACGAAGACGTGGCATAAATTGTGTCATAGTTTTTATCATCAGATATTAGTTTTAGCACGTTTTAGTCTCAGAAAAGTCTCAGAAAAAAGGTTTGTTAACGAATACTTTTCGTCGTCGTCTTCGTTAACGAAATTACCACTGTGATGATGATGATGATATGATTATTATTATATTAAAAAAAGGTTAAAAAAAATGTAAAAGAAAAAAAGAAGAAGAGGAGCAGATTAACCATCCAAATGCATAATTATACTACGATACGATTTGCTTCATATTTCTCCTTTTTGGAATAAAATTTGGAATAATGGTTTAACAACAACAACAACAATAATAAATGCTTCAAGCATTTACCCAGACCTTTGTCTCTGTGTTTATTTCTCCTAATTAATTTTCAGCTACAATATTAAGATACATTTAAAACTTAAATAAAACATAGCTGAGAACACTGAGCTCTGAGTGATCGACATCTAAATATAATGCAGAAATATAGTCATGATGCAACACACTGCATTTGCTTTTTATGCAGCTACAGAGAGCCATGTCTTCTCACTGAAAGTTATTGGTCTTGAATTGCATAAGACAATGGATTGGCAAGTCTCTTGGAATATAAAAAAGTGTCCCAATATAAGAGCCATAATATTAGATAATGGCAAAATTATGCCAAATGTTCAGATGTCATTATAGCTGCAATTGCAGCTGTGTAACTTGATGCAGCAACAGTTTGGAACACAAGCGTTCAGCATGTCAGAATAAACTGCACCCTGTGGAGAAATGCATCAGTCCAGCAGCTCACAAAACACATCAGAATATAATACAAATGCATCATTTATACTTCCTCGTGAAACAGAGCATTCCCCATTACAGAGACGGTGCTTCCATGCATATGGTTATTCCGTTCAGGTAATTATAGAAATGATGCAGGAAATCAATGAGCTGAGATGTCATGTGTCAGACCAGAATAGAAGCGTGAACATTTGAGCTGCAGTACTCACAGGTGTCTGAAACACACTAGACACCTTTGATATGTAGTGTACTAGTCTTGCTGAAACTTGTTGCATGGTCTTGTCATTTTCTTCTTTGGGTGAACTAACTTTCTAAGATTACGTAGTCATCCAAATGCATACTTACACTACCTCACAATACGACTGGTTTCACTTTTGACCTTTTGATTGTGGGAAATGGTTGATATAGTAATATTAATACTGTCGTTATTAATAATAATACATTTGTGTGTAAAAGAACTTTTCACAAAGCCAAAATGCTACAAACAATATATAATATTAACACAAAATAAAGTAAAAAATAAATAAAATAATTTATAACTTTTTATTATTAATAAAAATAAAATGAATAATAAAAAATATAAATAAAACTAAACTAAATAAAAATCATATAACCTTCAAAATACTTTAACTACCTCACAATATGATTTGATTCACTTTTGTCATTTTGATTTTGAAAAAAAATAACAATAATGATTTTTATATTATTAATAGCAATATTATTACTACTACTACTACTATCATCATCATCATCATTAATGTTGTTGTTCTTCTTCATGTCATTGTTGTCAACAACAACAACAATAATAATACCTTTTGAATAAAAAAAAAGTTAAATAAAAATAATAATAATAAAATAAAATAAAATAAAATAAAATATTTCCAAGTGCATATACGTACCTCATGATATTATTTGATTCACTTTTGTCCTTTGGATTTTGGAATAAAATATAGTTTATATTGATAATATAATATAATATAATAATGTATAATATTTATGCAAGCAAAATAAACATTAAATACTGACAAACTATTGAACTATAATTCAATGATACACCAACCACAATAAAATAAAAGTTAAATAAACAATAAACTAACCGTAAAAAATTACCATCCAAATGCATGCACACTTACGCTTGTTAGCAAAGCTGACTTTCAGCGCTGGGGTCACATGCTCGGCAACCTTTTTCCAGTTCCCATGTCGAGACGGTACCCATGCGGTTACAGCACACGTGTATTCACCGGCGTCGGCGTCCGTCGTGCGAAGGAGGCGGAGCTTGAACACAGAAGGTTCTGTTCGTGTCACTGTAATAAGCCCCGCCTCCACGCGGCTCTTGTATGTCTTGCCTGGCACAAGGTTCCCGTTCTCATCCAGTGAGGCGACGGTGTGAGTAGATACCGGGACGTTACCGGGCTGAACGTTTCTGTACAGCCACGACACTCCCAGCCGCCCGCTACGAAGGTTCGACACGTTCGTGACTTTGCATTCCAGCTCCGTCGGGTCACCGGAGAACTTTGCGTTCACAGATGAGCTCAGAACAACAGTGTAGTCTGGATCTGAGAGAGAAAGAAAAAATAGTCAAAGTTAAACTACATTTTCGTGTTGCACATCCATTTCAGATAAATAAAAAAACACATAAGGAATGAATAAATAAGCTATTTTTTTTGTTTTTAAGGAATGCTGTGCATTTTAGGGTATTAATTCAAGTTTTGTCCAGAAGCAGTATTTAACTGAAGTTTTGTGTCCACATTGTGTTCTTATTTTAGTAATTTTCATGATTAGAAGTCAACATTCAAGCCCATGTTTGACTGGCAAAACAACTCAAACCATGTTTGTTGAGGAAAAAAATAAACAAACATCAAAACTCACAAAACAAAAAACTAAGCAAAATTCTGAACAAAGTAAAACATAAACAATATTAAAACAAACCTAAAAAGATGTAACAAAACACAAAAAGTTAACAAAAAGCAAAACAAAGCAAAACAAAGACAAAACACACAAAAAACCTAAAGAAGGCCCTGACAAAACAAAACATCTAAAAATCTAAAGAGCAAAATAAAAAACAAAACACAACAAAACATTAACAAATTAACAAAAATGACTAAAATTAAGCAAAACAAAACAAAGAAACAAATAACATCAACAACATCAAAACAAAAATCAAAGCAAGGGCAACCAGACAAAACAAAAATAAAATTTAAAATTTAAAACAAAAAAGCTAAACAAACAAAAACAAAACACACCAAACAAAACAAAAAGCCTTAACAAAAATAATCACAAAAAATATGAAAAGCAAAAAAGGTCATAAACAAACTAAAATAAAAATTAATCACACAAAACAAAAAAGCTAAAATGCAAAAAAAAAGCTAAAAAGGAAAACAAACTAAAAACAAAATACTTAAGAATTACCCAAAATAAAAGTAAAAAACAAACAAACAATAACAAATCACACAAAACAAAAGGCTAAAAAAATAAAATAAACCAAAACACACATATAAAAATAAAAAGCCCTAATAAATCACACAAAGCAAAAAAAAATGTGAAAAAGCGAAAAAAAAAAAAAACAAAACAAAAAAGCTTAAAAGCAAAACAAACAGAAAATACAAAACATGAAAAAGCCCTAACAAACCAAAACAGCAAACCAAATAAAAACAAAAACACACAAAACAAATCAAAAAGCCTTAAAAAAAAACACAAAAACAAAAATAAAAACCCCTAACATAACAAATCTCACAAAACAAAAAGAAAAATAAAGTAAAACAATAAACAAAACTAAGAGCCCCAACCAACCAATCAAACAAAAGCTAAAATGCAAAAAAACTAAACTAAACTTAAAAGCCCTAACAAAACAAATCACACACAAAAAAAATAAAAATCAAAACAAATAAAAACAAAACACACAAAAGAAAACAAAAAGCCCTATAACAAAACAAATCACACAAAACAAGATGCTAAAGCATAAAACAAATACACAAAACAAAACAAAACAAAATCCCTAACAAAACAAAAGTAAAAATCAAAACAAATAAAAACCAAACACACAAAAGAAAACAAAAATCCCTAGAAAATCACACAAAACAAAAAGCTAAAACATAAAACAAACAAACTAAAAAGCCCTAACAAAACAAATCACAAAAAACAAAAACAAACCAAAAACACAAAACTATAACCATAACAAATCAAATCACACAAAAAAAAAAAAAAGAAAGTGGAAAGAAGCAAAAGTGACTCAGTCCATGTTTGTTGAACAAAAGAAAGCTGGATAATTCATTATGACGACAACTGATTCTTCGCTACCAAAAATACATTTTAAAAGTCTTCAAAATGTGAGACAGTATAAGTGTTCCTTCCAGTCCTCCAAACATCGGCTCACGTGCACAATCACACACTCATTAAAGGTGCACGCTGACCCTGTCGCCAGGCTCTCAGCTCACCAGTGTCAAGTGTTTCTGGGCTTCGCGCCCAGTGGGCAGTGAACGACTCCCTGCGACGCTTCCTATACAGCTGGGACCTTCATGCATGGGTGAGCAGTACTAGAGACACACAAAGACATACAGTGTGCCAAAGAAAACGCCGTTCTCCCACATATACAACCTCCAAATACTCTCAGAACGCAAATAGCTCGGAAAAACACATGAGAGAGGAGCAGGACTAATGAAAATCATCCAGACGCTCACTCACAAACACAACTGACTTGAGCCTCACATGTGGTGGTGGGTTTTGCGTTAAGCTTTTGGACGTCACGCCGACTGAGTCACTGGGACCATCTGCGCTTTGTGGCTCTCATCCGCATCACTTCCTGTTCGATAAGCTCCTCCCACTTATTAGTGGAATAATACACAGACATTCTTCATATGCATCAAGGGTTCATTCACTTGACATCTTGTTGACTCCGATAAAGACTCATCTTGTGTTGAAATTTGGAGACAAAATATTCTAAAAGGTCCTAAAATAGGTGCTTAATGGGATAGTTCACCTAAAAATGAAAATTCTGTTATCATTTAGACACTCTCATGTTGTTCTAAACCTGTATGAGTTTCTTTCTTCTGCTGAACACAAAAGAAGATGTTTTAGAGATTGTTGGTAACCAAGTGGTTGATGGTAGCCATTGACTTCCATAGAATGAAAAAAAAAAATACAATGGAAGTCAATGGCTGCCGTCAGCTGTTTGGTTACCAACATTCATCAGAATATAATTTTCTGTGTTCAGAAGAAGAAAGAAACTCATAGAGGTTTGGAACAAGTGGAGGGTGAGTTAATGATTACAATTGTAATTTTTGGGTGAACTGTGCCATTAAAAGGGCAGATAACCTAGTTTAGTTGGCGATCAAACTTAACTGACCCTTAAAACCGTCTTAGTGCTGGTTACCACTGTAAGGCAAGTTTTGGGTACCAAAATGCTCAAAAACCAAAAACATTGCTCAAAATAACACAATTTACTCTAGAGAGAATTTCATGAGAAATGTTTAAGTTCATATTAAGATCTTTGACTTTTAATTGCAGACTTTGTTGTTTTGGCAAATCTGAGCACAGTTTGAGACATTATTGAGGTCTTTTTTAAAATAACTGGGGTCTTTTTTCTGAAAAATAGATAAATTAAGCAAAAGTCTCCATTTGATTGCTGCTTAGGAGAAACAACTGAGACATTAATAGTTAACAAGTCAAAATTAACTCATTTAACCTGATTGTAAGATGAAAAACTGGCATTGTCCATCTAGAAGTAGTAAATACTGAGTACATAATCAGTACATAAAAAAAAGGTTCAAACTAACAGTGTCATTATTTAAATAAAAAAATATTGGTAATTGAGATAAAGCTGTAATAAACTAAAATTAAAATATTAGATGAAAAACTTAAACTTATGAAACAAAATAGAATTGTTGCTTTGGCAACTAACTGAAATAAATAGCTTGAAGTTGAAGTACTAAAATTACGAAAACTGAAATAAAAATAACTATAAAAATGTAAAAGCAAAGTAGAAATATTAAATAATATTGTTTATATAAATAATAATAATAAATATTATTAATACAATTAAATATTATGTTAAAATAATATAAAAATTACCAAAGAAACAATTTACTGGAATATTGTAAACAATAAAACACTTACACTTTTATTATTTCAACTTGTTGTTTGATTTTGAATTTACTTGATGTACTAAAATAAAACTAAAGTTGAAATAATAATTAAAGTTATATAGACATAATAATAATAAAAAAATCCAACCCTACCAAAAAAAAAGAGAAAAACACAACAAAATTATTAAAATTAAAGTTACAATGAAAACTGAAAATATAAATATAAAAGCCAATTTAAAATATAAATAAACACTTATAATACCACTATAAATAATTAGAAAGGAATATAATATAATATAATTATAGTATAGAATACAGATAATACTAAAATAACATTGGTTAAAACTGGCTTAATATTTCTTCTTTTTTTCCCAAGAGGGGCGACTAGTTTTCCCAGTTAGCTAATTACGTTTAAAAGTTAGTAACTTAGTTTGTTCCTCCTGCAGAAGACCTTCATTATTCTGAGCACAGTTTGGTTATGTGACTCTTTGGGATGGAGTGAGGAGAAGCAGACGGTTAGCAAGACAGAGAGAGTTCTAGTTAAGGAAAGATAAACAGAGACAGGACGAGAGCAGGTCGACAGTGTGTTTCTTTACCCGGACAAACAGAGTCGATGAGATGAATGTCCCACAGGAGCTCTAAAGCCGGTCTCTATGGACGGGAACCGAGTGTCCTGGGAACGGAATAAGGGTCCGAGAGAGTGACTGTCAATCAGCTGAAACAAGAGCCTCTCCACTGCACACATTCACTCCACATGATCAGACTTTATCTCTTTGTGCTCCGTCTTCTTCTCTCGGTTTCATTCTCTCATGCTTTCTTTAGTTTGCTGCACAGCTGCAGAGAATGAGCTGCAGTGCTTGTATGTTATCAGGCTGGAGCAGCAGATCAGTCCTCGTCGGTTTGGTTTATTTGTTAATTAAATACAGAGAGGCTGATGCAGCGAAAGGTGAGTTTAGATTACAGGTCACCTGATCCCACTCTTTTTACATCAGCACTACACAACGGAAATCAACACTAAGATGCTGAATAACACCAGATAATCTCTCATATACTGAGAATAGAATAGAATAGAATATTACTTTATACAGTAAATGAGAATATAACTATACATCTGTACAGACTAGAATAGTCAGAATGAAACAGAACTAAAATCACTTATAAACAATTAAAATAATTAAATGTTATAAAAATAATTTAATAAAAAATATTCCGTATAATTTTATATTAATAATAATAATAATAATAATAATAATACATATTTCTTAATTATATAAAAAAATAGAATAATAAATTAAATTAATAATAATTATTAAAAAGATAATAGAATAATTTATCAAAATACAAATTTATAAATCAGAATAAAATATATATTAATTTGATAAATTAAAAGATTAAATAATATATATATATATAGATAGATAGATATTATTATTATCAGAATATAATAAACTGGCAAAAGAGACTTAAAGTAGAATAATAATTTTATAAAATACAAAAGAACAATTAATCAGAAAATACATTACAAATTAGAATAAAATAGGAAATCGTTTAATAAACTAAAATATTCAACAAAAAAAATAGTAATTACTTTTGTTAAGTAATTAATTTTATGAATCAGAATAAAAATAACTAAAAAAACACCAAAATTATAATAATAATTTTAAATAAAATATAATAATTAATCAAATAGAACAATTAATCAAAATATAAATTTAGAAATAAGAATATGAAAATAAATAATTTAGAAATAAGAATAAATCAAAATTATCAAACAAAAAATGAAAAAAATTTATGAATAAGAATAAAAATATAACTAAAGAAAACACTACCAATAGGATAATAATTTTAAACAGGGGAAAAAAATCAAATATAATAATTATTCAAATTATATTTAAAAATCTGAATAAAATAGATAACGGAGAATCATTTAATAAAGCAAAAGATTCACTAATGATAATACTATTATTAATCAGAGTAGAACAGAACTGACTAAAGAAATCCCTTCTTTAGAAATTAGAACAGAATAGAGAAACTCTTCAAGGAGATAAAAATATTTAAAAAATATATTTAAAAAAATCATCAAGATTAATTAAATAAATAAAAATTAAACAAATATTATATTTATTATATAAATTATAAAATAAAAGGAAAAACTAAATAAAACTAGAAAAATGTAAATAAAAAAAATGTAATCCAAGAGACTCATGATATGCTATATGTACACAACGATACAACAAACAGGCCAAACATGACTCTATAGAGACTACACAGAATTAACATGGTTTTTGGTTGCTGGGCTCACCGGGTCTCAAAATCATTAACGCTAATGAGTTTGAGCAGCACAAATCATCCATCAGTGCATGACAAGATGAAAAACAGCTACTGAAATCTTCAGCTGTTTCCCCAACAATTGAGCCGGCGTTGCTTCATACGATCTCGGAGCATATGGCATGGGTTCAGGCGCTACAGTATGTCAGCGTGGTGTTAGTGCACTTCACTGCTTTGATTGAGCGCTGCGCAGACGACAGCAAACACACCGTTCTTCAAAACCGGCTGATAACGGAGCAAACTACACCATGCAAAGTGTTCAAGACTATTTACAGAGCTTATCAGAAAACCACCGCCTCCAACACGACTTCATCATCAACACCTCAAGACCCCGCAGACGCAGACTTTGATCTTACAGCACAAAAACATACCACACACACAGAGCCGAACTCAAGTCATCTGGATCACCGTGTATTAAAGAGCTCAATGATGAGATTGAATTATAAAAGCAATCACAGCAAGACAAATAAACACCAGCGACAACTGAGTCATTGGGAGAATGTTGGCAGGAGTTTGTTTATACAAACGTGAAAAGCTGAGGAACAGATATTTCATACTAGGAAATGCATTCATTGTGTGTAAATTGTCTCAATTAATTTAGCCATTTATAAAAAAATATATATATTTTTATTCATCAAGGACGCATTAAGTTGATCAAAAGTGACAGTAAAGACATTTATAACGTTACAAAAGATTTCTATCTCAAATAAATGCTATTCTTTTGAACTTTTTATTAATCAAAGAATCCTGAAAAATAAATTGCATCACAGTTTCCACAAAAAATATTGTGCAGCACAACTGTTTTCAACATTGATAATAATAAGAAATGTTTCTTGAGCAGCAAATCAGCATATTAGAATGATTTCTGAAGGATCATGTGACACTGAAGACATGATCACAGCAATAAATTACATTTTAACAGATACTTACATAGAAAGTTACTGTAAATTGTAATAATATCTCACAATTTTACTGATATTACTGCATTTTTAATCAAATAAATGCAGCCTTGGTGAGCAAGTGTTATGTTAGTATCATTGATATACTTTTATAGTCTTTAATAATTACATTAATTTTGAATTAGATTTTATTTTTATATTTTCTGTTTTCAGTTTAATTTTAGTTACATATATGTCTATATATTTTTTTATTATTAATTAATTAATTAATTAATTCATTCATTCATTCATTTAGTTTTTCAGCACTTGAAGTTGAACTAAATGAAAACGAGAAATGTTGGATTGCCAATTAGTTAAAATAAGCATGTGGTGAGTATAAAAAAAAATAAAAACATTACATAACTTTTGAACAGTAGTGTATATGTGATGCTCCCAGTTTGAGGGAAAAGATCCATCAGCATAATGATGCTGCCTACTTTTTGAACAGATTTGGATCAGGAGCATCTCAAAGCATCCAAAGCAAAGGAAGTGAGAAAACAAAGGAGGGAAAAACAATACTTTTCAGCGTCCCACACAAAAACACGTTCTCAAGTTCAGACATTAGCAGTTGCACAGGTCAGGTGTGTTTCTGCAGGAGAAACTCGTTTCCTGAAATCCGAGAGCCAAAACCTTGAAGGCTGTTCTGCGGAAACGAAAGAGGCTCTAACATAAGATTCTCTTAAACGTTAAGTGACGTGACTGTAGAGCGCAGTGGGGTGGTGCTGGGAGACTGGAAACCAATAATAACATTCAGTTAACGCAGGTTTAGAGGTTGTGTAAGTATGTGAGTGAGTGGGTCTTGATTTACTGTACCACACAGACTCAATGTCTTCATTGGCTCTAGTTTTACAAATAAACCTCCACCAGCAAAAACTCCTGCTCTTCAAATGATTATTTCAATGCAGTCTGCCAAAGTCAAGAGTCCTGTGAATCTTCTTTATAGATTTTAACTTGATTTTAAACCTGCTGTTGTGCTCTAGAGAGTCTAAAGACCTTTTAGTTTCCAGATGTATATTAAAAAAGATGTTTATCGTCACATCTGGCCTTGAAAACACAACCCAGGCCCCTTCAGGAAGTCACAGACAATACGTGATGTTTTCTGAATCTTTTTTTATGGTTCAGAATGTTGTTGGTCTACAGTGCTGGTGGGAATTTCCTGCATTAAATATTGAAACCCCGTATGCCATCCCAAACGTTGCTTTTTTTCTGTATGAAATCTGTTAAAGGACGCTTGTCTCTTTCCTTGCACTAAAGGAAAATGCTTGGACAGTAAGGAAATAAACAGCATTTGATCTGTGCACATCTTCATCCTGTTACATTTACATTTATACATTCATTTAGCAGACGCTTTTATCCAAAGTGAATAACAAATGAGGACAACAGAAAATAGTTTGTCAGAAAACAGCGTGACAATAGATTACATCTAGATTACAGCAAATCTGACATCAAGCAGTGTTATTTTAAATGTATTTAAATTCATTAATTATTTTTATTTTTATATTTTTAAATTAGTGTAGTATTATTTTGAATTAGCTTTTATTTTTTATTTTTCATTTCATTTTCATTTCATTTTTCATTCATTTTGCTGTGTATTTTTAAATATTTCTTTATAGACTTGATTAATTTTTCAAACTTTTTCAGTTATTTGCCAAAGCAAAATTTCTCATTTTCATTTATGTTTTTTAAGTGTTAGTAATTTTGTTATGTGCTTTCACCATTTTTACTAGTATTTTTTTTTACAGTTTTTATTTATTTTAATTTTAATTTCAGTTTTAATAATTATTTTACTTTATATTGAACTTAATTTATTTCAGTTAGTGCAAAGACAATATTTCTCGAGTTTCCTTTAAATATTATATTATATTATATTATATTATATTATTATAGTTTTCATTTAGTTTTATTTCCGTTTTAGCTTTATTTCACTTTAGTTCCATTATGTTTTATATTATTATTTATATATTATTTTTTATATTTATATTATAGTTTAGTTTTTATTTGATGAACGAATTTGATCTATTTCCGATTAGTCATTTTAATGCTTCAATGTAAACTTATTTCACTTAGTTTCAAGGCATTATTTCAAATTTTCATTTAGTTTAAGTTTTTCCATATAATACGTTAAAGCTTTATTTCAATTAACAAAAATGTATTTAATAATTTTATCTTTAGTTAACATAAAACTATCTTTTTTACAAACAAGCATCCAAAACGTATAAAGAAACCTATTAATCTCAAACTGCAAATCTAGCTATTTAAGAGCTGTTAGAGGGAAGGTTTTCAGTGAATAATGACTTCATTTTCTGTCTAGTCCTCAAACAATGTGCACAACCAAACACGGTAAGTTTGATGTCATTGAACCAGTCGTATGAGCCAGTTTGATGTTGTTTTCTGTATTTTTGGAGCTGAAACAACGCATTTCAGACTCATTGAGATGAGTAAACAACACCAGAGTTTGCCTTTTAAGGTGAGCGACGCCTTCTCTTTCTCTGTAGCTCCTCACAGAATAAACAGGTTGAAGCTCTTCCCTGTGAATCACACTGACAACGAGATTCCAAACCACTAACGCTGACTTCTAACATGAGCAAGGGGCTTTTAGCCTGTAAATCTAGACAGCAGTCCTCCATCAGAAAGACCACCCACAGCCTTCATGCATTAGACGGTGACAGAGCGGATCTTCAGAAACACGACGCGAACACATGCATCTCACGCCTGAAGCTTGCTTATTAACACGACAGAGCTAAACTATTACAAACAGACCGCAAATCTAATGAATGCAACCTTTCTACTTTCACTTCTAGACAACTGACATTGATGGATGGGTTAAGAACTAACCAGTCTGGTAGTGACGGTAAAATAACATGCTCAGTCTAGCATGCAAGCTTGATTTTATCTGTGGTTTTACGCTTACGGTTCTAAGGGCTGAACGATATTTTGAATAGTCACAGATATTTGTGATCATTTAACTGGTGACATAAAAAACTCTTATGATTCATTTCCATGAATCATTTCAAACTGTTCGTTTGAGTGAATCATTAAAACTGATTCAGCAAAGTTTGCAGGTTCCCACAAGGCTTTTTTTTTTTTTTTTACTGATTAAAGCATTTAAATATATGTATGGAAACATGTCTGTTTATTGTTTTCATATACACTATTAGTAAAATGTTTTTCAAACAAGTCTCTTCTGCTCACCTAGGCTACATTTATTCAAAATAAAATCAGTAATATTCTGTAATATTTTTACAATTCAAAATAGCTGTTTTCTTTGTGAATATTTGTTCAAATATAATTTATTTCTGTCTTCAGTGTCACATGATCTTCAGAAATCATTCTAATATGCTGATTTGCTGCTCAAGAAACATTTCTGATTATTATCAATGTTGAAAACAGTTGTGCTGCTTCATATTTTGTTGTGGAAACTGTGATACATATTATTTTTCTGGATTCTTTGATGAATAGAAAGTTCAAAAGAAGAGCATTTATTTGAAATAGAAATCTTTTATAACATTATACATGTCTTTACTGTAACTTTTGATCAATTGAATGCATTTTTGCTAAGTATTAATTTATATTTAAAAAAATTGGAACGACAGTGTAAATTAAAATTGTTTGTGTTCATTTAGTAAAAAAGTGTGAAAATATGCCTTGATTATTTTTAATCTACTATTTTTAATCTACTTAATTTACTGTTTAGTTATTTTATATATGTACACATATACATACAGTATATATATATATATATATATATATATATATATATAAAACTATATCTAGCCAGCAATAGCTAAATAGTTCCTTGAATTTATTTAGAGTTTTATTTACAGTTTTAAGTCAAGTCAAGTCAAGTCACCTTTATTTATATAGCGCTTTTAACAATACAAATTGTGACAAAGCAACTCAAATCAAATCAAATCAAATCAAATCACTTTTATTGCACATCACCACAGCACAAGTGCCTTGGTGAGTGAAATTCTTGAGAGCGTCTCCAAACAGTGCAAAAGAACAGAACAATTTACATATAGAGTACATATTTACAGACTGTACAGAAGACAATGTGCAAAATACATACACATACTCAATACACACAGTGTACATAAAGCTTAGTTATAATACACTATTACACATTTTATTATGTACACATAAACATTGTGATTAAGGGCAACGGATTATAGATTTACCAGATTAGTTGTGCCTTTGTGCAAAGGTGCAACAGATTATACATATGAATGTCGTGGATGTGCTTGTATGGTATCCAGTGAGATGGTTGTATTATTGCAGTGTGTGCTGTAGTCATGAACCAAAGTGCATGCGTGGCAGTTGTGTGAGTGGGAGTGTGATGTAGGGTGAATTAGTTCTGTCTGTTCATTTGCCTGAAAACTGTCCCTCATGGCTATCGGGATGGATGCGCGGAATCTCCCTGAGGGCAGCAGAGAGAGCAGTCTTGGGATGGATGGCTAGTCCTTGATATCCTCCTGGCTTTCCTTAAACCGCCTGGTGTAGATGTCCTGGAGGGAGGGAAGCCACCTCCAGGCCATGCACAACTCTTTGCTTGCGGTTGCCAGCGGTGCTGTTTCCAAACCAGGCGGTATATTTTCCAGTGCAGGTGTAGAAGGATCTAATGCTGGGGCTCATAAACTTCCTCAGGCAGGAAGAAGAGGCGCTATCCTTCTTCAGCACTGCTTTTAGTGGATGTGAGATCCTCGGTGATTGAACGCCGAGGAACTAAATGTTTACCCTCTCCAAGGTGTCTTGTCGATAATGGGTGTGTGTTCTCTGCTCTGTCTCCTGAACACCACCAGCTCCTTGGTCTTGTCGAAATTTCTCCTGGCAATATCAGGGTTCACCTCCTCTCTGTAGGCCGTCTCATCGGTCGGTGATGGCCTATCACCGGGATCGGCAAATTTGCAGACGTTGGACGTGTGTAGCATTTGTGTACAGGGAGTACAGGAGTGCAGCGCAGCCCTGCGGGGCACCAGTGTTGAAAGAGATGAAGTGTTGTTGCCCATTCACCACCTGATGGCAGGAAGTCCAGGATCCAGCTGCACAGAGATCTCAGTCCCAAGTCTGGAGCTGCAACCAGTGTGGCACACTTTGTTAAATGCTGAACATAATCAAAACATCCTCACATAGTGTTCTTATTTTCCAGGTGGGAGAGAGCGTGTGCAGGGTGAAGGCGGGGTGTGGAACGGTTTCTGCGGTATGCAAATTAGTGGGTCCAGAGGCAGGCAGCACAGAGCAGATGTGGTCTCTGATGAGCTTCTCAAAACACTGATGGGTGTCAGAGCAACGGGCCTCCAGTCGTTCAGATGTGATTTTATTTTTCTTTGGTATGGGCAAAGGTGGATTTTTTGAAAAGGGAACCACAGACAGAGAGAGGGACAGATTAAGATGTCAACCCCGTAGTTGGTAAGCTTACACACGGCCTGGGATGCCATGGGCCCACAGCTTTGCGGATGTTCAACCGTAATGTTACATCCGAAGAAAGGGATAGTGGACACCTCTTCTGCAGCAGCTGTGGGACGCACTCTGGGGGCGGTGTTATGAGCTGAAACGAGCATAAAAGGTATTCTTCTAGAGAGGCCAAATTGTTAAAAACGGTTAAAAACCCATTAAGTCATTTTAGAGTGAATACATATGCAGCTTAATAATTATTATTTTATCTATATTATCCAGCTTTATCTGAAACTAAAAGATGCCTCATCCACATTAGTCATAAAACGCTGAACCCAATAGAAAACACAAGCACTTGAAATATATTTTCGCTTTACATATCATGCTTTTAATGTCATTTAAATACCAAATAATCAACATCAAATTAATATTTTATGGATGAGGGAAGCAGAACGCATTTATATGCAGCTGTAAAGAGCTTCAGATGGCATTTTCTCTAAATGTCACACTTTGCCACAAAACGTGAGACGCTGCGGGGTGTTTATGTTAAGAGTCATGAATGATACTTCAGAAACTCAAAGAAAAATTAAGCAACGTACTTACTTTGTTTAATAATGTGAACTGGGGTCTGAAATCCCCGCGGCCCGGTACTTTCCCAGCCGCCTCACATCCACCGCATCAGTTGTGTTGGTCAGCACGCCGTCACGATTCAGACGGGCCAGAACACGTGTGCCGTTCATCAGCCACGCCACCTCCAGATCCACCGAGGCTTCAGCAGAAACTGAGCAGGTGAGGAGCAGTGTCTCTCCGGTGGACAAGGTGCTGTCGTCCTGAACCTGGACGCTGAGGGAGCTCGCTGATGATTTCAAGAGAAAGAGAAACAGAAAATATGCAAGTCTTAGAGATGGAACTGAAATAAGTCAGATCTTAATGATGCAAACTAAATAAACACATACAGTAAGAGTAACAGCGACGCGTTTACAACCTCATGTTGTTTATTATGTTGTGCCAAACCACTAAAACTACTAAAAACTATTTTCATTCATTGAATTAAACCTTAAATCAAATATAATACAAATAGGCCTGGTTTCACAGACAGGGCTTAGACTAAACCAGGATTAGGCCATAGTTCAATTAGGACAT
The DNA here is from genome assembly GCA_027422415.1 of Schizothorax lantsangensis. Taxonomy (NCBI): domain Eukaryota; kingdom Metazoa; phylum Chordata; class Actinopteri; order Cypriniformes; family Cyprinidae; genus Schizothorax; species Schizothorax lantsangensis. The sequence continues at coordinate 3,789,911 of CM049841.1, read as the reverse complement.
TTAAGTATTTTTTATAAATGTGCTTAGAAAAAACATTACTGGTGTGTATCTTGAGACAAAATAAAGGCACTGATATATTTTAAGATCAGTCAGAGCAAGTTTCTTTCAGTTGAAACAGCTCAGATTTAGATTTTAGTCTGGGATTAGTTTAAGCCTTGTCTGTGAAACCGGAGGATAGTAGATTAAATACAGCCTTGGCAACTTATTGAAATAAAATGTTATTAAAATTACTAAAACATAAACTGAAATAAAAACAAAGCTAAAAAATAATAAAAATTACAAAAAGAACATAAAATTACTAAAACTTAAACTAAAATTGAAATGGAAACGGAAGAGAATAAATAAAAGCTAATTTAAAATATGAATAAATACTATAATAGTATGAAAAAATAAAAGCTCATAATAAAATTACTAAAACAAACTAAAATTGAAATGCAAAGTATAAAAAATAAAAGCTAATTTAAAATATTTATAAATACTATGATAGTATAAAAATAGTAAAAGCACATAACAAAATTATAAATATAAATACATAGAAATTATTAATAAAATAATAAAATATACTTTTATTATATGGAAAAGAGCAGCATGCTCTTCTGAATTTCTGCTGAATTTCTCTTTTTGTTTTCCACAGAAAAAAAAACTACTTATCTGGGTTTGCCATAACATAAGTAAATGATGCCTGAATTGTCATTTACGGTTGAACTATTCCTTTAATTTCTCAAAGCAAACACTCAATCGTTTCTCCTGGGGATCGGTGATATTCAGCACATCAGACTGCTTCTGTGCTTTATATTCTCTTAACATCTTCTAGTTACAATCTCAAACAACACAAAGACTCTGAGAGTTTGTGTTTGTGTAACGTCTGCTGGATGGTTCTCCAGACACCCGCAGTCTTCCCGATTTTAATTAAAACTCTGCAGTAACATTGACAGTATATATGGTAACCAGGCAGGAATCTCACTGGCAACGAGAATTCAAACAGCCTGGTTTGTGAGAAAGGTCTGAAGACGTTAAACAAGATAAAACCGGTCAAAAGAGCATATCTACTCTTCTCGATGGAGGCGCTGCATGACTTCAACAACCATAATCAAATCTCTTTCATTCTCTTTTTCCTCCAAATGCAACTTATTTATTCATTTGATCACAATTGTTGTTTAAAGATCATCTGAGCAAATTGCATAACAATGATTCATCGTAAGTACTTTTATCCAATCAAATCAGATTATTTCATGGCATCATGATCATGACAGTTTCCCAGGAGGGCACAACACAACTAAACTGATAAAACTGACAATATTAAGCAGATACACAACAGTATAAAGCCATAATGGAAGAGAATTAAAGGAATAGCTCACTCAAAAATGTGCAAGTCAGAGTTTTCAATAGACTCACTTTTCCTTTAATTGACGTTTCAAGATTTTAGCAAGAAACTAAGGTCTGGTTTCACAGACATGGTTTAGACTAAGCCAGGATTAGGCCATAGTTCAATTAGGCCATTTTTTTATACTGTGCCTTAAAAACATTACTGGTGTGCATCTTGAGACAAAACAAAGGCACTGATATATTTTAAGATCACTCAGTGCAAGTTCTTTCAGTTGAAACAGCTCAGAATTACATTTTAGTCTGGGACTAGGCTTAAGTCTTGTCTGTGAAACTGGGGGTTTATGTATAAAATACATACTTATTTTACATAATTTAAATTACATTTAATGCATAATTTTATTTACATAATAAAAAATACATAATTTAATTTCACTGAATGCATAATTTAAAAAAACTAATATAATTTCATTTAATTTAATGCAAAATAAAAAAAACTAATATAATTTAATTTACATAATTTAAAATACTATAACATTTGTCATTTAAATTCATTGAATGCATATTTTAATTTATATTTTTTATAAAAATAAAAACTAATATAATTTATAATTCATCATTTAATTTGCTTTGCATAATTTACACAATTTAAAAAACAATATAATGCATAACTTAATTTACACATTAAAACAAACTAATATAACGTATAATTTAATTTGATTGAATTGAATGAATTAAAAAAAACTAACAAAATTAATGATTTCATTTCAATGAATGTATTATTTAATTTACACAATTTAAAAGCAAAAACTAATATAATTCATAATTTCATTAAAAAATGAATATTTTAATTGAAATTTAATTCATTTAATTTAATCCATAATTTAATTTGCATAATATACACAAACATTTTCATTTATAATGTAATTGAAAGCATAATTATATTTACATAATTAAACTAATTAATTTTATAATTTAATTGAATGCATAATTTAATTTACATAATTAAAAACTAATAAACTGACAAAAGCACAAACTAAGGTGAAAACTGTAAATATAAAAAAGTAGTAGCCAATTCAAAATCTGAATTAATACTATAAATATTATAAAAATAATACTAAAATATAAAAATCTAGATGCATTATCTATGCAAATGGAAGAATTTTAGTGTGACGGTTTCTCCTAAAAATGTCTTAAAATATGAACAATGCAAATTAACATAAGTGAATATTTGATAATTTCTACTAATATATTTTAATTGTATTAATTGCACTGTGTTGTGGCTTTATTCTGTTGTGCTATTGTGTTGTTCTAGAGAGTTACTAACCTGTAGAGGTGACAGTCACTTCTCCCATCTCCATGGTCTTCTCCTGAATGCGGTTCCAGGCTCCCTGCTCTCTCGTCCACAATCTGGCCGTGCACACGTACATGCCCTGATCAGCCGGCATCGCTCCGGAGAGCACGAGACTGTGCGAGACGCCGTTTCCCATCTCTAGCCGCATCCCGCCATCTGTGTAGCGCAGCGTGTAGTCCTCACCAACCGTCACGCCCAAATCTGGACCAAAGGTCAGCAGGTCCTCTAGCAGAGATGAGCCCTTCTTGACTGACCAGGTAAGAGACAGGTAAATTCCCTCCATGAAGTTGCGGGAGACGTTACACAGGAGTCTGATGGATCCACCCTCACGAACCACAGGGTTTGGGGCATCGGGAGCCACAATCAGACTGTTGGGAACAACTGAAATAGACGAGAAAAGAAGAGTTTTAGAGAAGAGGTACAAGCACAAACACACCGATAAACCGATATATCGGCCAGGCTGAGTTATCTATTGACTGGAAATTTGTGTAGCATCCAAAACCTCCCAAAAGCCAATAAATAAACTGTCATTTTTTTATTGCAGTAAGTTTTACAATAAAATACTACATATGTTTTTGTTTTTTTAATTAAAAATTTCACGTTTAATTCAATGTGTTAGTTTCTGTGCAATTATTTGTGAAATTTACTAGCAATTTCAGAGTACATTTTTTAAGTAAATCCTATTCCAAATATTTTTCAGTATGCTAAACATTTTCACATATTTTTGCACAATTTGAAAATATTAAAATTATAAAAATGTAATTGTTTAAAATATGTACACTACCATTTAAAAGTTTGGGGTCAGTAATTTTTTTTAAGTTTTTGAATGAGGTCGCTTCTGCTCAACAAGGCTGCAATTATTTGATCAAAAATAGAGAAAAAATTAAAATACAGAAATATTGTAAAATATTATTACAATTAAAAATAGCTATTTTTTTATGTGAATATATTGTAAAAAATTAAAATAAATTACAGGAATTCAAATTCAAATCTGTATTTTCAGCATCATTACTCAAGTCTTCAGTGTCACATGATCTTCAGAAATCATTCTAATATGCTGATTTGCTGCTCAAGAAACATTTCTGATTATTATCAATGTTGAAAACAGTTGTGCTGCTGACTATCTTTGTGGAAACTGTGATTTACTTTATTTTGCAAGATTCTTTTGAATAGACAGTTAAAAAGAACAGCATTCATTTGAAATAGAAATCTTTTGTAACATTATAAACATTGTTACTATCAATTTTGATCAATTTAATGCGTCATTGATGAAATAAAAGTATTATTTCTTTTAAGTATTATTTGTCAGTCTGTTCTATCAGTATCAGACAATGAAAATCCTACTTTAAATTAGATCACTATTACATTGGTATTTCACAGAAGCACTTTTTTGGGGGGGATTTTCAGTCCACAAGTTTGTCTCTTGTATATTTAAGAGAGATTAGACATTGCACTTTATTTTACTACTGCACTTTACTTTATGTTACTACTGCACTTTACTCTCCTTAATTTCACATAAAACTAAGTTTTAAAAAAAAGCAGGTAAAGTTTTACATGCAGAAAAAAAGGGGAAATTCAAATTCAAATGCAACCAATAATTATTACTGAATGACACAGACATGAAGAATAAAAAGAAAATAGCACATGTTTGCTTTAACACACCTTACTGTCAATGAATTACAGTAATAATATGGCAGGAAATGCCATTGTACATCGTCATCCAACCAGTGAACTTAGATTATATATAGACGCACATAAAAGTGAAACAAAACACAGATCATTACTGAAAAGAATCAATGTTAGTCTGACACAATAAAAGCAGACTTTGTGTCTGCCGCATCTGATCATGAACGTCATGCACCAGTGACAGAACCAGATCGACCAGTTTGACCATCACGAGGTGAACTCATGTGGAAACATGCAATCAAAGTAGTAAACTCTCGAAATACATTCAAAAGTCTTTACTTGCTCTGTTACAATCAACTATGAACTGAACCGCCGGCCCAAAGAAAAGACAGACGTGCAAAATGACCAGCACAAAAACACTTAGTGGAATCTATCATTCTAACTGTATATATCTAGTTTACTTGTTTAGTAAATGGACTAAACTCACTAGTCTCATGTTAACACATCTACCCCCGGTTTCACAGACAAGGCTTAAGCTTAGTCCTAGACTAAAATGTAAGTCTTTCACACTGAAACATAGAACTTGCACTGATTGATCTTAAAATATATCAGCTCTTTGTTTTGTTTCAATGCACCCCAGTTAATGTCTAAGCTTGTTTTAAAAAATTTAAATGTCCAATGCTACAGATGTAATCCTGTTTAGTCTTAGCCCTGTTTTGTCTGTCTGATACGTGCTCCTAAAGTCTTGAGCTAAGACTTTCAAAAAGGTGTGTGTTTTTCTACTCTTCACGCAGGCATCTAAAGTGATGAAGAAGATTAAACAATGTATTTTGACAGAAATAGATAGATAGATAGATATGAGATAGACAGATGATAGATATATATATGATAGATTCAACTATTGTTTAAAAATTACTATATTGCTGACTGGGTTGGAAATTAGAAATCACAAACAGAATACAGCAAGAATATGATGAATTTCAATGAATATACAGCATAGTTTACAATATTCCATACATTTAAACTCGTTTAACAAGCATTTTAGAAATGAAAAGTGTGACATTTTAAAAGTAACACTTTAATTCAAGTGTAATCAGCAGCTGGGTCGTTTGGTCGGGGGTGGTGGGGGGGTAGTGTCTGCTGTCAGTGAGGTTGAACGAACCACTAACCCAACGGCTGAGTAACAGAAAAACTACCCAACACTGGAAAAAACTACCCAACATACAACCCAACAAGCTCAACAAGCCTGCATCTTTTAGAGTGTAGACTGAGCTCGTGCGCGGCGCAGGAACGACATTCATCTACAGCGGAAATCTGAAGACAAACCCAACAAACCTCAGAAATGCTGTAACGAGCTGTGTTACATGAAGTCAACATTAGAAAGACTTTCTGCAGATCAGTATACAATCTTTAAATATTTCTAATACCGATTACCCTCAGAGGGAAGAACTACTGAACAGGAGAACTTCTGTTCCAACCAGATTTTATGTTGGTGCCAGTATTATTTCTCAGTTGTTGCTTAAATAGATGCTTCAGTTTTGTTTTAGTTACACTACGGTCAAAAGCTTGGAATAATTATGATTTTTTTATGCATTTGAAATAGGTTTTCAACTGTTTTCAACATTGATAATAATCAGAAATGTTTCTTGAGCAGCAAATAAGTGAAGTGAAGTGAAGTGATGTGTGGCCAAGTATGGTGACCCATACTCAGAATTTGTGCTCTGCATTTAACCCATCCAAGTGTACACACACAGCAGTGAACACACACACACCGTGAACACACACCCGGGGAGCAGTCGGGGGTTCGGTGCCTTGCTCAAGGGCACCTCAGTCGTGGTATTGAAGGTGGAGAGAGCGCTGGTTATTCACTCCCCCCACCTACAATTCCTGCCGGACCTGAGACTTGAACCTGTGACCTTCGGGTTACAAGTCCGACTCTCTAACCATTAGGTATTATCAGTGTATTAGAATGATTTCTGAAGATCATGTGACACTGAAGACTGGAGTAATGATGCTGAAAATTTTTGATCACAGAAATAAATTACATTTGAACATATTCAGAAAACAGTTATTTGAAATTGTAATAATATTTCATAATTTACTGTATTTTTTATCAAATAAATGCAGCTTGGTTAGCAGAAAAGGCTTCTTTCTACTCGGGTCTTATTTACAAGAAACATCTGAAAAGCAGCAAAAATATCCATTTGCATTTAATCTAATTTCTGTCAGGAGAAACAATTGAGATGTTTTACATGTCCTGTGGGTTCTCACACAAATCTGCAGCGATTACTCTAATTTTCAGCATTTGCAGTCAGTGCTCATAAACTAAAGATAATGATAATATTATTAACCCGGTGAATTTTGCATAATGCGTTCAGAGTTTAGGCTTGTTCACAGAAAAAAACACTGAACAGTTTAGTGCTTTTAAACACGTCACACATAAGCTGTAATTAATGCATTGCACTGCATGCCCAACTCTTACTAATAATGTTTTTTTAAAATGTGAGTTTGTATTTAACACACTTTTCCTGAGTTTCATAGTTGAAAGGTTGTTTTTACACCGCAGATTTTTTTATTTTTTAACTCAGTATTTTTGTCTTGTTTTCCAGTACAAATATCTAAACATTTTTAGCTCAGGATACATTTTCTTGAGATGCAACATAACTTGTTTACTGAAAAATGTAGTTAAGTGAGTTTATGCTTAGAACAAGAAAAAGTATCTAAAAATAATCTGGTTTTCCCTTTAATTAAGTTTATTTTTCTTGCCCACTGACATACATTTTTGACTTGTTTTATAAATCAACTCATTTAATGTTGATGTTTTTTCCCCAAAAACAAGGTTTAATATTTAAGTAATTTTGCTACTTAAGTAAATATAATTTGACTTAAGAATGTGTATATATATATATATATATGTGTGTGTGTATATATCTATGTGTGTGTGTATATATATATATATATATATATATATATATATGTGTATGTATATGAGAAATATTTTTTATTTTATTTTATTTATTTTTTACAATTTTTAAAATAAACAAACTGTAAATAAATAAATAAATAAATAAAACCAATATAGACAAGTCCAAAAACTAAAAGTAATAAAAACACAGCAAAATTACTAAAACTTTGACTAAAATTTTAATAAATAACAAAATATAAAAATAAAAATAATTCAAAATATGAATAAAAACTACAATAGCAGCTCAATAATACTGAGGGTACGTTTACATGACAATGATGTACTGAAAACAGAAAAGTTTTTTCTTTGTGTTTTTAAAGTTTCACATGCTCACTCATGACACCACCGTTTTCACAAATTTGCGTTTTATTAGTTCACACGTAGACGATAATGATATCATTTTCAAAAACTTGCACTTTGAAACCTATTCTCACAGTCATGTAAATGAACAGCCAAAGCGAATAAAAAGTTATCCACTTTGAGTTGAAAAAGATGAAAACACCCTGAAATATACACTGATTGCGGTCTAGACTTTCTGTCTCAAATGTGGATTCAGTAACTTGGGAAACAATACTGCAATATCTCATATTAAACCTCATTTTATGCACATTCATTATGCATATGTATTGCAATGTTTCACGCCAGGTGACTTTCTACCATGTAAAACAGCACATACTGACCTTGCAGCTGGACGTCTGCATCATAGTTTCCACTGATGACCGAGTCTGTGCTCGGAGTACTGCAGCTGTAGGTGGCGCTGTCACTAACTCGAGCCTCCTGGATTCTCAGCTCAACAGCGTTATCCTCTAGTCGTGACAGACTGATGTCGCTGCTCCGTATGCGGTCCTGAAGAGAGCGGTCTGTGAAACGATCATCAAACGTCGAGATCACTTTGATGGTTTCTGTTCCTCGTGTTACTGTCCATTCAAAGTCCTGCTCCCTCGGGCCCTCGTACTCCGATACATCACAGCGAATGGACAGCGGCTGGCCCTCGACCCGGAGCAGGGGGCCCCTGGACACCGTCACTGACCTGCAGTGGCATAGAGCTGTGAAACACAAACACAACACTGCTTTATTGATTGCTCTTTATTTTGTAGTTACTTTCAAAGGCGGACCATTTAATGTCTGGATTTCTGTATAAAACAGAACAATTAACTTTTATATTTTGGTTTATTATGATTTTATACACACAATAAAAAGTGGTAACCTGCAATTGTTTCCTTAAAAAGCTATTTCTGCCTGATTTAACCCATTAAAACGTTTTTGGTTTTTTTGGTATAAATTGATGTATTTAGGTGATTTAGCTATATTCAATAATAATTGTGACATGAATAAAACCAGTTAATTTAGATCCAATTAATTTAGAGGTGCCCAAACTTTTTAATAAAAAAAAAAGACTTCATTGAAGGCTGTGGTAGGCCAAAAGTACATTTTAAATTAATGTATTGAATTAATTAATATTAATTTAACATTAATTTAAATTAAAGTTAAATAAACTTAATTTACACTATTTATTTTTATTTAAATTATTATTAAATTAATGTACTAAACGTAAACAATTTTAAAACAACTAAACAAATTGAAATAATTTTTTGAAGTTTTAAAATGTATTATTAATCAAAGTCACTAATATTGTTTCAAAAAAATTAAAATGGAAAAAAGAAGAAAAAAAGAAAATACATGTATGTTTGTACACACACACATACACACACACTTTAAAAAATATATATATATAAACAATTTGATTACATTTTTAAAGTAGATTCACTTACATTGTTTTTAAGATTACAAAATGCAAAAATAAAACCAAAAACGTTAAACCAAAATTAAAAATTATATACAATAAAATGACATTAATTACAAAATAATATAAAAAACAGATGTATAATATAAACTAAAAGTGGAGTTTGGGCATGACAATAGAGTATTCACATGTTATCAGTGCATCTGAAATTGAATGGATGGTAAAAAGTGAGGAAGCATCACTAATTATGTGACATAACTTTACCACAACATCTGAATATTTCACCTGATTCCTGGTGTCATAAACACACAGGTGCTGACTATAGTTTGGCATATGGCACTTTACAATGGGATTATGAGGATTATCTTCAAAGCATGCAGCACTTTCATAAAAAAAAGACCACAAATGCAAATGAAGCACCATGCTAATGATAACTCTGTCACTCTCACCCCACTAGACTTGCAAATGACACTAAATGAAAAAAGACTATCCTAAAATATTCCTTTCTTACAGGAAAGCTCCTGTAACACAGACTGACACGCTTTCGGCTGTAGACGCCTACTGAGCAACTTCAAAACTGGGGAAGACACAGGAGAAATGTGTGCTTTAAAGCATTGTTATTTTCACCATATACTCATTTATTCTCTTTTGCACTATAGTTAAAGTAAATCAAGTCTATTGGGAATCTTGTCAGCGTTGGAAAATCACAAATTCTTAATTTTTTTTTAGCTTTGAAGTCGATACAGGAGTGTTTAACAGACCGATCTGTGATAAATGAATATAGAATAGCAAGAAAAGGGAGGACAGGTGATATATTCTGGTCTGGTTTGAAGTTTGTTTATGTGCACAGGTGCACATGAGAATATGCATATGCAAATACATGCATGCATAAAACACAAACATGTCAGTATCTCACACTGTACGAAATCATGAATTGAAAATGCTGCCGTATCAACAATTTTGACCATGTAAATCTGAAACTTTTAATCAAGACAGAACATTTCTATAATAATGTAGAGGTTTATTTAGGTTCCCTGTAATATGCAGAGCAGATACTTTATGCCATGTTTCTGTAAAAATAATTGCCGCAGTATTTTAGGATATTTTTTTTTAATCAAAAACCAACTATATGGCTCTTTAAATATTAAAAGTTCTTGCTGTTTCTTCACAGGTTCTTCAGATCAGTGTTTTGGTTTCTGGCACCAGTACATTGAAGGTTTTCTACAGAACTAGTGAATAAAATGTTATTTGAGGAACTTATAAAAACTGTGAAACCCTTTTTGATTCAAATTACAACAATTATTTTGAAGAGTATAAGTTTACATGTCATTCATGTCATAGTGTGGGTTACTACAGTTGACTAAAACTAAAACCATAAAAAAACTTTAACTGAAATATATAAATAATATATAAAAATCTTAAAAAAAGAGTTTTATTTCCATTATAGTTGCCAAGGAATCAGTTCTCATTTTATTTTAAAAACTAAAATTAAAATAAAAAATATAAAACATTAAAATAAAAATTAATAAGAACTATAAAAATAAGAACTACTTACAAAAATTACACAAAAAAAATGACAAAAACAACATTTAAAATGAAAAGGAAAATATAAAAATTAAAACAAATTCAATAAAAAAACTATAATAATAATGATTCTAAAATAGCATGTCCAACTTGATTTTTTTTGTCATTGCTTGTCATTTAATTTATCAATATCAATTATTTAATATTATGCAAGTCTTCAATTTCAGTAGACTACAATATATTTTTGACTATGCTAAAAAATATAATAAATCAACATCATTTTTATAATACAGTAATAAGAGGATTAGTTAGATCACATTTTATATGAAAATGTGAGCTACTATAAACTTTACCGCATAAACATTCAAGAAAAATAAGAGAATTAAGGCAGAACAATTCTATTGTGATTCACAGCTGTAGATAGATTTAAATTAAAATGCAAAATCTAAACCACATATATATACTTCGTTTTAGGTATTTACAGTAAATTTTGACCATGCAAATATGATAATAGTAAGAAATCAAGGCAGAAAAATTCTAATGATATAGGATGTAGATAAATCTCATTTCATGTGCCTTTTGAGCTATTTACTGTAAATTTTGACAATGCAAATTTAAAAATAGTCAGAAATCAAGGCAGAATAATTCTATAATGGTTATAGTTAGAGTTAGTTTAATAAGCAAATCTAAACTACACTTCAATATGCATACACTTTACTTTCTTTGAGGTATATTTACTGTAAATTTTGACCACTCAAATCTAATAATAATAAGAATAAACTACAGCAGAAAAATTCTATAATGATCGAGACTCTCGAGAGGTTAATGAGATCTCATTAAGCGTGCAAAGCAGCAATGGTTAACGCTGTAAAAAAGTGTAATTACTATAATCTTACATAATCAGGTTAATTTAGTCATATTAAATCATATTTTGACCGAAAGAAAAGCAGCTAATTCAGATGTCACCACGTGAAACACATTTTAGGTCACCTGGCTAAACGCATGTTTCTGACTCTTTGTCTTGACAGGAACGCTGTTACTTGTCGGTACAACAGACGCACGCCGTACGCGGAGGGTTTGTCATTTCTTTGCTACATGTGTAGTTGAGACTCACCGACAGCGGCGCACAGCAGGAGCAGCGCGCGAGTCTTTCCCATGTCGCTGGTCCCGCCGCGTTATATTCCCGATACGAGCCGAAGAGCGACTGACTGCTGGAGAGACCGACGCGTCCGGGATACACCTGAGAACCGGAGAGACCCTCGCTGCGATGACGTCACGGCCTCCGTTTGAGCGCGAGCGGGAGATGAGTGACGGACGCGTCCACCGCGCGCGCGCGCCCGTGATTGATTCACGCTCGTGGAGGTTTAACTACCGAATGACGGAAGTGAAGCGGGATTCCCTACGAGACACCGGAGGAACGTCACACACTACGTCACACACTGGATAGATAGATAGATAGATAGATAGATGATAGATAGATAGATAGATAGATAGATAGATAGATAGATAGATAGATAGATAGATAGATAGATAGATAGATAGATAGATAGATAGATAGATAGATAGATAGATAGATAGATAGATAGATAGATAGATAGATAGATGATGATAGATAGATAGATAGATAGATAGATAGATAGACAGATAGATAGATAGATAGATAGATAGATAGATAGATAGATAGATAGATAGATAGATAGATGATAGATAGATAGATAGATAGATAGATAGATAGATAGATAGATAGATAGATAGATAGATAGATAGATAGATAGATAGATAGATAGATAGATAGATAGATAGATAGATAGATAGATAGATAGATAGATAGATAGATAGATAGATAGATAGATAGATAGATAGATAGATAGATGATAGATAGATAGATAGATAGATAGATAGATAGATAGATAGATAGATGCACGGATAGATAGATAGATAGATAGATAGATAGATAGATAGATAGATAGATAGATGATAGATAGATAGATAGATAGATAGATAGATAGATAGATAGATAGATAGATAGATAGATAGATAGATAGATAGATAGATAGATAGATAGATAGATAGATAGATAGATAGATAGATAGATAGATAGATAGATAGATAGATAGATAGACGTACGGATAGATAGATAGATAGATAGATAGATAGATAGATAGATAGATAGATAGATAGATAGATAGATAGATAGATAGATAGATAGATAGATAGATAGATAGATAGATAGATAGATAGATAGATGATAGATAGATAGATAGATAGATAGATAGATAGATAGATAGATAGATAGATAGATAGATAGATGCACGGATAGATAGATAGATAGATAGATATAGATAGATAGATAGATAGATAGATAGATAGATAGATAGATAGAGATAGATAGATAGATAGATAGATAGATAGATAGATGCAAGGATAGATAGATAGATAGATAGATGCACGGATAGATAGATAGATAGATAGATAGATAGATAGATAGATAGATAGATAGATAGACGAACGGATAGATAGATAGATAGATAGATAGATAGATAGATAGATAGATAGATAGAGATAGATAGATAGATAGATAGATAGATAGATAGACGAACGGATAGAATATATATATATATGAAAATGTATATATATATGAATATGTATATATGAAAAAAGTTGTGTCCCCCAAATTCATGTCTGTGGTGTTACAACAAGGGATGTCACCCCTTTAAGAAAAGGGGAAATGCTATTTGGACTACTTCCTGTGTGTAAAGGTCACTGCAGGTGCTGGTTGATCTGAGGGGTGCATGGGGAGTACATTCTTTCTTATTCATTTTCTTACATTTAGCTAAACTTCTGACAATTTCACGTGTCACACTTTATCAGTGTCTGTGGTGTTATGTTGATAACTTACATATCTGACATATTTTAATAAAAAATAAAATAAATAAAAATATTTATATTATAAATAATAAATATTGATAAATACATACTTATTAATATTTCCAAAATGTCCCCTGATCTTGAAATCATCATGATGGCAGCCTCCATTTTAGAAAAGTCTGTATTTATGCTGATTTGTCTGTGGTGTTACTGTCTTTCCTGGTTACACCACAGAGTCAATAGTAACTTGCATTATGAAGTCTGTGGTGTTACTTCAAAATGACATAGACATAAGTGGCTGTGTCACCAGTGCTTGATTGAAATTATTTCAAAATCAAAATGTTCTTAAGCTTTTATTTTACTGTATATAGCATATTAAACTAATTTTAAATGCTTAGCACTATATTTTATTAGAAAAAAACAAAACAAGCATTTTTACAAATTCTGCCTCTCTTTTGCCACCCCAATTGAAGAATGACCCAAAGGCTTTTTCCAGCTGGTCAGCTTCATCTTAATCAGCTAAAACCACCGAACCAACACTGACAAACACTAGATAAACACTAGCAAAGCGAAATATTAATGTAGCTACGTTTTAGCCTAAATTTTTAATTTAGAAAAAGTCACTTGTATATATGTCTACCCAAATTAGATAGATAGATAGATAGATAGATAGATAGATAGATAGATAGATAACTATGAATAATTCTGCATTATTGCAATTTAGATCTATGATGAGTTTCAGCTCCATTCTAGAATCATAACTGTAATCTGTTTAGTAGCAAAATGACTTTTAAATCGAGTTAACAGTCTCTCAGCAGCAGATCAGAGGCACATTAGCCTCTTATGCCATCTAGTGTTGAGAAACAGTTGCATAACCTACAGTCATGACATGAAGTGACTTTAAGTAGCCTTCAGGAAACCCGCAGTGACACTGACATCACTCTTTATGACTCACTTCTTGGTGGGTTTGAACCAACAACCTTCTGGTTGTCAGTCTTAAACTACTGCACTGCTTTATATCATCTTAAATGGCTAATTTGATTATTACGCTGCAATCTAGTCTATACTCAGTTAATTGAGTTTGTGGTGCATCTTTATTAGCAAAAGTCAGTGTTGATGTGCCACTATCATGGTATAGCTTAGGTCTGTGTGGTTTCAGTTCAAAATAAAAATAGAGAAGTGAGAATACACTTTTAATCAATGTTGAATTTCCTTCTGCTTACTGGACGTCAAATATAATAAACTGCAGAGTTTTGGTCAAGAACACAGTATGAAATGGTTTCAGTGCTGATTGTAAGGGAAGAAAACCGTCTTTTTATTAAAGATTAAATATCTTTTCAATGCACTTTGGGTTTAGTACCTCAAATAGTGTTTAAATCATTTTCTTGTTTAATAACTATAGTACTGATTAATTACTACACATAATGAAGCATTCAACCCAAATATATTACTTAATCTTTGATGCATGTATCAAGTTATTATTTTTTTATTTGTTAGTTGTCCCCAACTGCTTTGTATTCATGCTTCTGATGTATCTAAGAACGTGATAAACACTTATTTTAGCCACTTCCTGTGTGGACAGCCAAAAACAGGAAACACCTACATATAGAACCGCATCATCCGCATGCAATGTAGTGATGGGAGCCTTTCAGACAAACTTGCATGGAGTGCTTACTGGCCTCAAATGAGATTAAAGCGTCTCTTATTTCCATGATGACAAATTTCTGACCCAAACCAAGATTAGCACACACTTCTCAACTGATCACAACTGTGGAAAAAGATCTTATGATTAATTGGAAAAAGTGTCATGATGCACATCACCACATTTTCTGGGTCTAAATACTGCGAAAAAGGACAGAGTACATTTTGAGGTGTGAGAACCAGAAAGGTGTAAGTGACATTTCACCAACTTTACAGGAGAGCCAAAACAAAAAATTACCTTAGTTTGATCTGACTTTGTGTACTGATTTCAAATGTTTATAATAAAAATGTGTACTCTCATGGATGACAGTACTTTTGCCAGTAGAAAGAGATCATTAAGAGCTTTCATTTGCCCTTCTGATTCTCACCCATGTTTTGCACATTTAGCACAATACAACAGGATGTTGAAATAGAAACATAAAGCAAATATTCTAAATATGTATATGCAAAATTTATGCATGCATGCATGTAAGATAATATATATTTTTATTGAGTGCTAAAAGAACAAATGCCGTAGAAAAAATCTCAGTTTACCACATGACCGGACCCCATTATTGCTCACCCCTATTGCTCATTTCTATTATTAATTTTTACCACCAAGAACAAGCTATGGAGCAATATTCACAGCATGAATGGGATTAATAATCTTTCAAAATATTTAGGGAAACAAGTTGATGTTTTGTCTTAGTTGTGTGTCTTGTACAGCCTTCGGAGGCCATATCATCTCATCATCTCCCACGCACAGGAAAACAGCAGACAATACAAGAAAAAGCTGACATGTCAGTGGGTGAAACGAGATGTAGTTAACCACATCCCTGAGGCCTTCACACTTGCTAGTTAGATGTCGATTTTAGTGAGAAAACGTCACCACAGAGCACAAGACATGAAATGTGTTTTGCGTTTCAGAAGTATGCTTTGCATTTGCATGATTCTGTGCAATTGAGAGTATTGTCAAAGTGAAAGAACACATTCACACCTACTCTATTGTCTCTTTTATAGTCTAAAATATGTTCTGAGAAGACCTTAATGGGGAAGTAATGCAAAAGAATGAACTGAAAACTTTGAACTGAAAAATGTTTTAAATGATTAATAGGTGCACAAACATTCAAATATATAAATGTCTTTATTTTTCACTTTTATGGTATCATAAAACACACACACAAAATGAATAATTAGTCTATAAAATACTGTTTCATTCAGTTCATAGACACTTGTGTTTTGTACTTAAAGGTGCACTAAGTTAATTGTGCCTCTAAAAAATGACAACCCAAATATATTTACATCAATGTGTTAATGCAGACAAACATAAGCGAAATTCTAAACTCTAATGTTAAAATCACATGACTGTCAAGTTAATAAATAAAAACACAATGCATTTACATCTACAGGTGAGCCAGTATAATGATCAAGACATCTATTGTTTTAGATGTTAAAAGACACAAATAAGACCTGGGAGAAAATAGGCTACTTAGTGCAGCTGAAGAATAATTCATCTGAAAATGAAAACTCAGTCATCATATACTCAAGTTCACCTCACAAACAGACTTGAATTTAAATCGTTATTCACTGTATTCTATTACTTGTATTTGAAAGCTAGACAACTGTAGAGGTTGACGTTGACTCGCAGAGTAACATTGTTTTGATCACTTGAGTTGTGCTTCGGCTGATTCTGTCATTCAGAATTGCGAGAAAAAAAGTCAGAATTGTGAGATTAAAAGTCGCAATTTCCTTTTTTATTTTTTTTATCAGTGGCGAAAATGGGCTTCCATAACAAACAGATCAAAGTAGTAACTGCTTTAGAGATTGGTATTGTTACCAACATAAACATTGATTTGTGATCCTAGCCAGTGCACAGCAAATGTGATTCTATGTAAAGTATTTTGATTCGTGTTTTATTACGGATACTTTAGCTTTCTCTTTTTGCTTTTTGGTATAGTCAGTTGTTACTTCTTCACTTATTAATATAGTAATATCCTGACTTCTGATTGCTTTCCTTTATTTCCGAATATATGACGTAAACAGAAACAGCGTAATGACGAAAGTATGCAGTTTCCCTGGAAATCCACCCCGATAACTTTAAAATATAAATAATTATTAGAGGCTTACAGTGATTTAGACTAAGGCAGAACACAGTTTGGAAGATGTACTCACTCATTATGTACTGTACTCACTCAACATGTTTATGAGTACGTACTCACTCATAAACATGTTGGTTATGTTTATGTTGGTTCTTTCAGCATCTCATTCCATTGGTCGGTACGGCTCTTCATGTCTCTTGCGCTGTTGTTTATTCCTCGGCCGAGGTAAGGGAGGAGGATTTTCCTCGTCTTCCTCAGGCGGTGGTGGAGGTCGACCGCGGGTCTGTGCTTTGGGCTGAGTCTGGGTTTGAGGTGGGGTTTGTGGAGATGGTTCTTCTTGCGGGACGGGGGGCGCCGGTTGCCCCCTAGCAGTGTGTTTTGATCTGGCTGTACCATTTAGGTTTTGATCTTCTAAAACCCTCAGCCTGAGCTCATCTTCTTCTGGAAAATATCAAAGACAAAGATGTTCATAAAATTGGAATTTTTTAAGACTGAAGTAAATCTTTTATGTGCAATTTTATTCTTTTTTTAAGCCAGTATCGTGGCTGACGACTGATATATATAATATCAAACTATTTATAGATAACACATAATACAATATGTATATTGACTACATCCTAAATAATAATAAATAAATAAAAAAACTTTCCTTAATCCCTCCCTGTCTAGCTTGTACTAATCTGAACAATGTCTAGCATTTGCTAAATTATTAAAAATGAATGTAAACATGTGTTATATATGCATTAACACACACATAAATGCAACATTAAATTTATATTAATTTCCATAATATTTCCCAACTAAATTCTAAATAATTCTAAATTCTAAATAATATAATTTGAAAAGGAATCTATCTGAACAAATTATTTGAAATAGATGAAAAAAAAAATCTTGCAAAATAACCAGATTTATCTTTACATAGCAACTTCTTGATTGTGTAATCCTGTTCTAGTATTTTTTTCAAGGTAAAAACAAAAAAATGGTGCTATATAGCACTAAAAGTGGTTCTTGGCTCGTAATCATAGGGGAACCACTTTTGGTTTGTCACCTTTGGCTCGTAAAGAACCGTTAAAGGGGCTTAACAGGTTCTTTGTATGGCAGTGGTGCTATATAGCACCTTAATCACCCCAAAGACATTTTACATTTACATTTATGCATTTAGCAGACGCTTTTATCCAAAGCGACTTACATTGCATTCAAGTTACAGTTTTACATTTGATCAGCTCTTGCTTTCCCTGGGAATCGAACCCATAATCTTGGCATTGCTAGTGCCATGCTCTACCATTTGAGCTACAGGAAAGCTGAACCGCTGAAGAACCGTACAGGAGCTTAACAGGTTCTGTATATGGTAGCGGTGCTATATAGCCCCTCAGTCATGCCAAAGAACTAGTGAAGAACCGCTGAAGAACCACTGAAGCACCAAGATTTGGTGCTATACAGCACCAAAAGTGGTTCCCCTATGATTAAGAGCCAAAGAACCACTTTTAGTGCTATATAGCACCTTTGTTTTAGAGTGAAGAAACCACTAAACACTGTAAGCAGCAGTGCACTTAGTGATCTTTTAAATTCGTGTGCTGCAATTATATTTTCTCAAATAAAGACCAAGTAATGCAAATTCTACATTTCAGCATTGGTGATCTATTGGATAACCACTTATAAGCTATTCTACTTATTTTTGAAGGTGATTCTTATAAAACATGTAAAGTGCTGATTGTGTGGATTCTTAGAAAACCTTTAGTGCTGATTGTTCTGTTTAATGCTTCAGAAAACCACATAAAACATCTGTATACAGGATATTTAGCGGAGCTTGTTAGATCTTGTTTCTAGATCTGTCTGGTGCCACCTAAACAAAGAGATTTGGCAAATGCATGATCTAACAGTGGCTTAACATATTCAAATAAATAAATAAATATTACAGTATATTCAGTATATTATCATATAATACAGCCTCTAACCTGAATCGAATGCATATGACACTACAGGAATCTGCGGTAAAAGGCTTTGCGTTCCTGTTTTAAACTGGTTAAGTACAATGAATAACAGTTTTTGAGAAGATATCTTCATAAGTTCATTCAGTAATCTATATTTTTATTTCTATGACTATATTTATGATTGGGCATTTAAGACGTCTCTTACCTTGTTCGTGCTTCTTTTTGTTACAGCTTCGACATGCACAGATGATGAGAACACATATCAGCAGCAGCAGAAGGGCTCCTCCACCTGCTAAAATGCTCACCATGATCCAGAAATCAAAGCCAAAGAGTTTACGAGGAACTGAGCTTTCACCTGTAGCACCTGTACCTGTAACCAAATGTCATGAAATCAGTAACAAACAAGTGGATCATAAAAACAAAATCCTAACTGCATCATGCATAATACTTTACAGGCCAATGTTCAATGTTCAATCACGAGACAGTCCTTAAAATGCACAGCACAAGTCAATCTTTTGGACACACTCCTAATCATCTTAATAATCTTTTGATTTAAAAGCTTATGTTTAAATGCTTGGAATTTGTTTTGTAGGCAAATATAACTAAATAAACTTATACTATAACATAAATCATGTATACATTTAATTTTATTAACTACTGGTGAATGACGTAAAAGCATCAATAAGTTTGCAGCATCCGTGTTCCTCATTCAATTAATGTTTAAAATACATCCCAAGATGCTCTTCATGGAGTTGATTGAGGGCTGGAATCTACAGTATGACTCAATAGAGTACCAAACAAACCATTTCTAATGCATTCTGGGATGAATTTTAATTTACTTTGCCATTTTTCGTCCCTTGCAAAGACAATGGTATGTCAGGCATGTTGGCAAACATTGACAAATACATGGACACTTGACCTTTGACATAAACATGAAAGCGGTTTCTTCTTCCTTTCGAAAGGTAATAAGCCTATTTATTTTGCTATCTTAACTTTTTTAGTCACTAAATAACTTCCAGACAAACATTTGTGTTGTGATGGCTTTGATGTGAAATAAAGAAAAAAACACTGCTAAAAATATTGCCTCAACTTAAGTACATTTTAATTTTATTCATCTTGAACTCTGAAGCTGTATTAATTAACAAGTTGTATATTTGAGTTATCTCAACAAATTTAATCCAGGTGAGTTGTTCTAATGCGAAATTAAGTTGTGACAGCTAATTGCAATAATTTTTTATTTATATATTTTTTTACAGTGAAAAAGAGTGTACAAACTTTTTGACTGGTAAAATTGATTGAGATATCTTCAGGAAGTACACAGTTTAACACCATTCTGTATCCGTGTGTTGTTGGAAAATACTGTTGTTTTATTGGTTATTGTTTCGTGATTGTATGTCAACAGTAAAAACGACCAGACAAAAAAAAAAAAAGTGTGTATTTCATGAAACAAATATAAAATCATTAAACATCATGCAATCATTGGATACACCATTAATTCTGCTAGAGCAGGACCTCTTAATTTTTAACATCAGTATTTAAGGTCAGGCCTGTTCAAAACCCTGAAAAATCATGATTTAAATGTTGTCTTTAAGACAGAATAAAACACAAGCATTTAAAAATATATAATAATAATTAATGCGAAGCATGTGAAATAACATGAGAACTTGGTGAAATTAAAATGACTTACATGATACTGTCACTGTCACGCTGTCACTTTGCTCACTGCTGACAGGATTGCTTACACTGCATGAGTACGGTTTATCCTCCTGTACTTCATCAGATGTCAAGAGCAGTTTTGGGTTTTTTTCATTCTGGATGATTTTGCCTTCTTTATACCAGGATACAGTCAGATCTGTACGGTCTCCAGTGTCACAGGTGAGAGTAGCAACTTTGCAGACGAATGTCAGAGTAGGTTTAGGAGCCTTTGCTAAGACAGAAACATGTGGTTATTTCCTACTGGAACTACTGTAGAAATATACAGACTTATTATGTAATTATGGTGGCATGGATATTTGTCCTCTTACCATAAACATTAATCATCTTTTCTCCAGCATCAATCTGTGTTCCTTCAGCACTAAAAACAGTGTATCTATATTTGCCGGTGTCCTTTAGATTAACACTTTCAAATTTTAATGATCCATCTTCTTCCATTGTTAGACCTGGAGTGTTTGTCCTGATATTCCCATTTTTTCTTTGAATTAAGGCATCACTAGAGAGATGGATCCATTTGATCTCATTAGAATTATCAGTGTTTTTTTTTGGCAGCTCCATGGTGCAGGACGTTTCCTCTAGTAGCTCTGTATTACATATCTCTGAAACTATAACAAATAAAATTATATAAGCATTTAATAAAACTCAACAGGATTCATGCACTCATATGTGGTTTACTATGAGGAATAAACATAAACATTATAAAGAACAAATATCTTTCAGGATGGGTTTCTTTTTCAAATTCGAGAGACACTAACCTTAGACAAATCTTAGTTCAAAATTCTATTCTGCCATTATTGTCCATTTATGGGATATCGTCATTTATAAATGACACTAAGAAAATTGCATTTAAAATACAATATTAATGTTCAGCCAACAAAAAAATAATTTTAGTGATGTCAAATGACATCCCCTTCATCCAGTAAAATTAAAATGTATTTACCATGTGCTTCACATTTTTGGTATCAAATTAATAAAGAAGGCATTAGCACATGTTGGCTCACAAGCTCTCAAGGCTCCATAGTGAGCTCATTTTAGACTAGAAAATACATATAAATTCAAGTTATAAAAAATATTATTGTACATCCAAATGTGTTTTCTACAGTTTTTTTTGTCATTTTTAATGCACTTTTATAAAAACAATAATTCAGAGACCAAACAATTTGAGCGTCATGCATAACTGACAAAGTCCTATTATGGGATGCATATTTGCTGTAGCTGGCACTATTGACCAGCATTGGCGAGCAGTATAATAGCCTTTACGCATGTGTTTTAGGTTCATTTTTGTAAGATTTTTGGAAGATGGTGAGACAAATCTGTACTTATTTCAGAAAGTATTGATGATAGAGATATGAGTGCATTAGAAAATCAGGTTGTAGTAATAAAATAAGTTGTTGAGGACCAAGGAGGATAGAAGCAATGAGGGTGAGGGCAGTGATGAAGAATAGGTTGTTGTGGAAGTCAGGCAATGGGTACATTAATGTATGTCAGTTTGAAAGATGTGATCCATACAACAACCAGAGGTCAGGAAACATGCCTATGTCTATTGGCAATACTATACTGACAGGCAGCGATGCTCCAATGATGACTGCACAAGTCAACATCTACTTACGTGTGAGATGTGTGAGGTACACTGAAAAAGAAGAGTCTTGTTGACTTTCACTTGTGCTACGATAATTGATTCAAAATTCCAAGATGAAACACAATGTTAAAGTTGTTTTAATGCTTTTAAAACACTAAGACATGGTTTTCAGGCAGTGAAATGTCAAGTTTTACACATTTTCACGTGTGAGTTCCAAATCAAAAATAGCAGCACAAGAAAAAAAAAAGTTAATGTTCATAAAGATTTTTAATGTTTTTTGAAACAGTAAGACCTTTTCACTTCTTTACAGATAGTGAAAAAGCATTTTATTGTGCGTGAAGTTTCAAACAATTTGGCAAAAATAATTTACCCTAATGGGACAAAGTCAGTTATAAATGACGCAACCCTAAAAAAAAAAGGTCAAAAGTCAGATGTAAAAAAAAATAAAAATTGGAAAATGATTTTACTCCTAAATATATGTAAAATATAAAGTCAATTATTTTTTTTCAAGCTGTGACTTCAAAATTAGTCCTATAAAAATGTTACATTTCATTTAACACACTGACTCCTATAACAATAGGGTGTTATCAAACTGAATGGGGTAAGTTGTCACAAATGTGGACCAACATTAGAGAGCATATTAAAGTCTTTTCATTAGAATCTAAACAGTAAAACTATTTCAGGAAGCGGCAAAGAGGTAACACAAAACTCAAAGCAAACTGCCAAACAGAAATTAAAAAAGTATTAAAATAAAACTAAACTGTGTAACATTGCAAAATATATGTCCTGATTTGACATTTATATGAAAAAATGCTCTGTCCTGGGAATACAGTACAATGATTAGTTCAAATCTGCATTTGTTATATAGTGACTCGTGTCTTACGTTAGTCTCTATTGTGTTCACCTATTTATTCAACAGATATATAAAAAAATAATATGATGACACAGGAATTTAATGAAAATTGTTCCATTTTAAGAAAGTTTTGAACCTGATGTTTGAAACCAACAAATCGGTGCCTAATAAAATTAGCATTTGTTAAATTTTGACTCAAACCTTTTAGTAACTGAAATCTTAGTTACTCTTTAATAATTTAGCTACTCTATCCTGACCTCTCCATGAGACAAAAATAAAGGTTTCAAAGGGGGGTCTTGCAGCGATGCAATAGACCATTTTTACGTCTTCAAAGAACCTTTCAGTCAAAAGTTCTTAAAAGAATGTCTTTTTTCCCCCTTAGTTTGAAAAACATTTTAATGATCTAAAGAGGCATTTTATTACTATAAAAAAACCTTTTGTGGAATGCAGAAGTTCCATGGATGTTAAATGTTCTTCATGGAGACACTGAAAAAAAGAACCAGAACCAGGACCAGAAGGACCGGTCTCCACTAGAATTTGACTACTTATCTATATATTCCACTTTCTGTAAGTGTTCAAGGTTCTTTATTATTCGTCACATACACAATCATACAGGGTATAATCAGTAGTGAAATGTAGGTCAGGACGGGTCCGCTCAATGGACAGTACAAAAAAATAAAATAAAAGATGAAACATAACACAAGAGAGTATATATAAATATAGGTAAGAATAAGATAAAACATAAGAATAAAATAAAATAAAATAAAATAAGGAGTAAAATGTGCAATGAAATAAAATGTGCAATACAGTCTACTGTGGATTTAATAAATATTAATATAAACAGGGATGAGCAAGAGGAATGTGCAAACAGGTTGTACCGGGTATGTACACATAGCAGCAATGCAGATGATGAAGAATAAGTCTCAAAGTGTTTCTGTTAAAGGTAGATGCAAACAATCTTTCATTGCAGCGGTTTGCATGTAAACGTCACTAGATTTGCATTTCAAAATTGCCAAAAATGACTGTTTAAGTTCAGTTGTATAATGTCCACTGCAAAAGGGCATGTGTTGCCTTTAGGATATATTTCTACCTGATCAGACTATTGAATAACAAGTGAATTTAGATGCTCCTATATAAAGTACGTTTTTAGTTAACTAAAAAAAAAAATACTTTCACATGATTTTAAGTCATTATTTTGATATTAAATAGCACAATATGCATGAGACCAAAGGATAATGTGGATTACTATCCTTAATATGTTACTCACATCATAACATTTGATCACAACAACAAAATATATTAAGGTCAACAGTTACATCCCTAAAATTAAGGGGAAAAAAAGAGCCAATTCACTTTAGTCTACTAACACATATATACAAAATGTAATCACATCTTACCATTGAGTGCAGCAAAGCCACAGAGGAATAAAAATAAGAGACTGTATTTGCAGTTCATCGCTCTTCTGAAAACAGCAAATGTTCCAGAACCTTTTCACAATCAACTGGAGGAAACAGAAAGAATTTCCTGTTCACGATTAGAGTCGGCGGTTACGCAGACAGAATGATGAACTAAAGATGTCAGTTGTGTAAACGGAGGCTTTTTGACACAGTGCATCACAGGTGTGGAATGTGCTGCGCTGTCAAGCAGGTGTTTCTGTCTAACAAATATAGAATGGATCTGATATTTTGTGAACTTGACCAGCTATTTTTATCTCAATCCTGCGGACTAGAAAGCTGTCAAGCACTGATTTAAAATTTATTTGACATGTTTTAGGTAGATAGAAAAAGCACACAGAAAGGCTTGCTCTGAGTGTGATGCATATGTAATCTTATACTGGATCAAACTAGGACAGTGTTTCTCAACCAGTGGGTCACGACCTAAAAATGGGTTTTGTTTGAATCGTGGGAGGAAACATCAGTGGCCGTGTGTCAGACAAACTCCTAACACAACCTCGTGTGATTTAGGTAGATAGAAAGGGAAAGCTGCTCTGAGTGTGATTATATATCCACAGTATATTTTGGTGCAAAACAATCTGTCATTTTGCAAAATGGCAAATTACAAAAGCACAGTATTTAGCCCAATGTGTTTATTTCATATTCTGGTCTGATACATCACACTTTCTGTGTCTTGCTATTGATTTGACATATTTCTGGACATTCTTCAAGGCAAAATAAATGAACAAAACAGTAAATAAGTAGCCTTATAAGTATAATAAAAACCTTGCCATTTATATACCTTGTATTTTTTTAACATAAACAACTGCATGACAATTTAATTTTCATCCAATACTGCCATCTTCTGGACAACTTCGCTTTTAAAATGACTTTATTCCATTGACATCAACAATATAGAGCAGGAGCAATTTCCTACTTTGATTGTTATGGGTGAGTGGATATTGATTATTAAATTCATTAAAATGAACCATTGTATTTTTACTTTAATAGTTGTACATTAATGGTTTTACTTAGCCTCACTTGCAAAAAAACAGAATTTGTGTCAAATTGTAATCTGGTGCTTTACTGAAATTAATGCACCATGTTATTAACATAGTAATCCAAGGTACTTCCAAAAATACTAAAGTACTATCATGGTAAATGTCCAAAAACATGTCCAAACAACATTTTGCAAGTTGCAATTGATTTAATTTTGTTTTCACTGTGAACTGAACTTTCATAATTTTTCATTGTTTATTACACAGAGCGGGTCCCCAAACCTGTGATAATTAATGTTAACCCTGATACTGTGCATTTAAGATGAGTACAGTTAAAAAAAACACCATTCTGTTAAATGCTCTATGCAGGATATTGAGATCTTCTAGATCTGTCTGGTGCCTTCTGAACAAAGAGATTTGGAAAATGCTGTATCTAACAGTCTAACAGTGGCTTAAACATAGTCAAAAAACATAAATGTGTTTAAGTTTCAGTTTATTATCACAACCTGCCTCTTACTCAACATGTTGAATCTAATGTGAGACTACAGGAAACTGAGGCTTTACATCAAATGACCTGTTTTTGAGAAAATACCTTATAGGTTCAGTCAATTATTTATAATTGTATTTATATGACTGTTTTTTTTATATACTATTAATATAATTTATCTTTGGATAAAAACATCTGCTAAATTAATAAATGTATATTTAAGTTTTGGCATTTTATTACTTTGATAATTGTAGAGGATTGTGGCGTGAACTTTTCAAGCGTCATAGTTTAATCAGTTTCCTTTTGGTTGAAAATACAAACGTATTGCATAATTTTAGAGGCTATGAATATGTCTCTCTTACCTTGTCTGCAATGCCACGTGAAGTTTGCATTTCCATTAGATTGTCAGTCGAATGTCACGGTTTAGGAGCCTTTGCTGTGACAGAAACATGGTGGTTATTTTCTACTGCTGGAACTCATATAGAAATATACAGTCTTAATGTATTATTGACATTGTGTTGAAAGGGTACACATATTTGTTTTCTTAACAGTGACTATGCAATGCTATTTTACATTTGATTATTCAGTTTCTGTACCTGAAACTTGAAAAAACTTAAACATTTGTATCTTTGTTCTGTTTATTTATTTGTGCTATTTACACGATTTCAAACAGGGCCCACGGGTACAACCTGCACAGGGGCCCCGCAAACCCTATGGCCCTGTTTGTACAGATAAATAACTGGAAGCGAATGAGAACAGAAGCGTTTCACAAATGGCAGCACCGCTCATACGTTAAAAATAAAGAGGACTGGTCAGTTTTCAACTTCAGAGATCCATAGCAGTGTAGACGGTCTGGTTGAAAACTATAGATTGCTGGATCATTCTCACAGAAATTCAAATAATTCTGGGCAAGAAAGATTCACAAACCAGTTTCCCAAAGGTATAAAAGTTTGTCACATGACATAAACATGAGGTTCATAATAAGCAGAGATTCTTCTGAATTTGCTGTAAAGTTCATGTCAGGGTCAACCCTTCTTTCTTCCACAAGAGGGCACAAACAGACATGATCCCCCAACTCAACCTACAGACTCGAGACAATAGCGCACTGTTAAAGTGTTCAGCAAACTCACAGAAGCCTCAGGAGATTACTGTAGAGAACCAAGGAGAAGAAAGCAGTAAGATGATGTTCTTCAGACGATGTTATTTTATATGGATCTTGATAATCTGCGAATCTGTTTCAGGTAAACTCTAAAAAAAAAAATCTCTAAAAATAGGGAACTATGTACTGTATAATTACATTTATAATAATTAAATAATTATAATTTACCAGTATTTAGAATTTTACACTTCATTGCATTGTGCTTTTGATTTAACAGAAATGTCCGTAAAATTAATGGATAATGTCGTGTTTTTCTGTTATTTCACGGATTTATTTTTACAAATTAAACTGTTTGTATAAATGCATATAGTTCTGTGATGCTTATATACTTGGTGCAGAATGAATATTTGGTATTTACATAATACTCAAGTGCATGGCACCACCATGCCAAGCATTGGTTAGCCTAGTTTGTCGGGGTTTTTAGTAAGAAGTCACTAAATTGTAATTTCACGTTTAATTTGGTGCAAAGTGGTTCTAAAACAGACAAAAGTCCATTGCACATTTTGAACCATGTAACTGAATATATTAAATCATAAAATCGAGTAGAAAATATAAAATAAAACTGTTAAAACGATTAACGATATTTTGAACTCGCATATTCCTAGTACTTTAACGTTGTTCTGGAAATAATGTAGGCTAATAATGTAGGATACAATGAAATAAGTTTTCTGCTGTCGTTATAATTTCTTTAATGTCGATCACTGTATGATGTCTTGTTTACAGGAGATGATGTGACTAAAGCGGTGAACAGTGAAACTACGTTCTCTCCAGTGACTGGACCGGTTGCTCCTAGCACCACCAGCATTATATGGAAACACAGAGACAATAATGGAGTTGTTGTGAAGGTCATTGAATGGGATCGGGTGGATGACAGCACTGACATTCCCAACGCCAACTTCAAATCCCACGCAACTCTGGACAAAAGCACTGGAAATCTTAACCTAAAATATCTGCAGCTCAAACACAGCGGGGTTTATACCGTGGACATTAACAGCAAAGAGCAAAGAAAACAATTCACCCTGACTGTTATAGGTCAGTTAATGTATTGTAGCACATTTCAGATTCATCATCTCATTACAGTATTTACATATCTGTGTCAGAAATAATTGAGACATAATTTCAACGTTTTTTATTATTTTATTTCATTTTAATAATATTGATTAGTTTGTTTTCTTTACCAATATATTTATTAGAAATGATAATGATAGACAAAATGTGTAGACAAATACATACAAATAATATTATTATTACTTAATATTGAATATATATTTTGAATATTTTCTAAAACTATTTATTGATCCTAATTCATAGAGCCTGTCAGCAAACCTCATATTGTAAAAGAATGCGTACTGGACGATGTTAGTGGATGTTTCTTGAGCTGTGAGGGTGAAGCCTCTTCAGTCATTTGGAAACACTGGTATGGAGAGAATCTTCACAAACAGTATCCTAATATGAGGACATTAACAGTGACCAACAGCAGTAACCCAGACAGCCACTACACCTGCACACTGAAGAACTCAGTGAGTGAGGAGACCAGTGATCCAGTCTATGTGAGAGAGCTGTTTCATGGTAAGACAGCGGCATGAACAGCATAACATTTATTTCTTGGATAGGAAATGGCTAGCTGTGTGTGTGTGTTCACTATACTCACTGCTGAGTGTGTGCACTTGTATGGGTTAAATGCAGAGCACAAATTCCAAGTATGGGTTACCATACTTGGCTGTCACATCACTCACTTTTAATAGCCTTTTTTCTTTTTCTTTATCTTTATTAGATTCAAACACAAAATCTGTCATTGCAATCATTTCTTTGATTGTTTTGATCCCTGTGATCGCTGTGGTTGCTTTCATCCTTTTCCTAAAAAGACGTCAAACAAGTGGTAAGACTATCATTAAATCTTTTCAAACCTTTGAAACGTGTTTCTTTTATCTGTGCTTATCGTTTACTCAAAACACAACATTTTAACCACTGTCCAAAACTTGAGGTGACTTGTCATTTGCAGCCTTTCTACTCCCATAATGTCATATATTTCAGTGCGAAATCAGATATTCAGCAACAACAAAAAATATACAGTAGAGTGGTAAATAAATTACCAGAATACAGCCAGACTTTAATTTTGAGTTTGCTAAAACAATGCCTAAATTGTTATTAAGCTATTGGTTAACATTATCCAGTAGCATGCTACCTGACTAACGTCAGGAGAAAACGTGCCCTCATTGAATGTGTTTTAATGAAGTAAATTGGGTTGATCATGTTTACTGCAAATGACTGAGTCTGTCACTGTTGTTCTTTAAGGTCATAATACTACTCGCCGTGGGAAACAAAAGATTTCCAGGGTAAGTTTATTTTCTTAATTACTTGTGGAAAATCATTACTGCAGTATCACAGACAAATTAAATCAATCTTGGTTGATGTTGTGTGCAATGATAACAGCTGATAAATATCTGTTTAAATGAGCACTGGACTGACCAATCAGCATCCAGGACCGGAACTACTGTACATGTTTTTTACAACGTACATTTAAAAAAAAACAACTAGAATATTAAAATGACATTTGTGAAGCAGACATGAAACTAATGAGACTGATACTGTTACCTGTCACATCATGGACCCATTTTGTCCCTTCAGATGCAAAGCGTAACATGGATCTTCTTGCCCCATTTGTCTGGTCATCGGCTCTAAATCCCAGCTTTACTAAAGCAACTGGAGCTCCTAATCATGTGTGCCTTCATAACTTTGACTGTTGCTTTTGGACTTCTCTGTCTCCTGGACCTGGTTGATGGTGTTGGAACTTCATCCTTTGGTTCTGAATACTATGCTTCAAATGCAAATAGCCTACTTAGTTTTCAAGGAGGGACAATGAGAATCTCTTACTGGCACCAAGTAGAGAGTTTTGCAGGCGTGGATGATTGTGTAGAAATAAATACCTACTAAAAATGTGTATTATATTCAGAAAAGCATAAAACACATAAACATTAAATAGTACACATCAACGAAGGCAAAGAGATTTGTGTCTTCGGGGAAATATTAACAGCAACACTGGATATGAAAAATCTAAGATTTAAGATAATTTTACATCTCTGTTCTACATAACAGATTACAACCCGAATGTTGGGACGTTTTTAAAATTTGAATAAAATGAAAACTAAAAGACTTTCAAATCACATGAGCCAATATTTTATTCACAATAGAACATAGAGAACATAACAAATGTTTAAACGGAGAAATTTTACACTTTTATCCACTAAATGAGCTCATTTCAAATTTGATGCCTGCTACAGGTCTCAAAAAAGTTGGCACGGGGGCAACAGAGAGCTGAAAAAGCAAGACACTTTGAAAAGATTCAGCTGGGAGAACATCTAGCAACTAATTAAGTTAATTGACATCAGGTCTGTAACATAAAAGGGATGTCTTAGAGAGGCAGAGTCTCTCAGAAGTAAAGATGGGCAGAGGCTCTCCAAACTGTGAAAGAGTGTATAAAAAGATTGTGAAATACTTTAAAAACAACGTCCCTCAGCGTCAACGTGTCCTCCGGGCTAAAGAGGAGGGAGACCTTGCAGCGTGTCATCAGCGTTCAGTTCAAAATCCAGCATCTCTGATGGTATGGGGGGTGCATAAGTGCATACGGTATGGGCAGCTTGCATGTTTTGGAAGGCACTATGAATGCTGAAAGGTATATAAAGGTTTTAGAGCAACATCTGCTCCCCTCTAGATGACGTCTATTTCAGTAAGACCATGCAAAACCACATACTGCAGCTATTACAACAGCATGGCTTCGTAGTAGAAGACTCCGGGTGCTGAATTGGCCTGCCTGCAGTCCAGATCTTTCACATAGAGAACATTTGGCCCATCATTAAACGAAAAATACGTCAAAGACGACCACTTCAGCATCTGGAAACCTATATCAGGCAAGAATGGGACCAAATTCCAACACCAAAACTCCAGAAACTCATAACCTCGATGCCCAGATGTCTTCAAACCGTTTTGAAAAGAAGAGATGCTACACCACGGTAAACATGCCCCCGTCCCTGTAACAGGCATCAAATTTGAAATGAGCTCATTTTGTGTATAAAATTGTAAAATTTCTCAGTTTAAACATGTTCTCTATGTTCTATTATGAATAAAATATTGCCTCATGTGATTTGGAAGTCTTAGTTTTCATTTTATTCAAATTTAAAAAATGTCCCAACATTTCCGGAATTTGGGTT
Organism: Schizothorax lantsangensis; assembly: GCA_027422415.1. NCBI lineage: Eukaryota > Metazoa > Chordata > Actinopteri > Cypriniformes > Cyprinidae > Schizothorax > Schizothorax lantsangensis. The sequence goes on along the minus strand of CM049841.1, from coordinate 3,758,367 downwards.
GTAGTTTGTATTGTGTAATAGGTCGCAATTTAAATAAATGCATATGCTATATACATTTATATAGCAATGCCGTTGATAAAAACAGCGTATGCTTTGGACCAGCACATGACCAGCTTAAACCAGCTCAAATTAGCATCCATGCTTCAAAACCTACCTAACCAGCATATGCTGTTTTTTTTTCTTTTCATTGCTATTGTTAGAACACTCCAAATATTTACTCCAAGATGTTAAAGTTGAAGATCCAGCACACAGGTAGTCACTTTGTAGTGTGCTAATGTAATGAGCAGTTCATTAAAGCAGTTTATTTACTGCTGGTAAAAGACCAACCACATGTTTTTGTTACGATCCCCTCTTTAGTCTAGGGGTTACAGAGCGGAAATAAAGTTAAAAGATGTGATTAAATAAGTGAACGTTGAGAAAGCTCTTATCACTTGCACCATTGACACTTCCCATAAAGGTTCACACAAAACCCTCTATACTTAAATACTACAAAAGAATACCAAATACCAGAAATATACTTAAGTGTTTTATTAAGGGCTTAACAAACCAAAATAATATATATTGTAAATATAACATGCTGAAAAAAAAACAATATAACCCTGCCCAAAACACAATAGAAAATGTAATGGATTTAACGGTTATAATGGGAATTGTATTGGTTTTAATGGAAACTATAATGGTGTCTACTGGTATGTGATGGATTCTATTGGTGGGATGTTAAATCCTATTGGAAAAATGGCCAAAACACACTACAAAAAGGAATTTTGTAATGGTTTTACTGGAAAAAGCTAATGGTTTATAATGGTATTTTAATGGAAACCATTGGAATTTCTGTGATGGTTTCTATTGGGCTTCTATTGTTTTTTTTTAGCAGTGATATCAGGGCAGTTAATCAACTTAAACAACCAAGGCGTCAGGAGAGAGCAAATGCCAAAATGCCAAACAAAACAGTCTTTCTAAAGGTTAGAACAAAATAACTTCCCTGGCAAAAGAAAACAAAACGAAAGACAATAATCTTACCTCTCTCCCTGACTAAAGAAAAAACAGGTGAAAAGTTTAGAAAAGGATAAACCCAAATAAATCGGCGCCCATCTCCCTACACGGTTTAACAGATAGACTCACACAGAATCGCAACAGTAACGTCGTTGTAACCACACTTTAGGTTTACATTTCACAAATTGCTGAAGAGCAAATAAAACAACAATGTCTCTGGGATAGTGGATAAGGTACTCCTCCCGAGCTGTGTCTCTCTGCTCCTTATATCTGTTGCACACCGTGTAACTGGGAAACCATGCTGCCGCTAATTACAATCAGCTGTGGATGATTTGGAGCGCTGCTTGGCAGAGAGAAAGAGCCTGCGTCCCAAAGTGCATACTATCCATCCTAAATTCTATGTGATATTAGTAATTTTCAATACTATTTAGGGCAGACAGGGTGGATATGCACATTGGGACGCAGGGTGAGAGAGAGAGAGGGGAAAAAAAAGAGGGAGGAGAGAAAAACATATGACCACATCCCAACATACACAGCTAATGCTGCATTCACGTGTTATCGGAATTATCCTAGAATTATCGTAAATATGAGTTTCCTAGTCGGAAATTGGCCATATAAGGCCTCTCATGTCCAATTTCCGACTAGGAAGCTCATATTTACGATAATTCCAATAGCACTTTCCTTTCAGTTTCTGTTTTCCTCACTATTCACGTGTTTTGGACTGCGATAAGACGTGTTTGCATCTAATCAAAAAGCAAAAGAACAGTGAATAAAAGTGTACTTATCATAACAAAAATGTCACTTCTCCATTTGACCTTGGTCACCATTGTTGTGTTCATCACCACCGAAGAAGCTGCCTCAGGTATGTTGTTATTGTTTTGTCGAAGATGAGATGGTATCCGTTCTTGGCGACTCTAAAGCAGCTTTATAAATATAATAGTCTAATTAACTATCAAGCATGTCTGATCTGGTTTCAACAAATGTACCTGTAACTGTCCAGGTTTTGTTATTGAATAAGTTAACAATATTGCGTATTAATAATCGGAACAAGTGCATATTGCTAGCTGGCCTCATAGCTGCTAAAAAGAGGCCTCTCTGTCTGAACAATAATTCAGATTCACAAGATGATTTCTGTGTGTTTAGGGAAGTATGAACACTCAGGTTGTCATTAGTAATTACAGGTGCATCTCAATAAATTAGAATGTCGTGGAAAAGTTCATTTATTTCAGTAATTCAACTCAAATTGTGAAACTCGTGTATTAAATAAATTCAATGCACACAGACTGAAGTAGTTTAAGTCTTTGGTTCTTTTAATTGTGATGATTTAGGCTCACATTTATCAAAAACCCACCAATTCACTATCTCAACAAATTAGAATACTTCATAAGACCAATAAAAAAAACATTTTTAGTGAATTGTTGGCCTTCTGGAAAGTATGTTCATTTACTGTATATGTACTCAATACTTGGTAGGGGCTCCTTTTGCTTTAATTACTGCCTCAATTCGGTGTGGCATGGAGGTGATCAGTTTGTGGCACTGCTGAGGTGGTATGGAAGCCCAGGTTTCTTTGACAGTGGCCTTCAGGTCATCTGCATTGTTGGGTCTGGTGTCTCTCATCTTCCTCTTGACAATACCCCATAGATTCTCTATGGGGTTCAGGTCAGTCGAGTTTGCTGGCCAATCAAGCACAGTAACACCATGGTCATTGAGCCAGCTTTTGGTACCTTTGGCAGTGTGGGCAGTTGCCAAGTCCTGCTGGAAAATGAAATTAGCTTCTCCATAAAGCTTGTCAGCAGAAGGAAGCATGAAGTGCTCTAAAATTTCCTGGTAGATGGCTGCATTGACTGTGGACTTCAGAAAACACAGTGGACCAACACCAGCAGATGACATGGCAGCCCAAATCATCACTGACTGTGGAAACTTCACACTGGACTTCAAGCAACATGGATTCTGTGCCTCTCCACTCTTCCTCCAGACTCTGGGACCTTGATTTCCAAATGAAATGCAAAATTTACTTTATCTGAAAAGAGGAATTTGGACCACTGAGTTATTTTCTCCACAGCCCAGGTAAGACGCTTCTGACGTTGTCTCTGGTTCAGAAGTGGCTTGGTAGCCCTTTTCCTGAAGATGTCTGAGCGTGGTGACTCTTGATGCACTGACTCCAGCTTCAGTCCACTCCTTGTGAAGCTCTCACAAGTGTTTGAATCAGCTTTGCTTGACTGTATTCTCAAGCTTGAAGTCATCCCTGTTGCTTGTGCTCCTTTTCCTACCCAAATTCTTCCTTCCAGTCAACTTTGCATTTAATATGCTTTGATACAGCACTCTGTAAACAGCCACACCTTTCAGTAATGACCCTCTGTGACTTACCCTCTTTGTGGAGGGTGTCAATGTTCATCTTCTGGATCATTCCCAAGTCAGCAGTCTTCCCCATTATTGTGGTTTCAAAGAACAAGAGATACCCAGAATTTATACTGTATGGATGGTCATTTATTGAAACTCAAATGTAAATATTCTAATATTTTGAGATATTGATTTTTGACTTTCATGAGCTGTAAGCTCTAATCATCAAAATTAAAACAAAAAAAACTTTTGAAATGTTTTACTTTACATGCAATGAATCTAAAATATATGAAAGTTTCACTTTTTGAAATAACTTACAAGAAAAAAATGAACTTTTTCACGACATCCTAATTTATTGAGATGCACCTGTAGATGTTTCCGCTGCGTTTGGATCTGTTTTGGTAGAATCTGAAGCTTGAAGATTCCTCAGCCTGATCTCTCTCTCATCTGAAAGATATCAAAGACAAATAAAAATTGCCATTATTGCCAATATTTCAATAATTTAAGAACACATTCTAATGTTCATGGGTCTTTGATGTTTAATAATAAACTTTTTTTAACAAGTGGTTCAGTTTATTTATTTATTTATTGTTATTGTGATTTGGACTTTGACCCTTCATCTCATATTGAAACTATATCTATGTATCTACAAGTATAAATTATATCACAATTTCCATTTTATTTCAATTAATTATGCTGACCTATCTTCAATCTTCATGCGATTTAATTATTTATTAGCTTTCCATCAACTCAAGAACCCCCAGTTGGGAAACTCTTATAATTTCCATGTAGTGGTTGATGGAAATAATTATGTTTTTTGATGACTAGTGCCAATATCTTGGTGTAATCCTATATCCAGAATCTCCAATATATAATATTACACTATTTAATTTAAAGATAGTAAATAACACAAGCTTCCCTGAATTTTTACATATTTACTAAAATATAAATAATTTGAAAATTAATCAATATGAAAAAAAAGTAATTATAATTAAACCTACTTTTGAAAGTGTGGGTTCTTAGAAAACCTGTTTTGGTGTTGATTTTTCTGTTGAATGCCTCAGAGAAACATTACGTCTGTGAACAGGATGTTAAGTGGAGCTTGATTAGATCTGTTTACTAAAATCTAATAGACTACAGGAACCTGTGGTAAAAGGCTTTGAATTTCCAGTTTAACTGCAGGTTAAATAATTATCATTAATTAATTTTCTATATGCTTTTTACTTTTCTATTTACTTTCTACTTTTTTTTTTTCTCTATTTTTCTATTCACACTTTATTTAAACAAAAACTGTCACAACACATATATTGTTGCTCTTTTGTTGTTTTGATTGCTTCTATTACTTCATTTGTAAGTCACTAAATGAATAAATGTAAATGGTAAATGTAAAGGTAATTGCAACAAATAACCAATTTTTCTGAAGATTCCTTTAAAGGTTCATTCCAGTGATTTAAAATTGTATTTATATGACCATATATTTTAATACTACTCCTATAATTTAGCATTGGATAAAAGCATCTGCTAAATGAATAAATATAAGTTTAGGATTTGTCATTTAAATATGCTAATGACTGTGGAGGATTGTGGTGTGAAATTTTAAAAGCTCAATAAGAACAGCGACAGCTTCTTAATTTGATCAGTTTCCCTTTTGTTGAAAAAACAAATGCTCATACAGTATAATTTCAGAGGTGATGTTACAGAAGGAGACTCAGACAGAGGATTAGAATATAAACAGGTATCTTTATTGATAGCGACTGAAGCAGAGGGTAATGGTAGGTGAGTATCAAGGGCAATGGAACAGTTCTTGGATTGATGGTGACTATAACCTTGCTTCTTGTTTTGCAGGAGATCGTGGAAGGGAGACGGGAGAATGCACACACATCTGATGAGTAATTTGAGGATCCACAAGGAGATGGCAATTGGAACAGACGTTGGAACGAAGCACAGAATAATACGCTGGAGGAAGCACAGAAGGTAGGCCGTCAATGTATCGCTTGGATAACATAGAGAGTCCACTTCGTATGAACAAGTCCAGACACTAGAGTGGTGTGAGGTGTGTGCTTATGTAGCAGTCTTGATGAGGGTGCTAATGAGGTGCAGGTGTGATCAATCAGAAATCAGGTGAGGGTGTGCACTGTGATTGGGAAGTGAGTGAGCCTGACCGATCTGTGACAGATGAAGAAGTCTCTTACCTTTTTGGTGCTTCTTGCGTTGGTTAGAAAACAAAAGGACACATATCAGCAGCAGCAGAAGGGCTCCTGAACCTGCTAAAATGATCACCATTATCCAGAAATCAAAGCCAAAGAGTTTACGAGGAACTGAGCTTTCACCTGCAGCACCTGTAAGACAAGAACAAATGTCATGAAATCAGTAATAAACAAGTTGATCATTAATCTATTTTAAGCTGATTTAAAAAATCCTAAAAACTGAAAAGAATTCATTGAAGAATGAGAAGCATTTAAAAAAAAAAAGACTTACATGATACTGTAACGCTGTTACTTTGCTCACTGCTGACAGGATTGCTTACACTGCATGAGTACGGGTTATCCTCCTGTACTTGAGCAGATGTCAAGAGCAGTTGAGGGTTTTTTTCATTCTGGATGATTTTGTCTTCTTTATACCAGGATACAGTCAGATCTGTACGGTCTCCAGTGTCACAGGTGAGCGTAGAATCTTTGCAGTCGAATGTCAGAGTAGGTTTAGGAACCTTTGCTGTGACAGAAACATGGTGGTTATTTCCTACTGGAACTACTGTAGAAATATACAGTCTTATTTTGTTATTATGCTGGAAGGGTATGAATATTTGTCCATTTACCATAAACTTCAATTTCATTTTCTCCAGCATCAATCTGTGTTCCTTCAGCATTAAAAACAGTGTAGCTATATTTGCCGGTGTTCTTCAGACTAACACTTTCAAATGTTAATGATCCATCTTCTTCCATTGTTAGTCCTGGAGTGCTTGTCCTGATCTTCCCATTTTTCCTGAGAATGAAGGCATCACTAGAGAGATGGGTCCATTTGATCTCATTAGATTTATCAATGTTTTTTGTTGGCAGCTTTATGGTGCAGGACGTTCCCTCTAGTAGTTCTGTTTTACATATCTCTGAAACTATAAGAAAATAAATTATATTAGGATTTAATAAAACTCAATATCCTCCTGACTACCAGGAAAAAAACAGTTTTGTGAATTTAGTATTTTGTCATGTCATTACATTGTTTAGAGCATAAGAAAAAAATTGAAAAATAATTTTTTGAAAAATGATATTTTACTCCTATATTATGCCATGTCCTTTGTAGAGGACATCGGGACTTTAAAAAGTCCTGTTTTTAAAAAAATAAAAAGACATGAATAGACATGAAAAGGCAAAAACAGTGGGATTTTTGTTTTAATCGCAAATCAATTTTCATTTTTTATACCAAACTTTATATAAAGATGATTCTCCACTATGTTATGAAAGATAACATTTTTCTTTATGCAAAATGTGTGTAAAATGGACATAAACGAGTTTTTCCATTATACACAATGTATCTATAAACTGGATCTAATTTGCATATTAATGTGTTTTTGGGGCAATATAGAATGAACAAATAAGTGCAATAATGAGAGTGATAATTAGCAAGATTTTCATAATATCTAATATTTAATAGGAATATTGATATATCATTTTTTCTCTATTCATTTGTTGTGTATCCCAAAATGTGTAATAACATGCTTTAAGTCCTGGTGTCCTCTACAGTGGACATGTATGAAATCGATGTCCTGTTTCATAACAGAAGGTCATATTTTGATTCGAAACCCCATAACATTTTCCCGAGATATTGATTTATGGCAAACAATTTGAAAATTAGTCAGATTTAAATGATAATTACAAAATATGATCTTATTTCCATAAGGGTGTTACACTTGATCACTAAATTAATGTCAGCCATTTTAAAGACCAAGGAGAGGGAGTGGTCATGGTGAAACATCTGAGCTTTTGGTATCTCTGAAATGCCCTGAATGTGCTCTGTACAGGACTCCAGACTTACAACTGTGACATGTAATGTCTCAGAGATATTGCTAACATATAATGTCTTCTACAGAGGACAAAACTCCATATACACTCTTTAAAAAAAAAGGTGCTTCACGATGCCATAGACCAGGGGTAGGCAACATCGGTCCTGGAGTGCCGCTGTCCTGTAGAGTTTACCTCCAACCCTAATCAAACACACCTGAAGAAGCTAATCAAGGTCTTCAGAATTACTAGGGCTACAGGCAGGTGAGGTGTTTTTATCAGGGTTGGAGCTAAACTCTGCAGGACATCAGCACTCCAGGACCAACGTTGCCTACCCCTGCCATAGACAAACCTTTTTTTCTTTTCTTTTTTTTTTTATAAATTGTAATGTTCTGAAAATACAATACAATGTTTAAGTTCAAATCTGCCTTTAAATCTGTGTTCACCTATTTATCCAGCATATTATGATATTATAAATATCGTAAATTCTAATTTAAGACAGTTTTGAACTAGATGTTTAAAACCAAGAAATCAGAGCTTGATTGAATTAGCAAATAAGACTTTTGAGCCAAAACCTTCTGAGATACAGATTCTCTGTCAGACAGCTAAAAAAAAATAAAAAAAATAAATAAATTGGTTAACCCAAGAAAACTCCAGTCAAAACCATTTTCAGCCACAACCATTTTTTTCTTGGTGTGAAGAACATTTTAATAATCTAAATACTATTTTCCACTAGGCATGTATTTGTAGAATGAAAAGGTTATCTGGATGTTAAATGTTCATCCGGTCTCCCCTATATATTTGACTTTCTGTAAGTGTCTTCTAGTAAAGGCAGATGTACACAATCTCTAACTGCAGTTTGCATGTAGGAGATGCAAAAGGGCTGTTTTAGTTCAGTTCATTAAAATATCTACACAAAATGAAATCATAACTTACCAGTGAGTGCAGTGAAGCCACAGAGGAATAAAATCACAAGACTGTATTTGCAGCTCATTGCTCCTCTGAAAACAGCAAATGTTCCAGAACCTTTTCGCAATATGCTCAAGGAGACAGAAATAATTTCCGTTCAAAGAAACAGGAAAGAGAAGAGGAAGTTAGTGATCAGGGAGATAAAGGCTGCAAACTCTTACGCATTCAACGAGACTCACAACTGACACTGTTCTTACGCCACAGTTTTGCACGCGGTGAAAAGAGCCCTCAGTTCAAACTGTAATAATATGATAATGGCGAATCAGATTTGGCAACTCTCCAGTGTGTGTGTGTGTGTTTGCACTCTGGAGAGGGTCGAAAGCTCCTAGTTCGTGTTTTTGTAGCGTTGAGCACAGTGTAGTGACTTAAAGTTACCCTTACTGTGTCAAACCCCACAGTATTTTTGGGTGCAATTCATGTTGCATAATTGCAAATGACTAAATACAGTGTGTTTATTTCATTCACTGTAAAAGTGACATTTTGAAGTAAATAAAACAAGCAAGCATATTTATTGGCGTGGCCTATGTTTTAAAAGAAAATATAATTTTTTCTATATCAAAATGTAAAGTTTAATTGAGTGTGTTGCTGTCCACTGACCTCCATTCAAACAGAACAGAGCGCCCCCTGGCGAACGAGAACTGCTCTGCCATCACTGAGAGACAAACGCAATGCTTGCTGGTTCTGTTTGCGTCTTGGGTGTGTACAAGACATTCTGAGAAATACTGGATAAAAAGTGCATTAATGTGTCCTTCGTATAACAAAACATGTCTTTACGATGCTTGACGTTGGTTGCAATCTGCGTCGTGTTCATCTTCACAGAAGCTGTTTCAGGTAGGCTACGATGTGAATTTAACCTTTTATTGAAGATGGCGCAGCAATTGAAATTATATTTTAGTAGCCTAATGTAGCAAATTTTCATGACTTCAATGTATGGCTGATATTTGTTATTGAATGTTGACTAACATACTCCCATATTTTATTAATAAGGCGAAGATGTGAAGAAAGTGGGAGATGAAGTTTGTTCCTCCTGTCCAAAGCATTATATGGAAACAGAAAAAGCAGTGGAGTTATTGTTTGAGCGATTGTTTGGGATGATGATGATTTGGCATACTTTTTTTTTCACTAGGGAAACCCTAGTGAAAAAAGTATACTAAGTATACAGTACTTGCAGCCAGACTAATTGTCAGTATACTTCAAGTGTGTTAATGATTAATGACACTTCTATTTTGGAACAACTTTTTTGTACTAAGTGTATTTTAGTTGTAATTAAATTATACTAAAGTATAACTTTACGTGTATTTAGTGTACTTTTACTAAATAGCTTTTATTTAGTAAATCTAAATCTTTTATTTAGTAAAAAATATATTTTTTTACTAAATATCTAAAATATCAAAAATATCTTTGAGATTAACATACCACTGTCACCTTTAATCTTTTTATTACATTTATATCCTAAGGAGATCAAGTTAAAAAAGATGGAATATATATATATATATATATATATATATATATATATATCTTCAAGCAAAACAGCTTATTTCTTTAAATTGGTAAAAGTATATGTGCACCAAATATAGGACGTTGGCTGAAAGAAATGGTAACAAATATGTCAATGGAAAAGATAACTTGTATCTTAAGAGATGAATACATACATTTTTATGGAGTTTGGGGACCTTTCAAATTGTTTTTAAAATATGGTGGAGTTGGAAGTCTGTTGATAGAAGACCAAGAAAAGAGGTGATATTGTATATTAATGTAAAATACTGGGAGTTATTTTTTTGTATTTTTATTTTTAATTTAATGTATTTTGTGTGTGTGTGTGTGTTTTCTCTGTACATGAAAATGTATATATACATGTGTATAGTTAAAATGCAATAAAAACCTGACTGCCTCTTTTAGAAATCGTATAATGGTACAAGGCTTAATCTTCCATCAGGACAATGATCCCAAAAAATAAATAAAAAATAAGATTAAAAAAACAAACATCAATATAAAAAAGGGGTCATTGAGAACAAAATTAAGGTTCTGCTATAGCTATTCCAGTCCCATGACATGAACCCTTTAAAAAAGTTTATAAGGAGATTGTATGGACTTGAGAAACTACAGCATCTGGAGAGATTTTGTTTGGATGAGTGGTCTCTGATCTCCAAACTCATCAGAAATTATAGGAGAGACTCAGAGCTGTTATCTTGGCAAAAGGAGGTTGCAAAAAGTATTGAATAAAAGGGGTGGCATTAACTGTGACCAATGTTTATTAGAGAGGATATATATATATATAAACTATCATCAGTAAATTATTGGAGAAAGTTTATTTATAAATATTTGAGTGATTCTGAGAATTTAAAGTAGATGAATAATGTAAAAAAAAAAATCTAATTGGCTCTAAACATTCATGTTTAACCAAACCCTGAACCAAGTTTAAGTAGATTTGGATGCTTACTTTGGAATGGCTGTCCTGCAAGAAAGTCCATTGATTATCAGCTTCAGTCTTTGCACCAAAACAATTCTTGCCAAAATGGCCTAATACTTCAAAGAATTTATGATGTCCTTCATTCATTCATGATTTCCACTTCCTGCAACAGTAAAACACCCCCATAACAGGACTGGCCCACCTCCATGTTGACTATGGAGATGGTTCTTCTTTTTTTTTTTTTTTTTACACCAGAAATACCGCTGATCCATAGGTCCAAAAAGTTCCAGTTTGGTCATATCACTCTATAAAACACACTGTAAAAAAAAAGTTCACTCAACTTAATTTTTTTAGTTATCTTTTTGCTTTGACTCAGTTAAGTTTTATTCAACTTAATCTTCTAAGTACTTTCAACTTAAAAAGTTTAGTTAACATAAAATAGTTGACCCAACTACTTATTTCAAGTAACCTGAACTAGCAAAGTTTTGTTGAAATGCGTTAACTTATATTTTCAAGTTATCTGTACTACAATTTAAGTTCATTGAACTTAATGTGGCATATTTTCTAAACTTGCAATAGCACATTCAACCAAATAAATAACACATTTTGTTCCATATAAATTACTTTATTGTCCCTTGCAAATGAACAAATGTTAAGGACAAACTCTTAAAACATATTAAAAATCATACAGAGATTCCAGAAATCTGTCTAAATGACATTTCTGTTACCTATAGTGTTTAAAACTATATATTAACACATTGAAAGTGGATTACCATGAAAAAAAGGTCATGCCACTGATGCATGAAAACTAAAAACATGCAGAAACAACTGTAAAATACACAACAGCTAGACATTTCTGAAAACACAACACGAAACAACTAAAGTTTGTAAATGCAAAATAAGAAACAAATTATATAGAAATTACAGAAAATAAATTCTCAAATAAATAAAATGTAAAAAAAAACATCATAAAATGACATAGCAGTTGCATAATGTTTAAAGGTTAAATTTTACTTTAAACAAATGCACAGAAAGTAATTTTTTCCCAGTATATTCTTTTTTTGACTCTCAAAGTGACGTAGCCACTGACTTAAAGGGATAGTTCACCCAAAAATGAAAATTCTGTCCTTAATTACTCACCCTCATGTCGTTCCAAACCCGTAAGACCTTCATGAATGCAAGTGAATGGAGGCGGGCGGTGACACAGAAGAGTTGTTGAATAAAGTCATTATTTTTGTTTTCTTTGCGCACAAAAATTCTCATAGCTTCATAAAATTACAATTGAACCACTGATGTCACATGGACCATTTTAACTATGTCCTTACAACATTTTTCTGGGCCTTGATCGTGGTAGTACACTTGCTGTCTATGCAGGGTCCGAAAGCTCTCAGATTTCATCAAAAATATCTTAATTTGTGCTCTTTATGTCTTATGGGTTTGGAACAACATGAGGGCGAGTAATTAATGACAGAATTTTCATTTTTGGGTGAACTATCCCTTTAAGTGTAATGAATCACTAAGAATTTCAGCTAAAAATCTTGTACTGAAGAAGAAAAAAAAAAAATCACCTACATCTTGCAAATTTTCATTTTTGAGTGAAATTTCTTTAACACAGTTTTGGCTTTGTTTGTAGTACTGTGAATGTACTGTGTATCGTGAGATAAGTACCTTGTATCATATCATATGATGACATTTACATTTAATCATTTAGTAGATGCTTTTATCCAAAATGACTTACAAATGAGGACAATAGAAGCAATCAAACCAACAAAAGTGCAACAATATGTAAGTCCCAGATAGTCAAATGCAGTACACAACGTGTTACAACTAGGGATGCATGGATCTGATACTCAGGATCGGTATCGGCTCCGATCCGGTCATTTTCCGCAGATCGGGTATCGGAGAGACGAGACCGATCCAAATCCGATATTGTGTGTATACTATTCTGTGTTATTGTTAAGCCCCACGAAAGCACAAAAGCATTATAAAGCACCATAAAGTCAAAGTCCAAGTGTTCTGAAGCCGTTTCATAGTTTAATGTGAGGTAACGTTACAGATTAATATTTAAGTCATTAAATTCAAGTTCACGTAAACTCTTCTCTCTGCTGCGGCTGTCCGTTATCCTCCGTTCAGCGTTCAAACTGCGTGTTGCATTCAGTTACTACAGTCAAAACAATGAAACTCTCTTCAAGAGCGCTCAATAACTGAGATTTAAAACCGTTAAAAGAAAAGGCTCAATAAACTATCGCGCAGATTTAATAAGCTACGCATCAATATCTCTTTCCTCTGTGCTTTGAACTTCTCTGACCGGAGCTGCGCTGTGACTCCGTGCTGCTTCAAGCGCATCATTCTGCACATGGGATGCGCATAAGAGCTTTGTACCGTTCTCTATTGGAGCTTTTCGTATTATAATACTTTTGCGCAATGAAATTATTTATAGCGTTTCTTGTACTGTCCTATCAAGGCTATTAATAATCTAATGTATAGCACAGTAATGGAGGCAGGACTCCTCTATCATATGTTGCTGCCTTCATTACTGTGCTATATATTTAAAAGAAATGTCTTTTAATTTTGTAGTTTATATTTATAAATAAATACATTTACTTGTTTTCATTAATGTATTTTACAACAATGCAAAGAGCAATGTGTAACATTTTACCAGATTTAGTCCTTCACATATTCACTTTTATTTGTTCCCCACTAAATAATGTTATTTCACTAAATGTTTAGATTTTATAAAATTGTGCACTCATGATTTTTCTAGAATAACTTTTGCTGCTAAATTATCCACTAACCTAGTTTATAATATAGTATTTATGAATGGGTCACCTGCACGTCATGCGTTTTCTCTGATCTGATATCTATCTGATTTGTTAAAACGTTTCCATTTACACTTGGCCACATAAATCTTCACAAAATGGATATAAATCCGATCTTCAATTCCCGTGCTGTATATAAATTTAACTTAGTTCACGTCAACGAAATCAAAAGCGCTGCATTTTATTAATTATCAGCTCATTTCCAGATCAAAGAGCGCAATAGGAGAGAGCGTGCGGCATCAGCACTGGAAAGATAAGCTTGACTTATACTTTAAATGAAGATGATTGTGTTGAGCGTCTGCGTCTTTCTTTCAGTTTCATTCGCGGCAGTTTGCGCGTCTGCGATGCTCAGCTACTCATCCGCGGTGAGGCTTGTTGCATTAGCGAAGTCATATCTGACTAAAATGGCATATAGCCTATAACACGGTCTCACACGTTTATTATTTTTACATTTTGGGAGGAGTAAAATTCACATATGTGGTTTCAACAACCAGATGCATTTACACATGTCCAGTTCGTCTGGAATGTGGCCCAGACCACCTCCAGAAGTGTTTTGAGCGATCGGATTTATATTACAAAACGCATGAAGTGACCAGATGTAAACAGCCCCTATATATATTTTCATGTTATTTTTCATTAAAATTAAGTTGTCTAGTAGATTGTGTTTAACACACAAAAGAGTGACACAGAAGTATAGAAACTCTACATTGATAAAAAAAAAAAAAAAAACTGCGCTAGGATCGGATCGGATCGGAATCCGCGATACTCAGAATTTTCTGGATCGGATCGGATCTGAAAAAATGGTATCGTTGCATCCCTAGTTACAACCCCAGATTACCAAGATTTCTTCTTCTATTACCAGGACCACATCCCTGCAGATTGATGGTGCTCACTCTGGTCACCCACAACTGTAATTCCAACAGTCATGTCCTTGATAGTCTTGTGTAGCCAGACCTTCAGACTGATGGCTGAAGGTCTGGAATCTATGGCTTTTAGCTTTTATTCAGCCAGCAGTCCGTTTCGGTGCGTGGAAATGGCATGACGTATTTTAAAGATTCTATGAGGCTGTAGTTGATCCTGATGCGCTCGTCATCACAGTTGTAAACACGACGGCTGAACGTCACAGCATTTTTGTTTCTAGGCAGAACGTTAAAGAACGCAACACACACGTCTCCCGGAAATCCTGTATACAACCAATCCGATGACGACTTCGAAACTCCTGAAGTAATATGAATCAACGTTCAGCCAAGGCATGACGTCTTGAGGCTGAGACTATGTCCTTGATGAATTCCTCTTCATGTGTGCCTTACAGTCTTAAAGCTTACAGACTCCAATATGTGCACTTATAAATTAAATATATTTACTTACAACTTTGTCCAAGCTCTACAATGTGAAAGTCATTTCCATTTTGTCTGCATAGTTCTTTGATTGAAACAACTGCAAAAGGACTTGCTGCGAATCCATCCACAAGATTGTTGAATTATGCGCTGATCTTCAGTCATTCCAGAATATCATAAACATGAAAAACACAGAAATATGTTAACAACACTGCAAAATAATAAATAAATAAAATCTTGTCAGAGAAAGTCAAATGTCATGACAAGTTTACGTTTCAATTACAAAGCCCTACTTTACAATCCATACAAGGCTTTTAAATTACTTAACACATGAACAAAAAAGCTAATTTAACACATTTGTGTCCATCCTTATTGCAGAGCTGTTTATACAAGCTATTATTATAAGCTATATGATATAAGCTATTATTACTGTTATTCAAAAGCCTACAGTTTTGAACGTACACTACCAGTCAAGTTTTTGAACAGTAAGATGTTTAATGTTTTCTAAAGAATTCTCTTCTGCTCACCAAGCCTGCATTAATTTGATCCAAAATACAGCAAAAGCAGTAATATTGTAAAATATTTTTTTCTATTTAAAATAACTGCTTTCTATTTGAATATATTTTAAAATGTAATTTATTACTGTCATTTCAAAGCTGAATTTTTAGCATCATTACTACAGTCTTCAGTGACACATTATCCTTCAGAAACCATTCTAATAATCTGATTTGCTACTCAAAAAAATAAATAAAATAATAATATATATATTTTTTATATAATGTTGAAAACAGCAGAGTAGAATTTTCTTCAGGTTTCTTTGATATAGAAAGTTCAGAAGAACAGCATTTATCTGATAGAAATCTTTTGTAACATTTTAAATGTCTTTTTCATCGATATATAAAGCATAGAAGTAGCCTATATATATATATATATATATATTGCATTTGCTAAAATCATTTAATGTACACACATCACCCCATATTGAAAACAGAATTGTTGACAGAGTTTAGAATTTTCTTATTCAGGTTTCTTTGATTATCATAGATGGTTCTAAGTTCTGAGAAGAACAGCATTAAGACCTATCTGAAATAGAAATGAGGTCAAAGGAACTTTTGTAACATTTTACTTAATGTCTTTTTCATCAATGGCCGTTGATCAAGAAGAGCCTTTAAAGCATCCTTGCTAGCTCCAAGATGCATTCGAAGGGAGAAAGTTGTAGAAAGTCAACCATATGCAGCCCTCCACCATCGGGGCTTTATGGCAGAGTGGCCCGACGGAAGCCTCTCCTCAGTGCAAGACACATGAAAGCCCGCATGGAGTTTGCTAAAAAAACACCTGAAGGATCCTGGTCTATAGACCAAGATAGAACTTTTTGGCCTTATTCTAAGCGGTATGTGTGGAGAAAACCAGGCACTGCTCATCACCTGTCCAATACAGCCCAACAGTGAAGCATTGGTGGCAGCATCATGCTGTGGGGGTGTTTTTCAGCTGCAGGGACAGGACGACTGGTTGCATCGAGGAAAGATGAATGCGGCCAAGTACAGGGATATCCTGGACGAAAACCTTCTCCAGTGCTCAGGACCTAATGGCCGAAGGTTACCTTCCAAAAGCAATGACCCTAAGCACACAGCTAAAATAACGAAGGAGTGGCTTCACAACAACTCCGTGACTGTTCTTGAATGGCCCAGCCAGAGCCCTACTTAAACCCAATGAGCTCTCTGAGAGACCTAAAAATGGCTTCCACCAACGTTTACCATCCAACCTGACAGAACTGGAGAGGATCTGCAAGGAGGAATGGCAGAGGATCCCCAAATCCAGGTTGAAAAACTTGTTGCATCTTTCCCAAAAAGAATCTGTATTAAATCAAAAGGGTGCTTCTACTAAATACAAAAGGGTCTGATACTTAGGACCATGTGATATTTCTTTTTCTTTTTTAATAAATCTGCAAAAATTCAACAATTCTGTGTTTTTCTGTCAAATGGGGTGCTGTGTGTATTGAGGAAAAAAAATAATAAATATTTTAGCAAATGGCTGCAATAAACAAAGAGTAAAAATTTAAGGGGGTAATACTTTCCGTACCCACTGTATATACTGACTAAAAGCTTTTTAATGTTTTGGTGTATAATGTTACAAAAGCTTTTTATTTCAGATAAATGCATCTTTGGATCTTTCTATTCAAAAGAATCCTGAACAAAAATGACTCATGTTTTATTTGATAATAATAATAATAAAAATAATAAATGTTTCTTGAACAGCAAATGATTTAGAATGATTTCTGAAGAATCATGTGACTGGAGTAAAAAAAAATCAGCTACAGGTGCTACGTTTTATTCTTTCCTACATTAAAGCACTTGAATACGACAAGTTCATAATCACGACTTCATAAGTGGGAAAGAGGAAATTTCCGATAGCACATGAAGGCAGCATAAATCCATACGTTACAGTTGTTGTTGAGCTCCATCTCGCGCTCTGTTTGAACGGTCTCTAACGCAGCGCTGGGCTCAAATAATACATATCAAACTGTATTTTTATCGTTCTCCGGATAAGTTCAGCTCAGTACCGCATGGGATAATATTTATTGTAATATTTATGTGGAAAATACTGTGGAACTGCGTGTATTTCGAGGATTCATAGTGCCGCGAAAATAACACTGACATACATATAACTAGCAAATACGGCGCTTTAAACCACACTTGTACTCTTCTTAGACAACATACGTAATTGTACACATATTAAATCCAATAAATACAAATATTTGCTTACCAAATTTGTTGATCGAGAAAGTTTCCCAACTCTGTGGAGAAGCTCATCAAGATGGCTGACGAACGTCTTCTGTCTGCAGTGGTCTTCACAAGATCTCGCGATAAGTGACGTTGAGAACGTGACAGCGTTATTGAATTGATTCAACCCATTTTTTTAAGTTGCGCAGGCAAATACTCTAGTTCAGTCAACTTACAAACTAGTTGAGACAGTGAAAACTTAAAATGTTAAGTTGAATGAACAAATTCAGAAGCTGCAAGTTGTGTCAACTTCACAAAATTCATTCAAACAACTAAAATGCGAGATCATTTTTTACAGAAATGTCAGGCTTCTGAAAAATTTCAACCGGTTGAAATAATAATAATAAAAAAAAACATATATATATATATATATATATCTTCTGATTTAAGACAGAACTAGGGTCAGATGCACTATTCCCTAAATAGCCTACTTAAGATGTGGAGAACAAATATAACACTATAATGAATTTATCATATTTGTGATAACATCACTACATTATATTCTATGGGTTTAATGCATTTGCAGACAGTGTCATTACCTATAACTGTCATATAACTGTGAGGAGAGTGCCATTGAATGTGTTGCTAATATGAAGTGAGTTTTCATGAAAAGAAAATCTAACTAAAATCAGAACTGAAAACAAACACTGGATTAAAAAAAATAAATAGATAAATAAAAAACTCCCAATAAATGTCCAAACAGCGATTCTATCAGAGCATTTAGTGTGTTATGATATCATCGTTTACAACTATTTTTGCATTTGATGTTGTTTGACAGGAATTGTTACATACTATTGCCAACAACTGAGAATTTATTGCAATGATTTTAAATTCAGTTGAGATATCTGACATAATATGACATAACATTGACCTTTTATATGAAGTCTTTAGAGCCATGGGCTGTTTTTAGATAAATCGAGGGGTTTGACCAACCAGGCCTACATTTGATATGACTTAATATTATTTAATTGTAAAAAAATTCCTGGATCAGTTCCCTCTTCACGTAGGCCTAGTATTTTCATTGGGTCAGTCGGAGAAAAATCTGATTGGTTGATAACTTTTGACGTTTAATCCAGGTGTGAAAATAATTAATATCTAGCGCAAGAGCACGGAGAGATGTGCGAGTGCACAGGACAAAGTTTGAGCGCGCACACGCACACTTGAGCGAGAGGAGAGACATGTTTTAAGTGCTTGCACTCTCTCTGCGTGAGAGCAGCTTATATCAGAGAGCGTGCGTCCGGTTTTGTGCGAGAGCAAAGGAAATCCGCGTGCGAGTGGGTTAATTATATTAATCTACTTTCGCGCTACAAAAATGTGCTCTCGACATTTGGCAGTAAAATAACGCCATAACACTGCCGTTTTATTACAGACCCGCCCTGAGTGAGTTGTAAACAGTCCACCATTGTTTCAGTGTAGACAAGAATGTCTCCTAAGCGATTAAGGTGTTTTGTTGTTGGATGTAATAATGAACATGGCAGTCGTCATTTACTCCCGACATCTGAGCCGCTGAAGACGCAGTGGATTATTTTTGTTTTTGAAGGGAATGCGCCCCCAATCTACCTAAATGCGTCTGTTCACGCGAATCATTCGGGATCCAGCTTCACCTCCAGAAGAAGTGAGTGTAAGGTTTTTTTATTTTTGTGAATATTTGCGAATCGCCTTTCCTAATAATGTGCTAGTTAGCAAGTTCCACGATGAATGCAGCTAAAGTTTAGAGTCATGAGTACATGAGAACGGCTTGTCACCCCCACAGAAGAGCGGGGCGGGGTGAGCAGAGCTCATTAGCATTTAAAGGGACAAGCACCGAAACGGGTCGCTGTGAACAGAGCTGTTTTTGACAGGGTAAAAAGGGTGTTGTTTTACACTACCATTGAGAAATTTTAACTAGAGTATGTTATAGACTTTTCAGGAAGACCCTAAAGAATCCTTTAACATGTAGCCTAAAATACATGAATGCAGTGTATGGCAGACATTTGCTTATTTAATATTCGCTATACTCTCATGTTTTATTAATAAGGTGAAGAAGTGAGTAAAGCAGTGGGTGATGAAGTTTCTTTTCGTCCAGACAAAGTTGTTCCTCCTATCCAAAGCATTAAATGAAAACACAGAAACGGTAGTGGAATCGTTGTTTGGGCGAAAGCATGGGATGATGATGGCTTTTTCATCCTGAATCAGAGATTAACTCTTGATGAGAAAACTGGATCAATCACAGAAGCAGAAATGGAGTTGTTGTTAAGGCGATTGATTTGGGATGTTGATTATGATTTTTTTCTAACCCAAATCAGAGATTCAAAGGCATCACAACTCTTAATCAGAAGACTGGAGAAATCACTATAACTCATTTAAATGTTGAGCATATTGGATTTTATATCATTGACGTCAACGGTAAAGAGAAGGAACAAAGGTTGAACTGCCATATATGTAACACTACATCATCAGGCACTTTTCTGCATATGTTTTGGGAATGTCCTGTCGTCATCAGTCTATGGACACATGTAAACCTGGTTTTGTCATCATTACTGAGAATTGATTGGTCTGTTAACCCAAGTTTATGTCTTCTTAATGATGATTCTGATCTCTGTATTAGTTCAATGCAAAAGAGAATGTTGTTTGCTGGTTTTACAGCTGTGAAGAAGACAATAATTCAGAACTGGTTTACACCACACATGTGTAGAGAGGCATATTGGATCCGTAGCCTCCTGCAAATTGTCTCATGTGAGTGTACAACGGCGCGAGTCGGTGGGGCCAGGCCTTCAACCATTGAGGCTTGGCAGTGTTTTTTACTGAATGTACGTGATTGTTTAAAGGAGTGACTTTTGTGTTCTTGTTGTCCTTCCCTCTCTCCCTCCCTTTTGATTGAACTTTTAGATGTTGAGTATGTGTCTGCTGTTTTGTTTTGTTTTATTTTGGATATTATGTTGTGTTGTTTGTAAAAAAAATGAAAATAAAAAATTGTTGATAACAAAAAAAAAAAAGAGAAGGAACAAAGGTTAACCTTGGAAGTTTTGGATGAGTCAATATTATTATATTCATTATAATTAATACTGTAAAAGCATCACATAGTTATTATGATTTTTTTTACTTAACAGATATAGCTAGTAATTCTCTCTGTGTGTGTCTGTGTAAAAGCATTATTTTTATTGTTAATATATGTTTTTGCTAATTGTAATTTATCAGTAACTAGTCCAGTGTGAAGTTTCCACAGTCGGTTATGATTTGGGCTGCCATGTCATCTGCTGGTGTTGGTCCACTGTGTTTTCTGAACACAGAAAACTTTTCTGAAGTCCACAGTCAACGCAGCCATCTACCAGGAAATTTTAGAGCACTTCAAGCTTCCTTCTGCTGACAAGCTTTATGGAGATGCTGATTTCATTTTCCAGCAGGACTTGGCACCTGCCCACACTGCCAAATGTACCAAAAGCTGGTTCAATGACCATGGTGTTACTGTGCTTGATTGGCCAGCAAACTCGCCTGACCTGAACCCCATAGAGACTCTATGGGGTATTGTCAAGAGGAAGATGAGAGACACCAGACTCAACAATGCAGATGACCTGAAGGCAGAGCCGATCCTCCCTACACACTGAATACGCAGGCTGCATAGGGCCCCCGAAACACCAGGGGGCCCCCTTGCTCTCAAAGATGATTTAATTTTAGTTACGATTTTGAATTTGGCCAGCTGTTGTGAAAACATGAATGATCATTTCTTTTAATGCAGTGCGCTGTCACGCTTTCTATGTAAAAATCTTGTAACGTGAATGTCGTACAGTCTCTTGTTTGAAAAAAAAAATGAGATGAAAGCGTAACCCCCCCCCCCCCCCCCCCCCCCCTCCCGGCAACACAGTTTTGCGTAGGACCCCCAGAAGTCTAGAATCGGCACTGCCTGAAGGCCACTGTCAAAGAAACCTGGGCTTCCATACCACCTCAGCAGTGCCACAGGCTGACTGGGAGGCCCAAGGAGGCCCAACCAATTATTGAGCGCATGGAAATGAACATACTTTTCAGAAGCCTGACATTTCTGTTTAAAATATACTTTTTTTATTGATCTTATGTAATATTCAAATTTTCTGAGACACTGAATTTTGGGTTTTCATTATCTGTAAGCCATAATCATCAAAATGTCAGGAAATAAAGGCTTGAAATATTTCACTATGTGTAATGAATCTATATAATATATGGGTTTCACTTTCTGAAATGAGTGACAAAAATTATTGACCTTTTTCACGATATTCTAATTTTTTTAGATGTACCTGTAGCAGTTATCGTGCACATGGTTAGTGTTACTGCTGGTCTACAGACACTTGGGCCCGCATTTAACAAAAAGCGTTCACTATTAGGTGGCAGTATTTAACCACTAAACGCTTCGTGAACGCCCATTTGTTTCAGTTTCGTTTTTGGCAGTGTTGCCAAGTCCGCGGTTTTCCTGCGTAAATTGTCTACTTTAACACCGTTACCGTGGGTTGAAACGACCCCAAATAACATGATATTTAGTCCCTGAAATGCGAATTTTACCAGGGGAACCCTGACAAAAAAATGTGTATTTTATCCCCCGGAACGCGATTTTAACGGGGGACGCCCTCGAAACGCGATTGCGCTAACGTTAGTTTTCGTCTAGTTTTGAGCAGCAATTGGGCGGGGTTTGGTGTGAAACCTGGCAACCCTGGGCCTGTGGACTTCCCCTATACCGCTTTGTCCTCTAATGGCGGCGACTCGGGTGTGTGTCTAATATACATACTGTTAAAATACTAAAGGGAGGTGCAAAAAGCTGTAATTTGTAAGAAAATGCTTCTCCTAAGATATTCAACGGCCATCATTTGCGCCGTGTTCATCATCATAGGAGCTGTTTCAGGTAAATTATGTGTTCGTTATTATCTTCTCGACTAATTTAAGGTCGGTTAGTTTGAGAAGATAGTATGGTATTGTAGCCTAATTTACAATACCAAATGATTGTGGAGTATTTTAGATAATTACATTAACGACAGACTCTGTCGTGGCTTATTTTTTTCACGTTAGTATTTTAAGTTATTATCCTCACTCCTATGGCCTACCCTTGCCAATGGCGTGTAACGTTAACATGTTTATTTACTATGCAGTTTGCTATGTATTTTATGTACATTTCGTATTTAGATATAATACTATGGCCGGATATAATATCAGGCATATAGTACATTATGCTTGTAGGTATTTTTTGTTGACGTAACGTGCTATCCGGAAGCTACCAGTAACTACAGAAATTGTTGAATGTTGACTAACATACTCTCTCATATTTTATTAATTAGGCGACGGTATGAAGAAAGCAGTGGGTGAGACAGTTTCTTTTCGTCTTGCCAAACTCGAATCTCCTGTCACCAGCATCACATGGAAACAAAAAAGTAGTCTTTCTACTGTCAAGGCGATTGAATGGGATGTTGATGGTTTTTCCACCCCGCATCCGAGATTCAAAAACATCACAACTCTTGATGAGAAAACTGGACAAATCACTATAACTAATTTAAAAGTCGAGCATAGTGGAACTTATACCATTGACATCAACAGTAAAGAGCAGGGACAAACATTCAGCTTGGAAGTTATGGGTGAGTGGATATTATTATATTAGTTAATATTAATACTGTTAAAGTGTCATATTATAATTTTGGTTGTTTTTACAAACAAACATACAAAGAAAAACAGCACTGTGGTGCAGTAATTGGATCAGATTGTAATGCCATGGTATTTTGATAAATACCATGATCCTGTAATTCATGCACCAGTGTATTTACATGCAACTACAAGGTACTTCCAGGAATACCACGGTAGATGCTCAAAAACACTGTAGTACAATGGTACTACTTTGTTATGGTTTGTATTCACGTACAGTGTAGGGTTGTGTGATATTGACTCTCTCTCTCGCTATGTATATATGTATGTATATTTGTATATGTGTATAAATATATACGTGTGTGCATGGGCGACATTTGACTCAAGTCAGGGGGGGCAAGAAAAAAAAAAAGCAAAAAAAAAAAAATATATATATATTTTAAATGTAGCCTATGCATCAAACAATGCGCTACATTGCAACGCATTGTGTCAATACAGCGCAGTGAAGAATCCCTTAACGGGGTGTCTAATTACACTAAGTGCAAATAGCCCATCTTGTTGGCAAAGGCTATTTACACTAACTCCGCCCACTAACGTGTGATTGAGTTAGTCAACACTAAAAACAGACAGTTGTTCAGCATCAGTGTCAATGGCGTAGATGGTAAGGTGCTCGCATTTTGACGCGGTCAAGCCAAGTTCGAGGCCGCCTTTTGCCGAACTTTTCCTCCCTTTTCAAATCTCATATCGCATCAGAAAGGCATTTATTTTCAATAAAAATGAAGGAAATAATCAAAAAGTTGAAAATAAAGTATCGGGTAGGGTTAGGGTAGGTGTATAGAGGGCTTTATTGTCCCAATAAGGTGGCATCCATTTAATAATTTGAATTAAAACTATAATTTACACTCAATACGTTATTATTGCGTATTGTTTTATAATATACTACAATACTGAGGTGCAGATAATTGCTATTTATTTGCAATAAGTAGTATAAATAGCAGAAAATCTTGCTATTTTAACATAGTGTAAATAGAATCTATAGCTATTTACACTTAGTGCAAATAGCCGCTGCCATAACTTAAAGAGGTTGCCTGCGTTTACTAAACTGTGGAACTTTGACTCTTGCTGCTGATTTGAATGGTGATGCTTCCCGTTTTAAGTGTCAGTTGATGGCCTTTCATTTTAACCAGAAATGTGCGCGCTGCTTTTCTGATGTTCATACAAGTTTTCCATGTCTTTTTCCCATGTCACTTGAGGTGACACTTTATTGTGGTGAGAGGCGCGAAGAAAAAAATAAACGATCAGTTGTGGTCATTATGATTCTGTCATAAATCGCATACCATTCATTTCTGAACTTTCTACCGTTCGTTACTGGAAATGAAATTACTGGTTGATATTTTCCGATCTCTTTGCAGCATGTACGTGTCCGAAAAACGAAAGTTTCATTCAAATTCTGAATGGATTATAGCCTAGAAAACACACAAAGCGCGCTCCCTTTATTATCACTAAAAGAATCAGTCATCAAAGTTCATCGTGATCTCACACAGTTCCTTATAATCAAGCTCTCTAAACTACACAATAAATCTCTTATTTACATCGCGTCTGCACTTACTTAGTCATGAGATGATTCACGAGCGTGCAAAACTCCGGCTCTTTCAGCGGTGAGTGAATTCTGAAAACTCAACGTTTCTGATTGGCCATTGTGTTGAAGAAATCAACATATGTCTTTGATTGGCTGCATTGCTCAACGCTGCAAAACTACTTTAGATAGTTTGCCAGATCTTTTAATTGCTTTTGCTTTCGTTTGAGGGTATTTAGCACCGTGTAGTACCTCCCTACAACCGGGCCTGCACTGACATCAGAAATTCCATGACTGATGATATGGAGGGGGGTCAACTGCCCCCCCTTGCGTCACCCATGCGTGTGTGTGTTAATTATGACATGGGTAAATTATTACATTTAATAACTATATTTAAGTAGAACAATAATACACCATTCAGTAAAATCAGTACCAACAATATCCGTTGAGCCTCTGCAGAGGCACAGAATCAGCAGCACCTGATTTAAAAAATAAATTAAAAAAACACACTGAAATATGAAGTAGGCTAATTAAAAAAAATGGAATTATATTTTCAAATATGAAACTAAAACAGCCAGTAAGTGGCAGCAAGTCTTGATGAGTGAGTCATTGAGTTATCCATTCAGCTGACTCATTCAAATGACTGATTCATTCCTTCTCGACTAATTTGAAGCCGTTAATTAAAAAAAAAAAATAGTATTGTATTGTAGCCTAATTTACAATACCAAATGATTGTGGAGTATTTTAGATTATATTAACGACAGACTCTGTCGTGGCCTAATTTTTCACGTTATTATTAAGTTATTATCCTCACTCCTACGGCCTACCCTTGCCAATGGCGTATAATGTTAAGTTAGTCTGATTCAGATGATTATACTGTGGTTATTTTAATAATCAACATGTTTATTTCTGCATCCTAATAAGCTACATCACACAATGAATGCTTGGACTTTCAAAGCGTATTTTTGTCGAGTGTTTGCAGAAGTGAGTGACATACTCAAATATATCAGCTCGCACATTGTTAAAACAACAATTATTGTAGATGAGACATATAGCACACTCCGAGTATCACAATATTACTCTCTCATACCATTATTGTACCATGGTAGTGTCAGATCTCTTTTTGCATGGCTATTGTAGTTGTGTTTGATTTCATTTTGCTTTCTCAGTGGAGTGGAAGACCATACACAGGGCCTGAGTTTCGGTTTTTAAACTGGGGGGAACTCCCCCTTACATGGGTCACACGGGGGGATTTAAAGATTATTGGGGGGGGGGGGATAAATGGACACATCAGGCTAAATTAATCATCATAATTTATTTATGTCTAGTTTTTAATGTATCTTGGTTTTCAAAGAATTATAACAAAATTTGTCATGCTCTCTTTCAAATTGACATTAAGAACTGTATTAAAACTATATATTAAGAATCACTGTATTTGTATATTCCAGTTTCAGTTCAATTTCTTTGTTTGTTTTTAAAAAAACTTTATATAAAATACACCATGCTCTCCTTCAAACTGACATTAAGAAATATATTAAGGTCTCTTAATTTCAGTGTATTTCATGGGTTTCAGATCAGTTCAGTTCTTTGCTTTTTCAAAACTTCATACAAAATACGTCATGCTCTCCATAGCATTTTTGGATGTTTCTGCTTCTTTCTTTCTTTTTAAAGCTGCTGAATGGCCCGTTCCATTGGCATGTCTAATTAATGTAGATGTTTTGTAGCATTGGCTGGTAAATTGTGTACTGCTGTACATCTTACAATCTGAGCAGCTCATTATTCCATCATTTATTTCTAGCCAAGGGTAAATTTTTAGCCAGTTCGTTTGAAATTTATCCTTTGACTGCTTCACCTCATTTTTCTGTGGATCTTCAGTTTGGCTGCTTGTCAGCTTTTCGGGGTTAGACACTTTTTTCTTTGGATCGTGATCTGGATCATCAGAACTTGTCTTTCGCTTCAGCCATCGGTCACCGAACCGTTTAATTCATTGTGTGTGTGTGTGTTGTACCGATGCGTGGGAAATATGCTGCGCATAACAGTAGAAAACAAGCAGAAACGCGCAGTCACGTATTCAAACAATCCAAAAAGTTCACTTGAACTGAATTCATTTGGATTTTTTTGGATAACAAATTTAATGTCGCTTAATGCTTCATATTTTGAGTTGCTTTCATTTTTGTGCCTTCTGAATAAAAAAGAAATGTCTCCGCTTTCTATAGCCAAATTTTTTTTCCCCTAACGTTTAAGCGTTGTGAAATAATCTAATCAGAGTGTTATATTTGTTTTTAAGAAAAAAAGCTCTCCAAAGACTAAAAAAACATTTCAGTGAATGATCTTTATTCCGACATAAATAACACAAGGACAAATATTATTATTATTATATTTTTTATATTATTATTTTTATTTTCTTTATTTAATGTTTTATTTTTTTTCCTACATGTCCTTATTTGTATATTTGTAATAGTTGCATTTTTGCGTGTGTATGTGTGTGCATGTATGTATGTATGTATATATATGTATATGTATGTATGTGTGTGTATGTGTATGTATGTATATATATATATATATATATTGATTTGTACTTATCTGTATTTTTGCGTTCTACTGTTAGTGTTTAGTGTTATCTGTATGCACCAGGGAGTAAGAGAGTAACGCAATTTCAATTCTCTGCATGTATGTACGGTACATGTGGCAGAATTGACAATAAAGCTGACTTTGACTTTGACTTTGATTATGCATACCAAGCTGTTGGCGTCTTCTCTCCGTTGAAACATGGGTCGTTACGTGAGAGATGATGACGATCAGTGAACAGGAGTCTATTTTATCTTATGTTCATTCATGTTAACTTTCGATAAAATGCGCATTTTAAGATAAGGAGATGATGATTTCCTCGCGCTTCGCTGCTGCTGTGTTGAGTCGGCAGGCGCGCTCTATCCACTCACACACTATAAAGAGCAAAACAGCATTTAATGTTTGAATTTCGGGATTAAAATAATATAATTTGGAAGCCGATACTATCTTCACAAGCAGCTCATTATGACTCAGAATATTAGAGCGCGTTACACAGCCTTGTGTGAATCATGGAGAACACGCCGATGCTCTACTACAGGACTCAACGACAGAGAAGGCAGGTGCAGCGCTGTTTTTAAAAAAAGACAGGCTGTTTGAACCAGTGATTTATTTTTTTCGCGTCTGTAGATGTATTTAATCTGAGATGAAGCAAATATATTTGTGCGGGAATTTCTCGCATTATAAAAGTTAAATTTGCGGGAATGGTTTAAATTATGCGCGATCCCCGCAATCCCGCGCCGACATTCAAGCCCTGATACATTTTTCATTGTTTCTTTCACAGAGCGGGTCACCAAACCTGAGATAACCGTAGAGAAGAGCGGTAACCCTGATGTTGTGTATTTAAGATGTGCATACAGTGAAACGATCATCTGGAAGAATTCTACTGGACAAACACTGGAGGGCACGAAGAACCATAAACCAGGAGAGATGATCCCAGTCAAAAACACAGGAAATCCAGAAAACTACTACACCTGCACACTCAAGAATGCTGTGAGTGAAGAGACTAGTGATCAAGTCACTGAGAGAAAACTATTTGGGACAGGTAAGACAGCGAATTACTTCAGTATTAAATTCCAAAGAAGAAAATCAGATCAAATCACTTTTTAATATTTAGGTGCAGAGTTGAGTTGCTCTTCTATTTAGAAATTGCATTTACATTCAACAAATATCTGACAACAGTCATACTAAAAATATATGAATGTCATTGTGTTAGACAGCTCTTTTTCACCCAAAGAGGATATCAGTAGGGATGCAACGATTATAGATTTTGTTGGTACGATTATAGTCTGAGGAATAATCACGGTTTCACGATTATTATGCATTTATTCATTTCACAACATAAAATCACATAAACACTTAATATATTAAGTGTTATTATTGCTGCCTTTTGAAACAGAAATAACACAGTAACCAATAATACAGCACAAAATAATAATACTAAAGAAAAAAAAGTCCATCTCTCCTATTGGAATTAAAAAAGGTGATCTTTGCTCTGTAATCATCCATGACAGTATTTCCCTTTTGAATATAACAAATGGAAATAGATCACAAATGTATGAATGAATGAATGAATGAATGATGCATTTATATAGCGCTTTATTGTGTATTGCCATACACCCAAAGCGCTTTACAATCATGTGGGGGGGTCACTCCTCAATTACACTCACACCATGTATTTGGTGTTCATTTTTTATATTCTTTCTAAATTTCTTTTGGACCTGAGGTACCGAACTTGGAAAGATGGTGAAAAAAATTTGACTTATGAATAATACTATAACAGGGATGATAAATCACAATGTTAATTAAGTATTAATATTAGTCTTATATTAATAACTTTATTCATCCCACAGAGGACACTGTTGCTAATGAGGGGAATAAACTAAACTATTGTAATCAACTGTCATCCATACTTATTCATTTTAATAATCTTTATTCATCTGATTTTACATATGGCCTGAGAAAATCATGTCTATTATTTTGGTTTGTGAGATCGAGCTGCCCACACAAACATTTAGGAGGACAGAAACTTGTCAACGCCGCCCAGCGACTTTCATTAATAAAATAGCTTAGATACTGGATCGCTACATTATATTAATCAGCAAAGAGGGGGTACAATGACTGTTTAAATAACTAAACTCAAATCTTCATTGTTTGTAGTGACGTGCAGATGCAGGTAGGCTAATTCACACGCAACTCTCTCTCTCTCTCTCTCTCTCTCTCTCTCTCTCTCTCTCTCACCGCACTATTTCATCTCTGTCTGAAGCGGGCAGAATGCTAGAGCTAACGAACTTCACGTCAGGTGGTCCTTGCCTTCACGTCGTGCATTAAAATTGTTTTTCACAACGAGAACAGGTTGGCTAGCCGTGCATTATCCCTTACGTATACTCTTTAACAGCAAAATTTACGGCAATATTTAAATGATGCCTGGTCATTCTTGGCGTACCAAAAATGGTCCCACACTATCGACTTCAGTCATTCTCTGGTGGAAATAAAGGATCGCTGTTTGGTTCCTCTGTCATAGTTAATCTAGTGTGTGTAGTAGCCTCCATGTCTCTGATAAGCACGGCATTTTAAGATGGTGCACCGCTAGTGTAACTTTGTTTTTGTTTTGCGCAAGTTGCAACAGTTCCGTTCCGTGCAACAGAAACACTCGGTGTAGCAGAACCTTTACGATTAATTAACCGTGACGTTTTAAAGCGCGGTTAATAGTAAAACCGGTTAATCGCTGCATCCCTAGATATAAGTGTGGGAAATATTGATAACATTTTTTCACGTTTGTTTGTTTTTACCCTTTAATGTATCAAACATACATTAAAAATTAAATGGGGTAAACTAGGGCTGGGCGATTTGGCCAAAAAAAAAAATCTAGATTTTTTTCAGCACATTTGACCAATTCTCGATTTTTAGGATTTTTAAATAGTCGACTTGAAAATGTAACTGATTCAAGTAACTTTCTTTATTAACCCTCTAGTTAAATACAATTTCTATTCCAAGTGCACCACACATGAAGTTGTCAACGTGATGTAAATGTTAAACAAATCACTTGTTAGATATCTTTGCAGAAAAGATGCATGAACTACAGCTACATCTTGTTCAAACTTGTCTTATACATATTATATGTTCAGAAATAATACAAGGAAAATGCTTAAAAAAATTCTCAAAAGACAGTCAAGGTAATTCAAATTCAAAATGACTGAAGTTATAACACCAGTAGACTATGATTAACAGGGCCCTAAGTTTACTTTTCTTTTTAGGAGTACTTGTTCTCCTAATTTAAACATTTAGGAGCACAGTCAAAAAAAATTCAGGAGCACCTTCTGATCTTTAGTTTTAACATTTGTAATGTAATCTAATTTTATCGAAAGTATGTCAGTTTTTCAAATTTATATGTATAGGCTTTTGAAAATAAGTAGAATAAGAACAATAAATTACCGATCATATGAAACCAGTATTAACAAAATTAATTTGACTACAAAGGTGGCACAGAAGAACATAAAATTGGCTTGTATGTGTAATTTTAGATGTTTAATGAGGCTCAGATTTGGCACGAGTGCAAGTAAATTAATAAATTCATGTTGAGATTAATGTTTTAAATATAATATTTTGAATATAGAATTATTAAATGATTTAAATAACTGAAATTATACTTTAAAAAATTAACTAAAACTGCCAATAGGTGTCAGCAAGTCACTGATTTTTATCACTGAATCATTCATTCAGTTGATTTGTCCGAAAGGCTGATTCATTCAGGAATGAAGCAAGTGACTCTTTTTATAACAAGAGGATTCGTAAACTTTTATTAATTTAGTGAATTAATCACTGTGCAAAACGCTGGTGTGGAAAAAAAATAAAAAATAAAAACGTAGACGCATTCGACGTTCCCCTTATCGCAAACACCAATATCGATACACAAATACACAAAGATCGAGTCAGTCGCACTGGTGCTCCTAAATATTTTTTCATAGTCGCACGCAGTAGTTTTCAGTCACAAATGTGTCTGAAATGGTCGCACTGTAGAGCCCTGATTAACCATAAACGTTCTGTAGAAACAATGAACCGCAGCTTTCAGCCTGTCACCATGATGCAAACATGGATTATCAGACATACAGTAGTTACACTTTTTTTTTTTATTAATTTGTGCTGCTTTTCCATTGTTTTTTCTACGTAAACATGGATGCGTTTGACTGTTGCGTTTGTGGGTCTTGCAGCATCTCACTCATTAAACGGCATTCTAAAAATGAGGCGCTCAAGTTAAAAGAAGTTCAACTCCCATCGTCTTGCATTTTTTCCTATTCACTGCCTGCGTCGCATCTTTGTCAACACAAAAGCGCATTCTGTGTGAATGGCACCTAGCGATATATTCCACTTATGGTCCTTCTCACAGCGAATCACACGTGTGCGGTTAATCACGTGCACCGACATGCGGTTGGATCATTCTTTTCTCTTACTGTTATCATTGGCAAAGTGTGTAATTCTAACATTTGGTAATATTTCTATATAAAATTGTGATTCCTAGATTTATAAAAAAAAATCGTGGCAAAACATTCTCGTAAAAATTGCTAAGCCCTAGGGTAAACATTGATTTCATTTTGAATTCATGAAAATCAAAGGGCACGTTAATTGCAATATATCAGACATTTGAGGTTCTGTGGTTTATGATACTATTAACCAAGAAATCAGTAGTCTAAGTTAGTAGATGTGTGATGCTTTCTAGCAGTGCATTTGTTTTATGAAACCGATGTTCTCTTTCTTAAGAATCAAATGCAGGACTGATCGCTGGGATAATTATTTTCATCCTCATCATCATCATCATCGGCTTGATTTGCATCTATCTACTCAAAGAGTCCGTTTACAGTAGGTTTCATATTGTGCTTTTATCTTTTTCTTTCTTTGTTTTTTAAGGAGTGTTAAATACGATTTGTGTCTATGAATTCAACTACTTTTCTCCAACCTCTATGTAGACATTAGTATATTTTTGTTATTATGTTTTTTAAGTTTTACATTAGGGCCTGGCTTCACAGACAGGGCTCAGACTAAGCCATGATTAGGCCATGGCTCAAGTAGGACATTTAGGTAGTTTTTATAAACGTGCCTTGGAAAGAAAAAAAAAACATTACTGGTGTGCATCTTGAGAAAAACAAAACAAGGGCGCTGACGTATTTTAAGATCAATCAATGCAGGTTTCTTTCAGTTGAAACAGCTCAGACTTATATTTTAGTCTGGGACTAGGTTTAAGCCTTGTCTGTGAAACCCCGGTGGTAAATCCATTAAGCATGTGTTCATCTTTAATTTTAGCCTGTTTTACTAATTGCATTCTTTAGTAACTTTAGCACTGTGTTGGTTAAAAATGTGCAATGATAGCAAAGATTTGTATGACAGCAACAATTGTATTTTACTCTGATAATTGATCACTTTAAATTATATATACTTTTTTCTACACCAGATCATGTTAATAAACGCTGTCCATCTATAGAAAGTAAGTTTATGTTTGTTTGAATTATTTTCTTCCAAAATATTGTCATACCAGCAACTTACTATAAAAATACTTGATATGGGTCATTCAGTTATTGATTCATTAATGACTGTTTTTCTCCTCAGGTGTGTTAAGCTGCGTGGATTGTTGCGCAGAGAAGAGTATGTCATTTTCATTTGTGTTTATTATTTACCCTAAACTCTGCACAAATATTACATTTCAATTATATTCTTAAAAATGACTGTGAACAACATTGTTTCAGTGGAACAAGCTGTTCTGTTCAATAATTAAATGACAGTGATATCAGATATTCAATGGACATTTATTTTCTTTAAACAGTTATTTGTCCATTTAAAAATACCACATTTCAAACACATTTCTTAAAAGACTGAGCAACATTGTTATTTCAAAACTCTAGTTGCAGTTCTTTCATAGTGACCTGGCTGCGAATATTTGATCTAATCATCAGTAACTATTGACCCACTGAATTTTCAGATGGCTAAATAGCCAATAAAATTCTTCCTTTGAATAGAATTGATGAACATTTTAACTCTATATGTCTATATAACTCCTGGATCTTCTTTCTTTTTCACAAATGACACTGAAGGAAAGCAATATAATCCAGCGTCAAAGGGTAAGCATGTAATAAACTGTCATCTCTTAATACAAATATTTAAAATATCTATGGTATGTTCTCAGTAAAGCTAATGTGATTACGTTTTGTCCTCCTACTTTTAAAACAATTATTCTTTCATAAATCGTTAC
Organism: Schizothorax lantsangensis; assembly: GCA_027422415.1. Lineage (NCBI taxonomy): Eukaryota > Metazoa > Chordata > Actinopteri > Cypriniformes > Cyprinidae > Schizothorax > Schizothorax lantsangensis. The sequence continues at coordinate 3,724,768 of CM049841.1, read as the reverse complement.
TAACTAAACAGTATCTGCTACACCGATGTGTGAATCTAGGTGGTTTAAATTACAGAATGATTGTGGCTAGTTAAGTAACCCAGTTCACCTCTAACTTTTATGATTGTCAATATAATATAAAAAATTGAATTGCATTGTATGGCTAATTGTTTATTATTTGGTTAATTATCAAGGAGACGAGATAAAAGATGTTGCAGTCAGCCCAGGTAAGATGATTAAAAAGAAAAAAAAAAAGTTTGGTTTATCATAGACAAATAATTACATCAATAGTCAAGTTTCAAGTTTCAAGTTTTATTTGTCACATACACGACTATACAGAGACTGTATAACCAGCAGTGAAATGAGAGTCGGGTCCGCTCCATGGACAGTGCAAATATTGAAAAAACAACACAAGGGAAGTAAACATAAGATAAGATGAATGAAAAATGAGATATAAAGAATAAAATATAAAATGTAAAAGAATGTGCATGACAGTAAGCTGTAGAATTAAATATTAATATGAGCATGACTGTACAGAGAGGAATGTGCAACAGGTTATACATGGTTGACATGAAGCAGCCAATCACAAAAAATAAAATAAATATAAAAATAAGATACGATTTACAAGATACAGAACGTGTTGTGTGCAAGTGTGCAAGTGGGCAAATGAGCAAATGACACTGACAGTTATGAGGTAGTTATGAGGTAGAGATTAATAATGAGTGTGTGATTAGTGATTTGAAGTAAGTCAGATGATGTTTTTAAGAGGCTGACTTTGAGTTCAGGAGCCTGATGGCCGTGGGGAAGAAACTCCTCCTGAGTCTCTCTGTTTTTGCCATCAGGCAGCGGAAGCGCTTACCAGATGGCAGCCTAGTGAAAAGACAGTTTCCAGGGTGATTTGAATCTTTGATGATTTTGTCAGCTCTGCCTCTGCATCGTTTGATGTAGATGTCCTGCAGAGAGGGGAGAGCCGACCCAGAGATACGCTCAGCTAAGCGCACAACTCTCTGCAAGGCTTTGCAGTCTTGACTGGAGCTGTTTCCATACCACACTGAGATGCACTGAGACAAAACACTTTCTATGGTCCCTGCATAGAAAGTTTTCAGGATTGTTGGTGAGACCCTGAATTTTCTCAGCTGTCGCAGATGGTACAGTCTTTGCCTGGCTTTCTTGACCTGTGTTTGGATGTGTGTAGTCCAAGTCAGGTCCTCGGAGATGTTTACGCCGAGGTACTTGAAGCTGCTTACTCTCTCCACAGGGGTCCCACTGATCATAAGAGGAGTGTAGGGCAGCAGGTGTCTCTTTCTGAAGTCCACAATCAGCTCTTTGGTTTTGCTCACGTTCAGAGAGAGACAGTTGTCCTGGCACCATGATGTTAGTCTCTCCACCTCATCCAAGTATGCGGTCTCATCATTGTTGGAAATGAGGCCCAGAACCACAGTATCATCAGCAAATTTGATAATAGATGTGGATCTATGAGGGGACACACAGTCATGTGTGTAGAGAGAGTATAGCAGGGGACTCAGAACGCAGCCCTGCGGGGCTCCTACGTTCAGGGTGATGGAGTTTGAGGTGAACTGGCCTACCTTCACCACTTGAGGTCTGCCGGTGAGGAAGTCTTGGATCCAGTCGCAGAGTGAGGTGTTTAGGCCGAGGCCTGTGAGTTTATTAGTCAGCTTGGTGGGGACTATGGTGTTAAAAGCTGAGCTATAGTCTATGAATAGCAGTCTTGCATAGTTCCCATTGCTGCTGTCAATGTGTGTGAGGGAGGAGTGGAGTATGTGTGAGATGGCATCATCAGTTGATCTATTGGAGCGATAGGCAAACTGAAGAGGGTCCAAAGTAACAGGGATGGAGGAGCTAATGTGGCTCTTAACAAGTCTCTCAAAAACCTTCATGACTATAGATGTGAGGGCCACTGGACGATAGTCATTCAGGCAAGAGGGTTTACTGTTCTTAGGCACAGGGATGATGATGGATTTTTTAAAGGAGGTGGGAACTACAGAAGGTAGCAAGGGACTCATTGAAGATAGAAGTGAACAAACCAGCAAGCTGATCAGCGCATGATCTCAGAACCCGGCCTGTGATCCCGTCAGGTCCAGCCGCTTTCCTGATGTTCACTCTCTTTAGTGCCCTCCGAACCTCGTCCTCCGTCACGGTGATCACATGATTCTCGCTTCTCTGCCTGCTGCTTCCTGACGCGCTGCTCGGCAGAGCCGCGATGCCTCCGTTGCTTTCAAATCGGCCGTAGAAGGTGTTTAATTCTTCGGCCAGCGACGGATCTGCTCTCACCTGCGCGGAGGATTTGCTTCCAAAGGCACAGATGGTCCTTAGTCCCTGCCACATGCGCCGCGAGTCATTGAGCTGGAAATGAGACTCAATTCTCTCTTTGTAGCGATGTTTGGCGGCACTTACAGCTCGTCTGAGAGCATAACACGAAGCTTTATATTCGCGCATATTCCCAGACAAAAGAGCCTCGTTGTATGCGGCAGTGCGTTTGTTAACCGCTTCACGGATTGATCTGTCCATCCACGGTTTCTGATTGGGGAAAGTCCTTACAGTTATTGTTTCTGTAGCTTGTTCGGTAAGTGTGTTTACAAAGCTCACTGCTACCTCCGTGAACTCGCTGACGTCAGATGAGCTCGCCCTGAACATGTCCCAGTCGACGTCATCAAGAGCCGACTGCAGCATAGCTTCAGAGTGGGAGGACCAACGCGTCACTTCCCTCTTCACCGGGGGTTCCTGTGCGAGCCTTTGTTTGTATTCCGGTGTGAGGAAGATGGCGGCGTGGTCAGACTTACCAAAAGCAGGTAGAGAGCGGGCCTTGTAGGCGTTCTTAAACTGAGAGTAGCAGTGATCCAGTGTATTCGGTCCTCTGGTTGGACAGGATACATGCTGGTGAAAGTTCGGCATGACCTGCCTGAGGTTGGCTTTGTTAAAATCCCCTGCGATGATAAAGGCAGCGTCAGGATGTTGGTTAATGTAGCCGCTGATCACATCGTGAAGTTTAGACAAAGCCAAGCTCGTGTCTGCCTGTGGAGGGATGTAAACGGCAGTAGCGATGACCGCGGAGAACTCGCGGGGTAAATAGAATGGGCGGCAAATAATGGATAGATGTTCCAGATGAGGCGAGCAGGATCGCGACAGAGAGGAGATATTCCTTTACAAATATGAAAACTTAACAATTTTACTTAAGTTATATTTACAGTGGACGGTCAATTACAGTTCTACTGCATGCTCTTTCAAAGTGAATAATTTTATCACATTGTGATGATGATAAAGAAACTGGGGAAAAAAGACTTATAATACTTTGCTCTGCATTCTCTGAATATGTTGTTATTGTTGTTTTTGACACTCTTAGTGATTAGCAGTCCTTGACTCTTGTTGTTTCATATTTGTGATTTTATAGTCAGTATGTCTCTGATTACAGACCAGAACAATACCGCAGAGAATCATGGTTCAGATGCGACACAGAGTCAAAATCAGTGATGGTAAGATAATTGCACATTGATGACTTTCTGGACTGAAACAGCCTGATTTCTCTCGTCCATAATCAAAGTTGAGCATTAGTAATCTGATCAAGATCAAAATCTAGCTCTTATTAGGTCAGCATGTTATTCAGTACATTGTTCCTGTTTTTGCCTGTTGTCTAAATGCAAAATCTTCTTATTTTACTTCCTAGAAAATAACAGCTCTGCTTCTCTGAAAATGTCAGCAGAATTTGGTGGAGAAACAATAACAAAGCAGCTGAATGAGGATTTTTCTTCTTATTGGCTTACAAAATTTATTTTACAAGGATGATCTGTTTTTCAAAAATGGGCAGTGAGCATCGTATGATTGAAATCATTATTTATTCAATTGATTAAATATGGCTAGTTTTAAACTTTTCAAAATTATTTGCATATTTTCATAAATCAGCCCTTTTAATTGCTAGTGTTCACACTGCATTTTTTCCCCCCTCCCAAATCTGATTGTCCACACTGTTATTTGCAAATCATATGGATCCATGTGTCGTTTGTGACTTTTTCAGCAATCTGTATTCTTTTTTTTTTTTTTTAGTGTTGGCATATTCTTGGCATTGCATTTTGACCAAATTTTGGCCAAATCCTTGACATAGAAGTGACTTCCTGAAGCAGGCTGGATAATTGTGTTAAGGAAGCAATGATGAGGCATCTGTGTGCCACATTTGAGCACAGCAGCCTCCATACTATGTTGTAGAAAAAAAAAAAAAAGCAGTATGTGAGCTAAGTAGTATATTCATAGTATTCACAAAACAGTAGGCAAAAAGTACCCAGTTGACTTGCTAATTCCGGCGAGATTTGAAATGTGCATCTGATAAGGGATTCTGACAATGTAGGTCACATGACATTGTCAACATGGCAGAAAGAGAACATCCGAATTTCATTCATACTATATAAGACATACTTTTTTGTAGGGATGCAACGATACCATTTTTTCAGATCCGATCCGATCCGATCCAGAAAATTCTGAGTATCGGCCGATACCGATCCGAGCGCAGTGTTTTTTTTTTTGTTTTTTTTTTATCAATGTAGAGTTTCTATACTTCTGTTTCACTCTTTTGTGTGTTAAACACAATCTACTAGACAACTTAATTTTAGTGAAAAATAACATGAAAATATATATAGGGGCTGTTTACACCTGGTCACTTCATGCGTTTTGTAATATAAATCCGATCGCTCAAAACACTTCTGGAGGTGGTCTGGGCCACATTCCAGACGAACTGGACATGTGTAAATGCATCTGGTTGTTGAAGCCACATATGTGAATTTTACTCCTCCCAAAATGTAAAAATAATAAACGTGTGAGACCGTGTTATAGGCTATATGACATTTTAGTCAGATATGACTGCGCTAATGCAACAAGGATGAGCTGAGTATCTCTTCAGCAAGCAGACGCGCAAACTGCCGCGAGTGAAACTGAAAGAAAGTCACAGACGCTCAACACAATCATCTTCATTAAAAGTATAAGACAGGCTTATCTCTCCAGTGCTGATGCCGCGCGCTCTCCTATTGCGCTCTTTGATCTGGAAATGAGCTGATAATTAATAAAATGCAGCGCTTTTGATTTCGTTGACGTGAACTTCGTTAAATTTATATACAGCGCGGGAATTGAAGATCGGATTTATATCCGTTTTGCGACGACACATGTGGCCAAGTGTAAATGGAAAGGTTTAAACAAATCGGATAGATATCAGATCAGAGAAAACACATGATGTGCAGGTGTAAACAGACCCATTCATAATCTATGACAAAAATACTATTATAAACTAGGTTAGTGGATAATTTAGCAGCAAAAGTTATTCTAGAAAAATCATGAGTGCACAATTTTATAAAATCTAAACATTTAGTGAAATAACATTATTTAGTGGGGAACAAATAAAAGTGAATATGTGAAGAACTAAACCTGGTAAAATGTTACACATTGCTCTTTGCATTGTTGTAAAATAAATGAATGAAAACAGGTAAATGTATTTATTTATAAATATAAACTACAAAATTAAAATACATTTCTTTTAAATATATAGCACAGTAATGAAGACAGCAACATATGATAGAGGAGTCCTGCCTCCATTACTGTGCTATACATTAGATTATTAATAGCCTTGATAGGACAGTTACAAGAAACGCTATAAATAATATTTCATTGCGCAAAAGTATTATAATACGAAAAGCTCAAATAGAGAGCGGCATAAAGCGCTTATGCGTATCCCGTGTGCAGAATGATGCTCTTGAAGCAGCACGGAGTCACAGCGCAGCTCCGGTCAGAGAAGTTCAAAGCACAGAGGGAAGAGATATTGATGCGTAGCTTATTAAATCTGCGCGATAGTTTATTGAGCCTTTTCTTTTAACGGTTTTAAATCTCAGTTATTGAGCGCTCTTGAAGAGTTTCATTGTTTTGACTGTAGTAAACGAACGCAACACGCAGTTTGAAAGCTGAACGGAGGATGACAGACAGCCGCAGCTTCAATTTAACGACTTAAATATTCATCTGTACCTCACATTAAACTATGAAACGGCTTCAGAACACTTGGACTTTGACTTTATGGTGCTTTATAATGCTTTTGTGCTTTCGTGGGGCTTAACAATAACACAGAATAGTATACACACAATATCGGATTTGGATCGGTCTCATCTCTCCGATACCCGATCCACAGAAAATGACCGGATCGGAGCCGATACCGATCCTGAGTATCGGATCGATGCATCCCTACTTTTTTGTAGCTGTGAAGTAAATTGCAAATCATATGTAGTACCTACTATAATTGCACAATTTTGTAAGCAGTGAAACAGACACGGTATGGAGGCATATTTTCCATTGCACCATACTACATATCGAGTAACTAATTGAATGTGTTAAAAGACAATTGTATATGAATATATACAAAGATCAGAAGAGGTGACATGAGATATAAGTGATATTGATTCTCACAACCTACATGGGACTGTTTGTGACTGGATGTAAATGAGACTGTACTACATAGTTTTTTTGCAAGATGTTGCCATTAAATAGAATTCAGCAGCTATTTACACTTACACCTTAGCCGATTTTCTCTTTGCTTAACCGTTCTATCCTGTGCCGATCTGGGCCAGTCGGCACGGATACGGTTTCATTTTCCACTGTGGTGCTGATAACGGAGCTCTTTGGAATGTAATACAAATGCGTCAGTCGTTGCCATGGTAACACAAGTGTAATGTAAATCAAAAGTGTATGTTTATCACAATGTTGTACCAGGGTCAACAAAGATGTTGATCCAGGAACATGTCGCACTTGGTAAAATCAGGTTCTGCATTGTCGCATGTCATTTGTTCTGTTGTCAGAAATGGCTCAAATGAGTGTAAAATGGGGCATCCAAATAGGTGTATTACTGTTTGTACCAAGTAGAAATGGAAACAAGTAGCACTTAGTGCAGACAGTAATGTAATCACATGATGTGTGATTAGAGGTAAAATGCTGTTTGTTATAAAGATGGAAATTGAGCACTGTAGAGCAGTTACTAAAATAGTTTATGCGTTTGCACTTGGTGGGGGAACCTGCTCTTTGCTACTGAGAAATATAATGATCAAATAAAAAAACATAAAAAATGCTGCTCAGAATGTTTAAATTGAATGATCAGCAGAGTGTCATTTTTTTTCTTCAATGTGAAATCTGAAAAAAATAATGGCATACAATGCTAAACCTTGCTGATGGCTCATATTCTGACTTTCTTCCAGACTATAACCATTCTTTTTTTGCTACTTTGACAAAACATCATCTGTTTTTTGTTTTTTAACTTATGAATTACAATATTGCCATTCAAAGAAAAACAGGAAAATGTCATTTTAGGTCATTTGGTGTAGTTTGTGCAAATGTCATTTGTGTTCATTCAGTAATGTCAGGTTTTTATAACCAATTCTATTTATTATTATTTTTCTCTCTCTCTTATATTTCCGTGTTTCAATGTCAATAGTATTTTGTGTGTATTTCATTCTGGTGTTTTAAGTGCGTTCAATCTCTCTGGAACAATAATAAATTTCCCCATTTCAAGGCCTCAGCTTCTTAGAGCCAAATGAGAAACTCCCACATTGCTTGGACTTTTGCCTTAGTGTTAAGGGTGTGGTTTTGATTCATTCATAGCTCACTGATGTTGTCAGAGTTTCATTTTTTATTTTGTTTCATATGTTCTTGTATATTATCACTGCTTTATGCAAACTTTTTTTATCACTAGTTTATATCTATTATTTTATTTACAATGTAAAGTGTAAGATATTCTGCTTTTTTTCCATTATACAAGCACCGTCTATGCATGTCTTTTTAATGTTGGATGTTTTTGAAACCTACAATAGATCTCTTTCTCTGGGGTGACATTACTAACTTTTATTCACCAGAATCTAAAAGTGCCCCAATAACTGATCACATTGACCCTGAGGAGCTCAGTTTGAAGGATGGAAATATGTATTTTACCATAAGAGAGTGTAGACTCCCTCTTTGTGGTTTTTGTAAGATGCATACATTTCTTTTGTGTTTTGAGAATTGTATGTTGAATGTATAAAAATTGCATGAGCTTTATCCCTGAGTGGTGTTAAACATTTGTTGCTGTGCGTTTCTTATTTCAAAAAAGGAACCACAGAGAAACACTAACCCAGGAACTGTTGCTTAAATAGGGATTAAAATAGAATTAAGGACGCTCTCGGGTCACCATAATGCTCTATTGTGACAATGGACATATACATATACTTGTACATGAACTCCTGGAAACTGCCTCTGCAAGTGTCCTTTGCATCATAAAGATAGCTTGTAACGATATTGTATTTTGCAGTGAATTTATAGTTAAATTTAGTTTAGTTATTTAGTCATGTATTTTACCATATTCTTTCAATGTATTTAGAAGTAAATGCTTTTGCCATTATTTTAAAATGTTTTTTTTTTCTAATGTAATGTAAATCCCTATTCATATCTCAAAATATTATGCAATATTCAATTGTTGCAATGTCTGATGACTATGAAATGCAAAAATGTGTATTGAGTTTGAATAAAGTTGCCATTTAAGAAATAGTGGCAAAAGCAATTAATTGTTGCATGTTTTATTTTTGTGTGTGTCTGTTAATAACATTTTATTTTTTTATTACAATTAATCAAAATGAAAATTATTTACTCACCTTCATGTATTTCTGACTTTTTTTTATGAAACACAAAAGCATATATTTTGAGAAGTTAGTCAATGTGGTCCATTGTTATTAGAACTCTATCATTCTTCACGATGAGTAATACAGGTTTGAAATAACACCAGGGTGAGTAAATGATTGGGGGAACCATGCCTTTAAAGAAAAAACAATCAAAGTTGTTTTTTTGTGAAGCCTCACAAAACAAAGCCTAATGTTGTGGGGGAGTTTAATTTAATTTTTTTTTTGATGACGATGATGATTCAGCTTGGTGAAATGTATTGAGGCTTGTACTGTAGCCCTATGCATAGCTTGTTTAAAGTAGGGGTGTAAGAAAATATCGATACACGTGAGTATCGCGATATTTTGTTTGGCGATACTGTATCGAGTCTCAAAAACGGAATATCGATATTTAAAAAAAAAATCATACAGGATTCATGGCAGTTGTTTCGTTTTGAGTTCATATCCCGGCCGCTAGATAGCAGTCTTCATCTTTGAACTTAAACAGTGACAGGAAATACTAGCATTAGAGCACACCACTAATGTTTGCGTTAATATAGTTCGCTGCCAGTAATGGGGGATGAAAGAACTGTTCCAGCTCTCGTTTCGGTGTACAAAGCTGAAGTGTGGAGTCATTTGGGCTTTTGTGGTAATGTCCGCCCCGGGACCGTGGCAGGGAAAGCTGCAGCTTTCTCTCGTGTCGGGGGCACAGTTGCCAAGTCCGCGTATTATACCCGACTTTGGGCTTCTTTTTTTGTAAAGTTGCGGGAAAAAGTCCCTGGTCGCGGGTTGCGTTTTTTGGGCTTTCTTTACAAAATATGGTTGCTTGTTAGGAAAATCTGACGAGCAACTTCGTTTCTTTATTTATGTTCGCCGTATTCTCCAATGCATTGATTGACACGCTGTCTGCTCGCAGTTAATAGCCAACCAGTGCAATAATATAAGAGCCGTAGAGTAATTTGCCATATGTTCCGCTCCTCATTGAAGAAAAATCACATTCAAAAAGAAGGCGCGTGACGCTGTAATCCAAGCGATGATAGAAGTAGACGTAGAGGAGTGGGATGAGTTTCTTTCTTTTAGCCTAATTTTTACAATGTTTTGTAATGTATTAATTATCACGAGCTGTAATATATAAAAAACATGTAGTCGTATCCTAATACTGAGTAAATACATTTGGTTTGAATAGCCTGGTATGGCAAGATGTCTTAAAATATATTTATTTTTTAACATTTAAACTTAGACCACATTATTAGATTACCTTTTGACTTCATGAATACACTTTAATGACAGCTTAATGCTTTTTTAAAAATCTTTTTTATAATATTATTTAATATTTTCTTTTTTACTATAATATATATATATTATAATTTAATATAATATTTTCTATATTTTTCTATAATATTTATGTGGCATTTTGTTTTTTTTATGTAATTTATTGGATAGTTATGTATACATTATTTTATTTTATTTTAAATGGTAGAAAAACCTGTTTTTGACCTCAAAATAAAGCACGTTCCCTCTGTACATGGCTGTGGGGACGAGCAGTTTTGTGGAGCTTGGAATTCTTTATAATTAATTAAAAACAAATATTGCCACATTGATGGCTCAAGAAGGTGTAATTCATTACACATCATTGTTTCATTTTAATATATATATATAAAAATAATTGTAACCAGGTGTTTAAGTGTAATATATCTGTAAAGGCTAGGGACAGAAAAATGGACATTTCCATAGAATGATCCCAATATATTTTAGGCTATAAATATGTGGCTATGTTACAGCTCTCCTTTGAAGCTCTTGTGCTTTTCTCCTTTTTTCCATCTCTCCAATCCTATTCTGCTCACAGGTGAAGATGAGTTTTGTTCCCACTTTTGTTGCAGTTTGCTAATTTTTGTAAAAATAGATAAAAGAGTGGTTTCACTGTAATATGTTGCAGGCTCATTTATTGGTAATAAATAATTGATAAATAATATTGATGATAATAAATCATCAAAAAATATTGGGCTTGTTTTTGAAGCTGCGGTTGCTTATTTGTCTCGCGAGAGTTGGCAACTGTGGTCGGGGGTGTTTTGTGCAGTTGGGCGGTGTTTGCGTCGCGGTCTCTGCGATTCCACGTGGAACAAATACAAACTGAAAAACCTGTGAAATCCAAGTTGAAAGGTTCTGAGAATGTTCAACATCTGTATTTATTTTATTGTTTACATTTGTTTTGTTTTCATTAGGAATCCAGCAAGCACTTTATTTTTCATTAATACTAAGCAGATGTCAGTTTTTGTTCAGATCAAAATGTTATGACATTGTATATTACAATTGTAAACTTAAACTGTGAACCTTTAAAGCAGGGTCTAAAAATATATATGGTCTTTTTTATAAAATACATTTTATACATACATTTAAGTAAAGAATCCTGCAAGCACTTTAATTTTTCCCCCTTGACTCGTGCTGCACAAAAAGTGGTTCAATAACGTTGAATATTACAGGGACTGATTATTGCAAATGCAGATCCCAGTGTGCTCTGGTTAAACAATTTTTATGTATTTATTTATTTCTAAGGTTTGCATATGGTGGTGTGCTCTTAATGACAGCTTTCCTAAAAATATATCCTATTCCTAAAATAAGAAATATCCCAATATATCGCCTTGCTTACAATATCGCAATGTATCGCAATATATCGTATCGCAACCCCTGTATCGTGATACGTATCGTATCGCCAGATTCTTGCCAATACACAGCCCTAGTTTAAAGCAGCAGTTTCTTTGTTAAACACGTGTAAAATATGTATTTGTACTATATATATATATATATATATATATATATATTAGTGCTGTCGAACGATTAATCGCATCCAAAATAAGTTTGTTTACATAATACATGTATGTGTACTGTGTATATTTATTATGTATATAAAAATACAAACGCATGTATGTATTTTGAAAATATTTACATGTATATACATTTATATATTTATATTCTTATATTTTATATTATAAGTATATTTAATATATAAACAACATATTTTTCTTAAATACACTGCCCTCCAAAAGTTTGGAAACACCCCTGGCAAAGTGTGGTTTTGGATGATATCAGCATAAATCCTTATCATTTTTTGATGCAAATACATTAAAGTAACTTGACATTATCATTGAAGACCAGCAATAATAATTTTCATTTTGATTACATAATAATGGCAATATATACATGTCAAAGTCAGACATGCCCCTTTGCCAGCTGTGATGCCTGGTAACTGGTTTAAACTTGGCCCAGGTTTTTAAAAGATTAATATATTATATAATATATTAATATATCAAGTCAATGTTTGAATAAACTGACAGCTCGGATGCCCAGATTATGCAGAGCTGTAATAGCTGCTAATGGTGGATATTTTGATGAATCGAAAATTAAAGTTTTTTCTATGTGTAAACTCTTTATGTAATAAAATATGTTTTCGTAGTTTTCGTAGTTTGTGTTGTCCCTTATCAGTGCAAAATTATCACAAATTAAAAAGGATTCATGCCAATATTGTCCAAAACCCCACTTTTCTAGGGCGTTTCCAAACTTTTGGAGGGCAGTGTATATACATGCATGTGTTTGTATTTATAAATACATAATTTATATACACAGAATACACATATTATGTAAACAAAAACTTTTAATTTTTGACTCAAGTGGGCCGCGTGGGCCATTCGTCTGGGTCAGTGGAGAGATACAGTATATGCTACGTACACTTACTATAATTAATTCTTTATATATATTTACGCAATGGGCCGGCCCACATTGTACAGCAGCCCACGAGGAAAACTCCCGGTGCTCCAGATGGCCAGTCCGCCACTGGTAAGAGCCTATGTTGTGAACTTGACGTTTACTTCACATAACTGGCATTTAGGCAAATCGGTTTATTTTAATTAAGCTGTTCCTAGAAGTCACCATGCCTCACTTCATGTTTAATTTTTGTAATAAAATGTCCTTATTTTGAAACTTGTTAGCAACTTATATTTAAAATTCAATTTAGTGGCTTAAAAATTATTTGTAAAAAAAAAAAAAAAGAAAGCAAACAAAGCAATGTAAGATTGTAGGATTTCCATGATGTGGTAACCTCACCAATAAAGAGTCCTTCTAAAATGCATACATATACACTGTCTTAAACTCTTAGCATCAATCCAAACATAGGCCATACATGCATTACATTTACATTTAGTCATTTGGCAGACGCTTTTATCCAAAGCGACTTACAATTGGGGAATACATAAAGCGATTTTTCTTGAAGAGGCAATCAGACAGAGGAATTGCTCGTAACACCAAGTCTCAGTCATTGTTCAAATAAGTACAAGCTAGCAAGGGAAGGAGAGAAAGATAAAGGGAAAGTGTTTTTTTTTTTAGAACAAGTTTAGGATGAAGTCAAGTAGTGCCGAAAGAGATGAGTTTTCAGTTGTTGCTTGAAGATTGACAGGGATCCAGCATTCCGGATAGGGGTGGGAAGATTATTCCACCATCCAGGAATGGTGAAGGAGAATGTTCTGGAGAGTGATTTTGAGCCTCTCTGTGATGGTACCACAAGGCGTCGCTCACTAGCAGATCTCAGACTTCTGGAGGGGATGTAGATTCGTAATAGTGAGTGGAAGTAGGAGGGTGCTGAGCCTGTGGTCGTTCTGAATGCAAGCATCAGTGTCTTGAACTTGATGCGAGCTGCCACTGGTAGCCAGTGCAATGAGATGAAGAGAGGTGTAACATGGGTTCTTTTGGGCTCGTTGAAGACCAGTCGTGCCGCTGCATTCTGAATCATTTGTATAGGTTTGATTGTGTTTGATGGAAGTCCAGCCTGAAGAGCATTGCAGTAGTCCAGCCTAGAAACGACAAGGGCCTGGACAAGAAGTTGTGCAGCATGCTCTGTCAGAAAGGGCCTGGTTTTTCTGATGTTGTGTAGCGCAAACCTGCAAGATCGAGCAGTCTTTGCATTGTGCACTTTGAAGGTCAGCTGGTCATCAAAGATTTACACCAAGATTTCTGACCGAAGTTGATGGGGTAATTATTGATGTGCCTAACTGAATCGAGAAGTCATGCTGTAGAGTCGGAGTGGCAGGGATGACAAGAAGCTCAGTCTTCACCAGGTTGAGCTGTAGGTGATGTTCTTTCATCCATGCCGAGATGTCCGCCAGGCAGCCTGAGATCCGTGCAGCTACCGTTGGATCATCTGGTTGAAAAGAGAGATAGAGCTGTGTGTCATCGGCGTAGCAATGGTAGGAGAAGCCATGTGCCTGTATGATGGGTCCCAGTGATGTAGTGTATGTGGAGAAGAGGAGGGGTCCAAGAACCGATCCCTGAGGAACCCCAGTGACTAGTTGATGTGCTTTGGATACCTCCCCTCCCCAGGCCACCCTGAAAGACCTACCGGTGAGATAGGATTCAAACCAGCGAAGTGGAATCTCAGTGATGCCCAGCGATGAGAGGGTGGACAGGAGGATCTGATGATTGACAGTGTCAAAAGCAGCAGAAAGATCCAGCAGAATGAGGACTGATGATTTGGAATCGGCCTTTGCAATTCGCAGGGCTTCAGTGACTGAGAGTAGCGCAGTCTCTGTTGAATGGCCACTCCTGAAACCTGACTGTTTAGCATCCAGTTTGTTGTACTGTGAAAGAAACAGTGAGAGCTGGTTGAAGACAACTCGTTCGAGTGTTTTCGCTACAAATGGAAGGAGAGAGACAGGTCTGTAGTTTTCTAAAAGAGAAGTGTTTAATGTAGGTTTTTTGAGCAGTGGGGTTACCCGAGCCTGCTTGAACGCTGTGGGGAAGATGCCAGTGCGGAGAGATGTGTTGATAATGTGTGTGAGTGCCGGTAAGAGTGTGGGAGAGATTGCTTGGAGAAGGTGAGAGGGGATTGGGTCAAGAGGACATGTTGTAGGATGGCTGGAGAGGAGAAGTTTGGATACTTCCGCCTCGGTGAGGGGACAGAAGGAGAAGATGGGAGTTTGATCAGTGGATGTGGTTGGTTGGAGGTCCTGTGTGTGTGGAGGTGAGAACTGGTTACTGATTGTTCTAGTTTTGTCTGTGAAAAAAGTGGCAAAGTCGTCAGCTGTTATAGAAGTGGTGGGCGGCGGTGGAGGGGGACAGAGGAGAGAATTAAATGTTCTGAAGAGATTACGCATGTCTGGAGCGCTGTTGATCTTGTTGTGGAAATGTGAGGATTTGGCAGTGTGGACTTCAGTAGAGAAAGATGAAAGCAAAGACTGATACCTAGTCAGGTCCGACGGATCGTTTGATTTGCGCCATTTTCTCTCTGCCACTCTGAGTTTGGTCCGATGCTCATGAAGAACATCGGATAACCAGGGGTTAGAAGGGGCAGCCCGTGCTGGCCTGGAGGAGAGAGGACAAATGTCGTCTAGACAAGAGGTTAAGGTAGAGCATAAAGTGTCAGTAGCTGCATTCACATCCAGAGATGTGAGATGGGTAGGTGAGGGAAGAGAGGAGGATACTACAGAGGAAAGAAGGGTGGGGGAAAGGGAGCGTAGGTTACATCTGAAAGTAACCGGTAAGGGAGATGGTGGCACCCGGGTAGCAAAATGTAAGGTAAATGTAATGAAGAAATGGTCAGAGATATGTAGTGGTTGTACCAGAATGTTATCTGTAGTACAGTTGCGTGTGTAAATTAAATCAAGTTGGTTGCCTGATTTGTGCGTGCTAGTAGTGGTAAGGCGTTTGAGATCAAATGAAGCTAGGAGTGAATGGAAGTCTGTAGCATAAGGCCTGTCTAGGTGAATGTTGAAATCGCCAAAGACTAAGAGTGGAGTGCCATCCTCCATGAAAGAGGACAGCAGGCCGTCCAGCTCCTCTAGGAAGGTGGCTAGAATTTGGCCAGGGGGACGGTAGATTACTACTATCTGGAGTTTTATAGGAGCTGTTACAGTAATCGCATGAGATTCAAATGAGTTGTGATTGCCTAGGGGAGAGTGGGTTGAGTATTTCCAATTGTTTGAAATGAGCAGACCAGTGCCCCCACCCCAGCCAACTTGCCTTGGGGTGTGAGAGAAAGAGAAATTGTGAGAGAGAGCAGCCGGGGTAGCTGAGTATTCTGGACGAATCCAGGTCTCAGTCAAGCCCAAGCCGAGTGTGGATTGTAAGGAAAAAGCAGAAATGAAGTCAGCTTTGTTGACAGCTGACTGGCAATTCCAAAGACCCACAGAGAAAGAAAGAGGTGTAGTAGAAGATGTAGCGATAGGGCACAGGTTAGCAGGATTACGTTGCCGTCTGCGTGTGTTTTTAGAGCGTGGTTGAGAGAGAACCGGAATGGTTTGGAAACATGATAGAGGTGGAGGGATAGAGGATAGGGAAGGAGAGTGTGTGAGGGAAGATAGAAATGATACTTAAGTGTGAGCTCGGTGTCGTTGCTCGGTTGAAGTCGCGCAGGAAAAGTTGTCCGTCTTTACACTCGTTGGTCTTCACACGAGGAGGCTGAGCACGACGGCTGAACGCTTCCGCAGACGCTTCCACGTCAGCGCTCTGACATCAAATAAATACAGTCTAGGAGACTAGAGTGAAAACAGCTGAGGCCAGCTTCTGCTCAGCACAGCCAATAACCTTAAAGGACTGCTAATTGCTGGATACGAAACTAAACACTTCGCACAATCACACAGGCTCCTTCTTAGCTGAGGCGCAAATTATTCTAATTACCAGTAAGTGCAATCAAACATATAAACCTCAACGAAAATAGACAATAGAAATAGGTAGGAAACGAAGTATTCGTTCCTAGCAGCAAGTAAATAATTTAAACAACAGAACTGCGAAAAAGTATTACAACACTTACGCGAGCTGCCGTCCTTCTCTTCTGGTGACTAATCGGCTTTCCCAACTTATAACAGCCACCAAGCAGTTTAAATACTTTAACAGTCGCTGAGGCCGGCTTCTGCTCAGCACAGCCAATAACCTTAAAGGACTGCTAATTGCTGGATACGAAACTAAACACTTCGCACAATCACACAGGCTCGTTCTTAGCTGAGGCGCAAATTATTCTAATTACCAGTAAGTGCAATCAAACATATAAACCTCAACGAAAATGCACAATAGAAATAGGTAGGAAACGAAGTATTCCTTCCTAGCAGCAAGTAAATAATTTAAACAACAGAACTGCGAAAAAGTATTACAACACTTACGCGAGCTGCCGTCCTTCTCTTCTGGTGACTAATCGGCTTAAGTAAACATACATGTACCATCTCTGCAAAAACATCAGCAATGTACACTTTTAAATAGAAAAAAAAAAAAACTCCTTTAGACTGGGCTCGAAATGACACATTTCCCAACCATGACACTGCACAATGTGTTCAGCAGGTGAGCCATGCTTGCTATTGCTAACTCTCTCTACCACATGGCTTTACTTAAACCTAAAACACCCTAGCATCCCTAGTGATAAGGAAGAAAACTGCCCACAAAATTCTTATTAACAGGCTCATGTCTGGCCCACACTGGGCCATCATTGGATTAATGTGGGCACAGGGGCGTAAATTTCATCTAACAGTAGGGGGGGACAATAAACATAAAATTTCTCAAGAGCAGTTTTTGAAGGGGACACAAATAATACAGCAAAAATTGTTCTTGTAAGGATGTATACACAGAGGAAAGCTACTACTATTAGTGTAGCAGGGAGACTAAGCCGTGATTTTAATGACAAATGTCGAGAGCGCATTATTGTAGCGTGAAAGCGTGTGTTTGGGCTAGTCAGAAATACAAAAGACGGTCATCAATCGTCATTCTCTAGTGGCGCAGATGGTAAAACGTGTGTCGTACCTCTTTTTGACGTGAACGACACGGGTTCGAGTCCACCCTTTTTGGCGAACTTTTTTTCTCCCTTTTCAAATTTCACATCACATCAGAAAAGCATTTATTTTCCATTAAAAAGAAGGAAATAATCAAAAAGTTGAAAATAAATTAACGGGTAGGTGTAGGGAGGGCTTTATTGTCCCATTAAGGTGGCATCCATTTAATAATTGTAATTAATATTAAAATTTACACTCAATAACTTATTGCATGTTTTATAATGTACTACAATACTGAGGTGCAGATAATTGCCACTATTTGCAATAAATAGTATAAATAGAAGAAAAGCCTGCTATTTTAACATAGTGAAAATAGAGTAGCTATTTGTGCAAATAGCCCCTGCTTTAAAATAATGCGCGAGCGGGAATCTCTTCCCTAGCAGCAGATTTTCTTTGCTCTCGCACAAAACCGGATGCGCGCTCCCAGAAACACGCTGCTCTCGCAAAGAGAAAATAATCACTTCATCCGATGTTTAAGTGAATAAAATAGCAAATTGACAACCTTACTTACTGGAGTTCCACAACTACTGAGATTCTCTCTCTCACCGGACTTGTGTGTGTGATATAAAAGAGGAAAGCATTTGGACCAAAGCAAGGGAGGGGGAGACTCAAAATGTTTCTAAACTTAAAACGCATTTTTGCCCCGTTTGCGTTTGTGTTGTTTTACTACTTACACAATTATTTTAAGTATAAAACATTATTTACAATACACAGCGTGGTTATTTAACTCATATTTTTAGGGGGGGACAACCCTATGATAGGGGGGTCTTGTCCCCCCTGACCCCCCTTGGGATTTCCGCCTATGTGTGGGCAGTCCCATAGTTTGGGCTGCTCACAGAGAGCCTGCAGTGAGCCCAAAGCTGTGAGCCTCGCCTGGGCAAGCCTGCACATGTTTGCAGGGGCACTGTCATTAACATTAGCAGGGATTAAAGTTCTCCGTCGCTACGACGGATTTCCGTCAATTGCTGCGGGTCTAGGACGGATTTCCGTCAATTGCAGGGTTTCGCCTGTCCTTAATGTCTTAAATTCACTTTTCATAATTTTAAGGCCATAAATATGCTTACATTTATCAAATAGTGTAATAAACGTCTTCATTTTAGTTTGAATAGGTCTTAAATTAAGGAAAGACGAGGTGTATTCAGCCTGCTGAGGGGGGGGGGTGTTCAGAGTGGAGCGAAAACTCGTTCCTCTCTCCGCTCTAAGTGTTCTGTAATCACTCCGCTCTGGGTCCACTCACCGAAAAACTGCTCCGTGTTCACTCCATTTTAAAAGTTATCAGGGATTAAAGTTTTTTGTCGCTGCAACAGATTTCCATCAATTGGAAAAAATGAGGGGAAAAGAAAGATGTAGCGCACTGTTGTTGTTTTGCAGGTGTTCTGACGATTTGTGCTACCCGTTCAGATTGTGCTGCCTCCCATTAAAAAGATAGGTAGCACCATTGTTGCCAATTTGGGGATTTTGTCGCCAAATTTAGCTACTTTCTCATTGTTGCTGCGACTTTTATTGATTTTTTGCGACAATGAGCTATTTTAGCTATATTAGATTTCTATATACTATGAGATTTTTTATTTTTTACTTGGCCACATGCCCGCAACCTCTCACGTTTGCTCTCAATCATGCCAATAGTGCGTTCGACTTTAAGCGGCGCTGCACAGAATGATCAGTGTATGACATCAAAGTACCGCGAGAGCCATTCGAAAGCATAGGATCCGTCTGCTCTCTTATCGCTCTCGCGGTACTTTGATGTCATACACTGATCATTCTACCGCTTAAAGTCAAACGCGCCTAATGAGTCTGCACAGTGAACACACATCAGTACATCTGCCATTCAGATATGATGACACACACCACCATTTCATTATAAGCATCAAGATGACGGAGAAAAAATATGATTAGCCTACATCAGGGCACCAACTACTCAGTGCATGAACATCTTGTTTTACCACAGACACAAAAGTTATACCACAATTCATGCACAATCATGTCAAACAGATACTGAGAGACACAGTGCATCATCGTGTCATGTGTGCTGGGATGCAGTATTTTGCACTTACTTTGTAGTAATAGAGTGTGTTGACTGAAACAAGTTTGTATGAATAAAGGTTTTGTTTTTGGGGAATCGTAATATCTCTTATCTGTTGTATTTGAGCAGGACAGGGATGTGTCACTTTGGTGACACATGAAACAAATGCCCAACATTGTGTCTTTACATCATTTCCATCATGTTTGATGTGCTTGCAAATCACAGGAAGAATTTACTGATTCAAATGCGTCATGTAGAGTTACAAGTAGGCCTAAGCACTTCCTAATTTCACTTCAGATTTTTTTGTTATGGCCTACTTCATCTTTTGATATATTTTTTATACTGTCATCATTTGTAAAGTATATATATATATATTTACTTTCCTTTACCCTTACCAAATTTACCTGTATTTACTTTCTTTTCATATTTGGCGACTTTTTTTGAAAAATGGAGACTTTTGAGGGTGGTTCTAGAGATTTTCTGAGGGAGGGGTTTGGCAACACTGGGTAGCACAAAACGATAGCGAAAAATGCTTCCTATCAGATTGTGCTACCAGCATCTTATTCATGTGGTTTGAGGCTTTTTTTAATGTCCATACCTACCCCTACCCTAAACCTACCCGTCCACACATACCCTTACCCTAAACTTACCCTTAAATCAATGCAAATATATCATTGGTAGCACAATCTGATAGGTAGTATGCAGGGGCGCAACTGCACATTTGCCTAGGGGTATGCAAGATCAGTGTCGGCGCCCCCCTGCATTCTAGTGATCCTCAAATCTGGCTCGCAAGATCCACTTTCCTGCAGAGTTTAGCTCCAACCCTGATCAAATTTGAGTTTTTGAGTATCCCTGTAGTAGCCTCTAACACCAACTCACGTAGAAAGCTTTCTGCAAGTCAATGACCAAAAGCCCTTTACTAGTGCATGGAAGGATACAAACTCATAAGGAGTGTAAAAAGTGACAAAGGTTTGAACCCCCTCCCCCCTTTTTTAGTACCATAGGGAAAAAAGTGAAAAGTTAAAACAAGAAAAAAAAGAAAGAAAAGTGTGTCACATAACATCCCCTTTAACTACCGATGGCAAACCCCAGATAGTAGAACACTTTTTTTTTTATTCATTTTTATTTTCAAACGCATGTAATATTGCTCATTTTTTAGTTAGGTAATTTGAATATATAATTTGCCTCAAAACTATTAATATTTTTGCACATTTTTACATAGTAAAATTTATTTTAAAGAACATATGCATTTTTTTTTTTCATTTTTACTTAAAGAGATAATTCATGGAAAATGTGCCATGCTAAGTGGAAGATTTCTGCCAAGATTTCACCTGGTAGAAAAACAAATACTATTAAAATGAATGTTATGATTCCCACTATGGCCACTAAATGACAGCAGAGGATCATTTATTGTCTCCTTTACCATTTCCACTCTGTAATATAGTTCTTTTCACATGTTTTGATAATGGATTTATATTTAGACATTATAAAATCACTATTATAACATTTAAAAATCTTTTTTTGTCAAAGTTCAGCATTGTTTTGTATTGAGTTATGAAGTAGCAAGAGTTTTCAACTCATTGAATCTACTTGAATTACACAGATGGCCTATTTTGAATTTACAACGGCAATTTTCAGTGAAAAGTGGCTAGTTTGTATCCTTGTTTACAATCTTATCAGTTTCTCTCAAATGTAAATCAAATGGCCATTCACAAACATGTTTATTTATTTATTTAGCAATAGAGATACTCAGAAATAAACTGATATTAATCACTTTTCCCTCTTAGGCAGTGGCTGAGCCAGGATGTTTTCATAGGGGTAGCCAGGAAGGGGGCAGCAGCAGCAGAAATCTTAATTATTTCAATATTGAAATGGATTTGACTATAAAGTACTGGACTATTTTAGTGCCTAAAACACAACTGAATACCATTAATTTGTCCTTAATTGTAATTGAGGTAGTTGTGAATTACATCAAGTAATACCGAGTGAATTACAATTTTGGTTTTATTTTTGTATTAGCTAGGCTTTTAATAAAAGGGCTCACTATAGCTTTATTGCTCAGGAAGCTTGGTTCTGGGTCTTAACACCCCCAAAATCTTGTTCTCCAGAGTCCATCATTGCATAGGCCCACTCATGGATGAGACATGCAGATAAATATAGTCAACCTTCACTGAATTTTATATAATCACTGAACTCTGAAAAAGTTTTCAGTCAATGTTTAACATTCTATTAGTAGTCAAAATGAATTCATTGCAGCACTTTTGTCATACCTAAATCGAGCTCTGTACAAAGGAAAATAATGTAAGAATGTAAAATGAGTTATTTCATGCATTTAAATATGGTTTCATTTTCATACTTTACAAATTAACGAAAAATAAGCGCATATTTTCTAGCATATTTGGTCTACTTGTGCATTAAATTATAAATAAAAATTTACATAACCTATCATCTTGCGTCCTATTGTGATCTCGAATTGCAGAATATTTCAGTAGGCTGCAAGCATTTAAATCTAATGCACATACATGCATGCACAGTTTTGCAGTTTTCATTGCCATTTTGGTAATTTCGTGACTAAACTGACGATGTATGCTCGCAGTTCCTAGTGCGGTTTATTTATGAAGTGAGCGTGCGCCTCATATTAACGTACAGTTGAAGAGCGCGCGCCGTGAGCACAGTAACGTCTGACAGAATAGGAAAGTTGGTTTAATGACATATAACAATATCTCATCAGACCGCAGTTCCCTGTTGTTCTACTGAAGCTCATTTGGCACCTGTAGCCTACCTTTTCCGCGCTTGTGTGACTCGCGCCTGGTGCTGAGGGAAAGCTGAAGTGCGCGTCTGAAAAGTCTCCGGTTTGTTGTGGTAGCAAAGAGATACGGCCGTTCCGCGTCTTAATAAGTTTTTAATAAATACATTTTTGAACTCATTAAAATGCTAAAAACTGTTGAATACAAATGTTGCATTGATTATTTTTAATAACTAAGCTTTTGATTATTTATAACGTTTTATTAAAGAAGATTTTCACAGAATGATTTAGGCAAAATGGCGCCCCCCTATGTGTGGCGCCCCTATGCACTGCATACTCTGCATACCCCGTTGTTGCGCCACTGGCTACAGGTCAACCTGATCTCACAGAATTCCGTGTAATGACCACGGACCCTTAACTCCGAATCTGTGGTGGCATCACGGAATCGCCGAAAATTCCGTGATGGGCTCACAGAAGTGATACCAATGCAAGTCAGAGACAGACATCAGCCGTGGTCCACGCACGGATCCACTGGTTGTCACCAACGCCATACTGGGAATTTTATCGTTATAATTAAATTATATATTGGGTATCAACATTGCCATTATTGCATATATGTTGGGGTGTGATTTTTCAATGTAAACAGCCACAACAGTTTTATTTATATTACATTACACATTTATGAGCACGTAACCCAACCCCTGCCCCTAAACCTACCATTTGTCAATAAAACAGAAGATATAACAGACAGACACAACTACCGTCATAATTTATTCAAAAAGTATTAATGTTCCAAGTCTTCCGAGGCAAAACCATTGATTTGTGAGAGGAATAGACGCGATCGCTGTCTCCGTCTGCTGTAAAAGCTCTTCTTATGTGCTGCAGTCTCTGTGCGTAAATTCAAAAAATGCCGCCAGAAGAAGCCTTATGTCAGCTTTGGTTGTGAAATGCCATTGGCTGTTGCGTGTCTCGTGATCGATTGCGTCATGCTGTTGTGACAGTCTATTGGCTCTTGTATGTCTCGTGACCGATTGCGTCATGCTACGGGACGGGAGTATCTTTTTGAATGAGATGTGAGCGCGTTAACGCCGGAGCGGGATCATTTTCAGGATTAAAACCTTGTGTTTTCTCTCTTCTTCGCATAAAGACTTCGTATGGCTTCAGAAGACTTGGAATGCAACACAACTTGTTTGTAATGCTTTTATACTGCTTGTTTATGGTCAGTTTTTGCAATAAATACCTGTGACTGCACTTATCTTTGCCTGTTACACTGGCATAAAGTTGGCTTGACGTTGGACGTTCGATATTCGCATATTTAGGGACCGTCTCTAAAGTTACATGCGATATTGGTATACACTTTTCTAACTTCAATAGCATTTGAGCAGAATGACTTACAGTCATAAAAACAACTGTAAACTGATCATCTAGGTGTCAACTATAATGCACACCTTTTACATTTTTGATATTTATTAAAATCTACTGTAAATCATGTGTAAAAATGGCTATTTTTCACCACTGAATGGGCTCAAACGCAAATTTAAAGCTCAATAGCATTTGAGGAGAATGACTTACAGTCATAAAAACAACTGTAAACTGTTCATCTAGGTGTCAACTATAATGCACACCTTTTACATTTTTGATATTTATTAAAATCTACTGTAAATCATATGTAAAAAATGCTATTTTTCACATAAAAATGGGCTCAAATGCAAATTTAAAGCTCAATAGCATTTGAGCAGAATGACTTACAGTCATAACACAAACTGTAAACTGTTCATCTAGGTGTAAACTATAATGCACACCTTTTACATTTTTGATATTTATTAAAATCTACTGTAAATCATATGTAAAAATGGCTATTTTTCACATAAAATGGGCTCAAATGCAAATTTAAAGCTCAATAGCATTTGAGCAGAATGACTTACAGTCATAACACAAACTGTAAACTGTTCATCTAGGTGTCAACTATAATGCACACCTTTTGCATTTTTTATATTTATTAAAATCTACTGTAAATCATATGTAAAAAATTATATTTTTCACTACAAAATGGGCTCAAACGCAAATTTAAAGCTCAATAGCATTTGAGGAGAATGATTTACAGACATAAAAACAACTGTAAACTGTTCATCTAGGTGTCAACTATAATGCACACCTTTTACATTTTTGATATTTATTAAAATCTACTGTAAATCATATGTACAAATTGCTATTTTTCACATAAAAATGGGCTCAAATTCAAATTTAAAGCTCAATAGCATTTGAGGAGAATGACTTACAGTCATAGAAACAACTGTAAACTGTTTGAAAAATAGCAATTTTTACATATGATTTACAGTTTATTTTAATAAATATCAAAAATATAAAAGGTGTGCATTATAGTTGACACGTAGATGAACAGTTTACAGTTGTTTTTATGTCTGTAAGTCATTCTCAAATGCTATTGAGCTTTAAATTATGGCATATTTTACATTTGAGCCCATTTGGTAGTGAAAAATAGAATTTTTTTACATATGATTTACAGTTTATTTTAATAAATATCAAAAATGTAAAAGGTGTGCATTATAGTTGACACCTAGATGAACAGTTTACAGTTGTTTTTATGTCTGTAAGTCATTCTCAAATGCTATTGAGCTTTAAATTATGGCATATTTAACATTTGAGCCCATTCGGTAGTGAAAAATAGCATTTTTTTACATATGATTTACAGTTTATTTTAATAAATATCAAAAATGTAAAAGGTGTGCATTATAGTTGACACCTAGATGAACAGTTTACAGTTGTTTTTATGTCTGTAAGTCATTCTCCTCAAATGCTATTGAGCTTTAAATTTGCGTTTGAGCCCATTTTGTAGTGAAAAATAGCATTTTTTTTTACATATGATTTACAGTAGATTTTAATAAATATAAAAAATGTAAAAGGTGTGCATTATAGTTGACACCTAGATGTACAGTTTACAGTTGTTTTTATGACTGTAAGTAATTCTGCTCAAATGCTATTGAAGTTAGAAAAGTGTATACCAATATCGCATGTAACTTTAGAGACGGTCCCTAAATATGCGAATATCGAACGTCCAACGTCAAGCCAACTTTATGCCAGTGCCTGACACGTGTTTTATATTGTTCAGAGGTGGGTAGGTTTAGGGTAGGGGTGGGTTAGATGCTCCAGTGAAAGTATAAATTTATATACAAATATAACTGCATCGGAGTCACTCTTTTTACGTGGTCCACACACGTCAATTGAGGCAGCGCTGGTGTTGAACCAGTGGATCCGTGCGTGGACCACGGCTGATGTCTGTCACTGACTTGCATTGGTATCACTTCTGTGAGCCCATCACGGAATTTTCGGCGATTCCGTGATGCCACCACAGATTCGGAGTTAAGGGTCCGTGGTCATTACACGGAATTCTGTGAGATCAGGTTGTGCATATAGGCGAACTAGGCAGCCGCCTAGGGCTGCAGCACAGTCAGGGCGGCAAAAAGGACAGATATATCTTTTGGACATTCGTTTGGAATTATTGCACTCATATGATATCAACAGTTATCACCCCTTAGTTATTCTAAATCTAAATTAACTTTGCTTCATCAATGCCGCTCCCATGCCGCCCCCCACCTGAGCGGCGTCATAGGCTACTCTACATGCAAAACATCCTAATGTAGCCTACATTCATAAATGTCATCAAAACGAATAAAACTATCCAGACATGAATGACTTTTGCTGCTGGTGATGTCTGATGAGTTTTAAAGCCCTGACACGCGCTTCTGAGAGGTGAGATTATAGCCTAATGTACAGTATGTGTGTGAGAGAGAAAGCGCGGGGGATACATAGATAATAGATAAAACAAGTGTAATGCTATCTATTAAATAGGCCTACGTACATCCAAACAGTGTTTTGTTTTTGTTTTAGCCAAGTAGAATACTAAATATTTAGCCTTTATCATATTTATAAGTCTATACAGTGTTTAATTTGTGGAATAAAGCGGGGTGACGGATCCGGCATCAGAGGATGGAGGGTAAGGGATCATTCGCGCAATCACTTGGTTGACCCACTTAAGTGATTACCAGCTCGCATCAGTTGCTTTTATAGTGTGCACATATACTCTAAAAATCACGGTTATCTTATTGCAAGGTTTTTTTTAGTGTTTGGGTAGTTTTTGTGTAACCCAGCTCTATAGGACAATGAGTGCAAGCAGATATTTTGCATTCTCTTCGGGTGAGAGCAGTTCTCAGTGCCGCTGACTTATTTCTTTGGTCAAATATAGGTTTGTTTCATTTAATCTATAAAACAGTAAACCATTTTTATTATGCAAAGCAAACCAAGTCACCTAAACGAGGCGCATCCGTCTTTTTGCGACCATGACATTTTTGCTAAAATGCTTGTTAAACGAGTTTAAATGTAAGAAATGTTGTATATATGTATAAACGGTAAAATATGGTGTATTAAGAACTGTATTTGACGAAAATAAAGGTATTTAAGCAAGAAAGAAAGAAAGAATTAAAAAATATCAAAATAAATGAAAAACTAAAACAAAACGAAACCAACAGCAACTAAATAAAATAATCAAAAATAAATAATCGTTTTATAATCAATCTCAGCATGCTTTAATTTTTGTGTCGCTAGTGATTTGTCAATAAGCTTAAATTAAAATGTCTTTGGTCTGCGCTCTGGAAGTGTTCTGTTAATTCTGCTAAACTTTAATTACTAAAATAAAATAAAATGGAAACTAAACTGTATAAAAACTATAGACTAGAAAACTGGTCACAAAATAAAAACTAAACTAAAATTAACCAAATTATTAAAAAATAAAAACGAAACTGAAATTTATAGCGAAAATTGAAAGCAATATTAAAATAAAAACGATTTTAAAAATGCAAAACTATAATATCCCTGACATGAACGTCTTTCATTGGAGGAAGGGGATCCGCCAAATGAGATGATCGGAATTCGGAGGCGCCGGATCCGGACCGGGTTTGTTCAGATTGAGCCCCGACTACAAATAGCTGTGCACACCAGCTGTTTTGCGCTGCTCACCGGGAATTCCCCCAAATCTTCCCATGGCCACTTCAAGCTTGTACACTTAATTTGCGTTTGCAGCTATACTAGTGGTTATTTATTTATTATTATTATTATTTTTTTTTTTACGTTGCAGAGTAGGGGGAAAAAATAATAATCAGAAAACATGCCCGTCTCTGCTTTTATTTTAATGCAGTTGTATGTATGAATAAACAAATTCTCCAGTCTTTCACATGCATCTTTAAAATCGTATTTAATTATGAGAGTGAAGTGGGGGCGGCATGGCAGGGTTTTGCCTAGAGCGGCAGTTGAGCTTGCGCCGGCCCTGCCCGCAGTCAATTTTGATATTCTAGGTATTATCAAACGGCCAGAGTTTTGAGAACGCAGCGGACGTGGAGGACTATAATGTGATAGGAGCTTGCTCAAGTACTGAGGAGCTAAGCCATTCAGGGCTTTATAAGTCATGAACAAGATTTTAAAATCTATACCATGTTTGATAAGGAGCCAGTGCAGTGTTGACAGAACCGGGCTAATATGGTCACACTTCCTTGTTCTAGTAAGAACTCTAGCTGCTGCATTTTGGACCAACTGTAGTTTGTTGATCAAGCGTGCAGAACAACCACCCAGTAAAGCTTTACAATAGTCTAATCTTGAGGTCATAAACGCATGAATTAGCATTTCTGCATTTGACGTTGAGAGCATAGGTCGCAATTTAGATATGTTTTTGAGATGGAAGAACGCAGTTTTACAGATGCTAGAAACATGGCTTTCAAAAGAAAGATTGCTATCAAACAGCACACCTAGGTTCCTAACTGATGAAGAAGAAGAATTGACAGAGCAGCCGTCAAGTGTTAGATAGTGTTCTAAGTTATTACATGTGGGGTTTTTAGGTCCGATAATTAACACCTCTGTTTTTTCAGAATTTAGCAGTAAGAAATTACTCGTCATCCAGTTTTTTATATCGACTATGCATTCCGTTAGTTTCTCAATTTGGTGTGTTTCATCGGGCCGTGAAGAAATATAGAGCTGAGTATCATCAGCATAACAGTGAAAGCTAACACCATGTCTCCTGATAATATCTCCCATGGGTAGCATGTAAAGCGTGAAAAGTAACAGCCCTAGTACTGAGCCTTGAGGTACTCCATTCTGCACTTGTGATCGATATGATACCTCTTCATTCACTGCTACGAACTGATGGCGGCCAGATAAGTATGATTTGAACCATGCTAAGGCACTTCCACTAATGCCAACAAAGTTTTCTAGTCTATTTAAAAGAATGTTGTGGTCGATGGTGTCGAACGCAGCGCTAAGATCCAGTAGAACTAATAAAGAGATACAACCACGATCAGATGATAGAAGCAGATCATTTGTAACTCTAATGAGAGCAGTCTCAGTACTATGATACGGTCTAAATCCTGACTGGAATTCCTCACAGATACCATTTTTCTCTAAGAAGGAATATAATTGTGAGGATACTACCTTTTCTAGTATCTTTGACAGAAAAGGGAGATTTGAGATCGGTCTGTAATTAACTAGATCTTTGGGGTCAAGTTGTGTTTTTTTAATGAGAGGCTTAATAACAGACAATTTGAAGGTTTTGGGGACATATCCTAATGACAATGATGAATTAATAATAGCCAAAAGAGGATCTATGACTTCTGGAAGTAGCTCTTTTAGTAGTTTAGATGGAATAGGGTCTAACATACATGTTGTTGGTTTAGATGATTTAACAAGTTTATACAATTCTTCCTCTCCTATAGTAGAGAATGAGTGGAATTGTTCCTCAGGGGATCTATAATGCACTATCTGATGCGATACTGTAGCTGACGGCTGCATGGTTACAATTTTATCTCTGATAGTATCGATATTGGAAGTAAAGTCATAAAATCATTACTGCTGTGCTCTTGGGAAATGCCAACACCTGTTGATGCTTTATTTTTCGTTAATTTAGTGACTGTATTGAATAAATACCGGGGGTTATGTTTGTTTTCTTCTAGAAGAGACGAAAAGTAATCAGATCTAGCAGTTTTTAATGCTTTTCTGTAGGATAGGATATTTTCCCGCCAAGCTTTACGAAATACCTCTAGTTTTGTTTTCCTCCAGCTACGCTCCATTTTCCGGGCTGCTCTCTTTAGGGTGCGAGTGTGCTCACTATACCACGGTGTTGGACTCTTTTCCTTAATCTTCTTTAAGCGTTACGTTTTTCTGCGCTGTTGGATATGCTGAGGAATTGAGATAAATCAGGAAGATTATTTACAAAGCAGTCTTTTGTGCTAGAAGTGATGGTTCTACCATACTTGTAACAAGGAGTAGAATTTACAGTTTTAGCTATATGGAGTTTACACAAGACTAGATAATGATCTGAGATATCATCGCTTTGCTGCAGAATTTCAACACCACTAACATCAATTCCATGTAACAGTATTAAATCTAGAGTATGATTTCGACAATGAGTAGGTCCTGAAACGTGTTGTCTAACCCCAATAGAGTTCAGAATGTCTATGAATGCTGATCCCAATGCATCTTTTTCATTATCGACATGGATATTAAAATCGCCAACAATTAAGACTTTATCTGCAGCCAGTACTAACTCAGATAGAAAATCAGCAAATTCTTTAATAAAGTCTGTGTGGTGCCCTGGTGGCCTGTATACAGTAGCCAGTACAAACATCACAGGGGATTTATCACTAACACGTGTTTCTCTAGATAATGTTATACGCAGCACCATAACTTCAAATGAGTTATACTTAAAGCCTGCCCTCTGAGAAATACTGAGAATATTGCTATAAATTGTAGCAACACCTCCCCCTTTACCTTTTGGACGTGACTCATTTTTATAGCAGTAATCTTGGGGGGTAGACTCATTTAAAGTAATGTATTCATCTGGTTTTAGCCATGTTTCTGTCAAACAGAGCAAATCTAGGTTATGATCATTAATCAAATCATTTACAAAAAGTGCTTTTTTAGAAAGGGACCTGATATTCAGTACGCCAAGTTTTATCAATTGTTTCTGTGTATTGTAAAAAAAATATATATTTGTTGAACATCAATTAAATGGTTACTCATAAATTGGTTTGGACGTTTTCTGTATTTCATTCTGGTGTTTTAAGTGTGTTCAATGTCTCTGGAACGACAATAAATTTCCCCATTTCAAGGCCTCAGCTTCTTAGAGCCAAATGAGAAACTCCCACATTGCTTGGACTTTTGCCTTAGGCCCCGTTTACACTAGTGTGTTTTCGAGCCAAAAACTCATCACCAAACACCAATGACTTGTACATATGAGTTCAGTCATTTTAGACACTTCCAAAACTGTTGCAACATAGATGGAAATACAATTTGTAAATACATGAATTATGTTCCCATCGTTGTTGCCACAGATTTGGAAGTGCATTTTTCTGTTCTAAAGAAGGGGGTGTCCCAATACTTTTTTTCTATATAGTGTATGTACAAGTCATTGGTGTTTGGTGATGAGTTTTTGGCTCAAGGTCTGCATTTACAGTCACACCAGAGGTGTTAAACTGGGATTAGGACTTGGTTTTATGCAGACCAGTCAAGTTCTTCCACACTGACTGAATCAATCATTTTCTTTTTGAACCTTGTCTTATACACAGAGGCATTGTCATGTTAGAATAGAAAAGAGTCCTGTCCAAACTGTTGCTATAATATTAGAAGCACACAATTTCCTAGAATATCATTATATGCTTTAACATTAAGATTTGTACTCATAGAAATTACTAAAGTAGTCAAACATGTTCATTAGAAGGGGGCGACCCAATACTTTTGGCAATATAGTGTATCTATGTACCCATACCTGTCAACATTTGGGAACCAAAATCCGGGCACCACCTGACTCTTCTCCTTCCATTTCTACCACTGATGCGCATAAATCTACAGCGCAGCTGGGTTGTAGGTTGCCAGGTTGAGGTCACAAATGGTTTGAAATGTGTGTATTGTGTCGATTGTTTCAAGTTCAAGTTTTATTTGTCACATACACGACTATACAGTCGTACAGATTGTGTGAGGTGATGCGTTTCATACAAGATCTGGCAACTGTACAACCTTGGAATAAAATATTGATGTGATTATTCATATAACTAGATTTGAGCCATACAAATTACGGGAGTTTCCCGGGAGAAATAACAAAACGGGAGGGAGGCGGGAGATGGGTGTGAAATACGGGAAACTCCCGGGAAAAACAGGAGTGTTGACAGGTATGGTTGTACCTGCATGAATGGTCACGTGACATGCGTTTTCGGTTGTGTAGTGTAAACGGAGATCGTTTCTGAAACGCCGCGGAAACGCCAGTGTAAACATTGATCGTTTTTATTCTAAAACGCCGTTTTAAAACGAAAACGCACTAGTGTAAACGGGGCCTTAGTGTTAAGGGTGTGGTTTTGATTCACTCATAGCTCACTGATGTTGTCATACAACCCGTGTCATAGTTTCATTTTTGATTTTGTTTGGTATGTTCTTATATTGTATATTATCACTGCTTCATGCAAACTTTTTCTATCACTATTGTATATCTATTATTTTACTTACAATGTAAAGTGTAAAATATTCTGCTTTTTTTCATAATACAAGCACCATCTATGCATGTCTTTTTAATGTTGTTTGTTTTTGAAACCTACAATAGATCTCTTTCTCTGGGGTGACATTACTAACTTTTATTCACCAGAATCTAAAAGTGCCCCAATAACTGATCACATTGACCCTGAGGAGCTCGGTTTGAAGGGTGGGTATATGTATTTTACCATAGGAGAGGGTGTAGACTTTTCCTTTGTGTTTTTTGTAAGATGCATACGTTTATTTTGTATTTTGAGACTTGTATTTGAATGTATAAAAATTGCATGAGCTTTATCCCTGAATGGTGTTAAACATTTGTTGCTGTGCGTTTCTTCCCAGCAGGCACCAGACGTCTATGTAAGGTCAGGTTGACGTCGGACAGACGTTGCATTTTGGTTGAAAATGAAAATCGGGTTGACGTCAATATTTGACGTCAATTTGATGTTGACTTAACGTTGGATTTTGGTTACACAACCTAAAAACAACAAAATCTCAACGTCAGCTGACGTCGGTATTGGACATCAATTTAACATTGACATTAGACGTTGGATTTACATTTAATTTTGGTCACCCGACTTCGCAACCAAAATTTAACCAAATATCAACATCTTATGACGTTGTGTGCCTGTTGTGTGCCTGCTGAGATTATTTAAAAAAGGAACCACAGAGAAACACTAACCCAGCAAAGGTTGCTTAAATAGGGATTAAAATAGAATTAAGGACGCTCTCGGGTCACCATAATGCTCTATTATTGTGACAATGAATATGTACATATACCAACCTGATCTCATGAAAGTGCGTATAGATAGTACGCCAAATAAAAACGGACTTTGGCGTGTCTATGCTACGCGATGGGTAGGGCTAGGGTTGTGGTGTAGATGCGTATCATATGTACGCGAAAACTGCATATCATATGCACGCCAACAAATTTCGTATCATATGCACGCGAAAACTGCGTATTATATGCATGCCAAAAATGTGCGTAGCATATAAACGCCAAAGTCCATTTTTGCGTATCAATACCACGATTTTTTTTTTGGCATAATATAATACGGATTTTCATGAGACCGGGCTCACATATACATGAACTCCTGGAAACTGCCTCTGCTCTAAAGTGTCCTTTGCATCATAAAGATGGCTTGTAAGAGATATTGTATTTTCCAGTGACTATGTAGTTAAATTTAGTTGAGTTTAGTCATTTATTTTACTATATTCTTTCAGTGCACTTAGAAAGTAGTAAATGCTTTTGCCATTATTTTAAAATGTTTTTGCTAATGTAATGTAAAGCCCTATTCAGCCTGGTCATCTCAAAATATTATGCAATATTCAATTATTGCAAAGTCTGACAACCATGAAATGCCAAAATGTGTATTAAGTTTGAATAAAGTTGCCATTTAAGAAATGGTGGTAAAAGCAATTAATTGTAGCATGTTTCATTTTACTGTTTTATTGTTGTGCATGTCTGTTAATAGCATTTTATTTAATTTTTTTATTAAAATTCATCAAATTAAAATTTTGTTTTTTACTCACCCTCACATATTTGACTTTTCTCTCGTAAAACACAAAAGCATATATTTTGAGAAGTTAGTCAATGTGGTCCATTGTTATTTGGACCCTATCATTATTCTAGTCGTGCAGGTTTGAAATAACACCAGGGTGAGTAAATGATTGGGTGAACTATGC
Organism: Schizothorax lantsangensis; assembly: GCA_027422415.1. Taxonomy (NCBI): domain Eukaryota; kingdom Metazoa; phylum Chordata; class Actinopteri; order Cypriniformes; family Cyprinidae; genus Schizothorax; species Schizothorax lantsangensis. Next base: position 3,691,297 of record CM049841.1, on the reverse strand, counting down.
CTTTAAAAAAAAACTGTCAAAGTTGCTTTTATGTGAAGCCTCACAAAACAAAGCCTTTTTTTTTTTTTGACGATGATTCAGCTTTTGATGATTCAGATAAAATATTTAAATAATTAAAAACATGTAAAAACACTTATGTAGCCTATGCTAGGCGTTTACAGTCAGGCTATATATATATATATATATATATATATACACACACACACACACACAAAACTTGTAGGCGGGACATTTTTAGACCATATGACAGTAAGTCAGTATAGATGATCATATTTCCCATTAAGTATAAGAACCTTTGATTTATTTTGGTAGTTTGGGCAGCTTATGTACTACTAACAAGTAGCCTAACTCTTGATTGACTGCTTATGTTTAATCATACACACAGTACACTAATGCAGAGACGTGCCTTGCTGATAGTTTGATGTTTTTTGGGTGAGTAAAAAACAAACAAAAAAAAAAACTGGATGAAGTTTGTAAATTATTCTGTAGAGATTGTAACAGTGGGTTTTAATTATATTACATTTGCAAATTCAAATAAATGTGAAAAGCTGCTTTATAGTGTATGGATGTTTACAAAAAACTATGTTTTAAAGATTTGAATGAAGGATTCGTCTTGTGTCCGTCAGCGCCCCCTGGAGGAAGAACCACTAAACGTGGACAGGAAACAACATCCTGCACTTCATCGATAGGTAAGGCATTTTTTAGTAACTTTTGCTAAAGAAATATGGAAGTGAGAGCCTATGTTGTGAACTTGACGTTTACCTCACATAACGTTTAGGCTACTCATAAATCTAAACCAGCTACTCAGTAATTCCTGAGGGAAGCGTTGCTGGAAATGTGTTCTCCGGTTTTTTAGGTGACATGAGGGTGAGAAAATAATGATAGAATTCAATTTGGTGAATATATCTTATTCTACTGCTCATTTGTCTTTAACACTTAAAAAAATATAAAATAATAAAAAAACTAAAAGTATTATTTCAGAGAATGCAAAGCACTATGCGATTACAAACGTGAGCTTGATCGATGTACAGATGTTGACCAAAAGTGTAAAAACTTTGGCCATTGTAATTAAATTTATAATTGTGGTCAACTCTCCTTTTTGTCATCTGATGTTAAAAGTATGGAAAATTGATATTTTAAATATTGCTGTCATCTGTATTTGATTTCACTCAAAGGTTTATTGAAACCTACAGTATATTCTTATGATGTCATCATAGTATGTTGCTTGCAACTACGGTATATATATATATACACACACACACACACACACACATATATATATATACAGTATGTGTGTGTGTGTGTATATATATATATATATATATATTTTTTTTTTTTTTTTTTTCATTGACTTTTTTGTCACGGGGATCCTTGTTTTCTAGTTTCAAAAAGACACAAAAACAAATTCAGCTCATATTTATTGACTTTGGATCATTTTGAAAACATCAAAATGAATGTCTCCTTGCATATCCCCAATAGAAATGGGTTGTTTTAGTAGTATGTTTCTAGTTCCACCCAGCCTAAAACAAAACAGCACAAATATTAGTTCATTCTTGATCTCTGAAAGGAATGAAATTCAACAAACAAATGTAAATGTAAGTCATCTTTGCCATTAAAATTAAACGTTCTGCTTGGGAAACATATATGTTTAGAAGTGCATATTACCTCCTGGGTTCTGCCTAAGAATGTATTTTCTAACTTCATCATAGATGAAAATGAGCAGTGAATATGGCATAGCACAGCACCACCACAATGGTCTAAATGTAAAAAGAAAACAGGGTTAATTTGTTAAAAATATATACTTAGTGGGAAATGTAATGCCTTTATGCAAGTTTTTCAGAAACTTTCAGATTCCACTTGAATGAATGAATGAATGATGCATTTATATAGCGCTTTATTGTGTATTGCTGTACACCCAAAGCGCTTTACAATCATGTGTGTGTGGGGGGGGGGGGGGTCTCTCCTCAACCACCACCAAGAACTTACTTCAGTGGATACATTCGGACAGCAACATCCATGCCTGGGCAATAGGATAAGAATGCTGCCAGAGCAGTTTCCACACACAGACCAAAGGTGAGGACTCTATTCCTATGAAGGAAAAAACAAACAAATTAAGATCAATAATTGGCCAAGCTGTGTTTATAGACATACAATGAGCAACAACTGGTGGAATTGAACAAAAAAATCAGTTTGATAGACATCAGGCCAATATTTTATGGCCTGTTTGATGTGTACATACTTCATTCCCTGCTGAAAGATGGAATTCCTCCTGGTCTTGCAGATGAGCAAATCAGTCCATTGCACAATCACAATACTGGCAAAGAAGGCTGTGTGGCATGTGAACTCCACAATCTTTCTGCGCTCATAGGTCTGCATCAGACAAGAAGCATTATTTAAAACAAAGGTATTTCTATAGAAATGTTGGTTTCGCATCTGTCTGGTTTGGTAGAGCTGTGACACCTACCCATTGCTGGCCATAGCTGTCTTCCAGGTCACTGACATATCTGTCTTCCCACCCAATGCGAATTCCTACCAGATCCTTGGGCAAGAATCCATTCTCAGCGAGAATTACAAAATAGGTAAAGAACCCGCCAACTGCTTGCATCATGCCTAAAATTTAAGTATAAAGACACGTAAGAAATGAACACCTAGAGTGCTTTGTACAGAATAGTATGCACTTACCAATTTGACCATAGCTCATACTGATGAGCCTCTCATTCACCAGCCTGTCTGTTTCAGCATTTCTGGGTTGTCTCTTCATGATGTCGCTTTCAGCAGTTTCGTAGGCCAGTGAGATAGCAGGAACCTATGGCAATAAATAGATAAAAATGAATACATGCACGTTTAACATCTCTTTCTCTACTTTTATATATCTAAATTGAGTTCCTTTCCATACCATGTCAGTGCCCAGGTCAATACAGAGAATGGTGACGGTGCCCAAAGGTAGAGGAATACCCACAAGGACAAAAAAGAGGAAGGGTGACATCTCAGGGATCTTACTAGTCAGCGTGTAGGCAATAGACTTCTTCAAGTTGTCAAAGATCAGACGTCCTGAAGTTGAAGATAAATTTGAGAAATAAGTGTCTAAGTAACCTTTATCATTCTTCATTGAAATGAAGTTTTCAATGTCATACCTTCCTCTACTCCAGTTACAATTGAGGCAAAGTTGTCATCCAGAAGGATCATGTCAGCAGCCTGTTTAGAAACGTCAGATCCAGCAATACCCATAGCCACACCAATGTCAGCCTTCTTCAGAGCAGGAGAATCATTGACTCCATCACCGGTTACAGCTACAATGGCACCCTGATAAGAGAAATAAAATGCATTAAAATGGAACTTGCTATGTAAAATCCTCTAGCATCAATAGGATCGGATAGATAACTGTCTGACAGTACCTGTCGCTGACAGCCTTCCACAATGATCAGCTTTTGTTGTGGAGAAGTTCTGGCAAACACAATTTCTGTATGGTGTTTCAGGATCTCATCCAGCTCGTCTTCACTCATAGTCTTCAGTTCACCACCATGGACCACACAGGCCTTAGCATCTCTAGAGATACACTTTGTATTAGCAGACATTTAGAGCAAAATTTTTGTTTGCTGAATATTGGAACGGAGGGGGAAAATATGTTGTAATTTGCATAAGTAACAAGTGTACCTTGAATTGACCTCTCCAACAGGGATTTTCAGCCGGGCTGCAATATCATCCACAGTCTCACTCCCCTCAGAGATGATGCCAACACCTTTTGCAATAGCTTTAGCTGTGATTGGATGGTCACCCGTAACCATGATAACCTGTAATAGAAGATTCAGATTTATAATTTGATCGGTCCATATATTTCAGTTGAAAAAAAGGTGCAACACTCACTCTAGAAGGAAAAAAAGTAACTTTGTTAGTTTAAAACAAGTAACGTTTCGGCCATTGTCAAGGCCTTCATCAGTTATTTTAACCTCCTTTTCAGATGGTTTGAGCATCTATCTTTTACCATTATTTAGTGTATTTACAGTGTATTCAAGCAGTAGATCTTGAATGAGTACAACACCTTGATTCCAGCACTCCGGCATTTGGTCACAGCATCTGGTACAGCTGCACGAGGAGGATCGATCATGGACATGAGGCCAACAAAACACAGGTTCTCGGTGGGGAAGTTCATTTCTTCAGTATCAAATGCAAAACCCTCAGGAAACTGGTCATCGGGTAGGCTAAAGTGGCAGAAACCTTTGAGGGAAAACATGGAGTTGTTCATAATTCTGTAATTTACTATTTTCTGTGTTAATAATCTGTAATCATAACTTTAGTGTTTTCACAAGGTGAACTTCATATGGTGGCTTTACCCAACACTCTTTCTCCAAGACCTCCAAGCTCTAAATAAGCATTTTGGAATGAATCTTTCATTTCATCATCCAAAGGCTGCTCTTTTCCTTGAATCAAAATAGTAGAGCATCGATCCAAGATTCTCTCAGGGGCTCCCTTCATCACCAGCAGGTGCTTAGACTCTGAGGGATTGGGATTCTTGTGGATTGAGAGCTAGAAAAGGCATATTAAAGGCCTATTAGGATGACCAGCTAATCTAAAAACCAATCTCCAAAGAACATCTCAATAAAAATACCTGATACTTGTTGGTGGAGTTGAAAGGGATCTCATCAATCTTTGGGTACTTCTCTCTCATTTCAGTGACTGACCCACAACACAGCTCAATACACTTAAGCAAGGCAGACTCTGAGGCATCACCAGCTGTTTCTCGCTGCAAAACAGATGTGATGTGAAAAAGCTGCCACTCTCAATGATACTACCTCTACAACGTGCATGCTTTTAAATGCATTTTCAATGTTCTTCTAAAATCTAGATATTAAGATAGCACACCTTAAGGACTGGAAGATGGTTCTGATTCGATTGGAAGACGGCACGATTGCAAAGTCCAGCAACACGTGCAAGAGCAGACCAAGTAGCCGAGCTCTTGTCAAATGAGGTTCCAGTTTGGTTCTCTGTGGTGTCTGCTATATGAATATGGCTGTCAAACCACATGTGAGCTACGGTCATTCGGTTCTGGGTCAAAGTTCCGGTCTTGTCAGAGCAGATAGTGGTGGTCGAGCCAAGAGTCTCCACAGCTTCAAGATTCTTCACCAGGCAGTTCTTCTTTGCCATACGTTTGGCGGTTAGAGTTAGACACACCTATGTGAGGAAATACACATTAAGCAATCATTGGAATTTGGAAATATGTAGGAAAAATAATATTATTCTGACTTACAGTTACAGTGGCAGGGAGACCTTCAGGTACATTAGCGACAATGATTCCAATCAGGAAGATGACACCTTCCAACCAAGTGTAGCCAAGAATCATGGAGAGAACTAAGAAGGTCAAACCCAGGAAGACAGCTACACCAGTGATGATGTGGATGAAGTGCTCGATCTCTTTAGCAATTGGTGTCTGTCCACCTTCCAGACTGGAGGCAAGAGTGGCGATACGACCCATGACAGTACGGTCACCGGTGTTAATGACAATCCCTCTGGCAGCACCTATTGAACATTGTCGTGTTCAAGCATCATTTAAAACATTTTGTCATTCATTTTGTCCACACTTGTTGTAAAGAAATTAGAATTTTGTACCGTCAACACAATTGGTAGAAAAAAATGCAATGTTTCTTGTCTCCAAGGGGTTTTCACTAGAGAAGTCAGGAGTACGAGTCTGGGGCTCAGATTCACCAGTGAGGGAGGAGTTGTCCACCTGGAAAGGAAAGCAAGGAGGTATGTTTCATGAGTTTTTTTGTTTCATATTCTCTTTTTTTCCCCATGAAATTCTTTAGTTTTTACCTTGCATCCTTGTGCAGAGATAACACGGATATCAGCTGGGATTCTGTCTCCACTTTTTACCTCCACAAGATCACCAGCAACTACTTCCTCAGCGTCAATGATATTTTTCTCTCCATCTCGTATAACCAGGGCTTTCTACATTACAATAAATGTACATAAACATGAATATCCTTTGTACATTGTGAAAGCTTTTTTTGGCATAAAGTGAATTTACATTTTTATACCTGAGGAATGAGGTTCTTAAAAGAATCCATGATCCTGGAGCTCTTGGCCTCTTGATAGTATGAGAAACATCCATTGACTGTGACAACAAAAGCAAGCACAAGTCCCAGATACAGCTGCAAGAAAATTAATAAATAGTCATTAATTTGATTATTTTATCCAAAGTTCACAGCACACTTATTAGGAGACTAATCCACTGAGAGAAACCTCATTTTAAATACAATGCTAAAGAGCATGATGGTTATCAGTTCAGATATTTAATGAATAAAACACACTTTCATGAAAATAAAAAAAATATATACAAGTTACTAGGTTTATTGACATATTAACTATTTATATCAATGCAGAAATGAAGACAAAACATTATCTGTCATACATTGTCATTTGCTGGTTCTCCTTCAGAGGCAGCCTGGATCGAATATGCAAAGAAGCAAAGAAATGCACCAATCCACAGCAGTGTCTGGAATCCACCAAACAGCTGTCTGCAGAACTTGACCCATTCTGGAGTCGTAACAGGTGGAGTCAAGGCATTTGGTCCATCACGGGCTAAGATTTCCTTTGCTCGGAAATTGGTCAAACCCTGCCACAAGATATAAAAATGGAGCAATTAAAGGCATACAGAAAACAGATGCTCAAAAATAATAATATCACACGCATGTGGCTAAAGATCCATTTTTACAATACTCTTTCTAACTAAAGGTCAATCATTTCCCCCAAAAATTGCTTCACACAAATGATTAAGAACAGAAATAATGCATCATTATTTTCCCCCAAAAGTGTCACTAAAAATTACTCACCTTGGTCAGATCAGTGCCGTATTTTCGGTTAAGTTCTTCCAAGGTCAACTTGTGGTCTTCCTGCAGAAGAGAAAAAAAGTTTGAAATCTCAGTTACCACAATTTAAGACTATATTAGATGGTAAAACCATATTGTTTTACCAGGATTATTCTACTAATATATATATAAAAAACACATTTATAAAGGAAGGTTAACATGGGGCTTCAGTTTCCCTCTTAATATTTATTATATGCTTAAATAAATGGATATTCAATGTTAAAACGCTATGAAAGTTTGCTTGTCCTATCGTGTGCTTGACTATAGGAAACACGTTGCTTTAAAATTATTAAGTAAATAATAATTAAAATAAATAAGTTAAGTGAATTGTCAAGTTCACTTAACTTTTTTTTAAAAATTATTATATACTTAATAATTTTAAGGCAACAGGTTTCCTAATTTTTTTTAAGTTAAGTCAATTTATCACTTTTTACAGTGTGAGGAAACCCGTTGCCTTAAAATTATTAAGTAAATAATAATTTTTAAAAATAAGTTAAGTGAATTGTCAAGTTCACTTAACTTTTTTATTATTATTATTATTTACTTAATAATTTTAAGGCAACATTTTCCTCAATTTTTTAAGTTAAGTCAACTTATCACTTTTTACAGTGTAGCACATGCTCAAGATAATTTTTTTTTAAGAATAGCAGTGGATCATTTGTAAACAATCAAAAGTCTGAACACAATGCCAAATGTGGCATTCCCTGAGATACTTTATGTAAATTAATTTGGCACTACAAAATCAAAGAATCCGCAGAGGACTGTAAAATATCCGTGCTGGTCCATATTATTTGGGAGAACTTAACTGTCCATAACTGTGTATGTTAGACGCCTACAATGTAATAGTGACAATTTTCACCAAGCTTATGGGCTGTGTAAATCCAACCGAAAATTCAGAAAGTAGAAAAAGCATGAATGAATGGATTTGCAAATAATTTCTTACCAGTTCCACTTCTTTCTTTAGTTCCTCCATGTCCTTTTTGCTCTTTTTCCCTTTTTTGGGCTTTTTGACTCCATCTTCTGATGTTGCTGCCAATTTGTATTTATCATTCCCAGTCTGTAAGATGTAAAACAATAAATATAACACATACAACCACATCAAAAAAATCTGCCTAAATAAATTAAATACATGCAGAACGAAACAAATTAAGCGATTAATCCAGCAGCTTTAGTTGACTTACCCCAAGCCCCATTTTCCTTGCTGATGTCCACCCAAAATCCAGTGATTTCAGGAGTCTGGTCTTGCAGTCGGAGACAGAAGTCCCTGTGTGTCCAAACCAGGTTCACAGATTTATACCCTGCCATCTCACCTGTGTAATGGGAGGTGTTCTGGGAAAAGTTGGGAGGAGTTTGTCAGGTATCATTTGGTTTTAACATTTATTTAACCTTCATTTATACAGGTAGGTCATTTCTGTGACTCCCGGGTGAAGGACTGGTCTATTAACTATTGTCTTATCAACAGATCTATGGCTTGTTAATAATAACTCACGACAAATAACTTCCTTTAAATGTTCATTCAAATCCTTATTTGTTTAGTTTTTGGTATTTATTTGGTCTTTTATGAAGTATTGCTATGGAAATAATTGCACCTGGCTTACATTTATTACTTTTACCTTTTTTTTCATTTACATGAGAAGTAATTAATGACTGTGTAAATTGTGTTCTGTGGCCCCCAATATTTAATGAATCAAACTGCTTCTGTTCAAAGAAATGCATAGAATTTTGTGATGAAATCCCAAATCAAAAGGGCCATTATAATGGATAAACTGATGAACAAGGTTGTCAGAATATGGCCATCGTGCATAAATACTCTTTCAGTCTTTTAACTTCAACTTGTGAAATTTATATCTAATTATAATATGAATATAACTTCTGAGCAAACTTTTTTTTGGAGTAAGTCCGATACCATTTTTTTTTCAGCGTACTGACCTATTAATCACATTGCTAAAAGCCAACATGCTGTTAGAATAGAAATATTAGACAGTAATTATTGATTATATGTTTATTTACCATATTACTAAACTATCTAACTATCTATACTCCTGTTCATGGCTAAAATGTCTCGGGTTACTAATTCCACCAACCTCTATTTAGTGTTCCAATGAATTTCTAGCAAATTAAGTTGGTCACATTTAATTGGTCACATTGCTGAAAATTACCAAAATTTGGAACATTTAAAAAAATATATACTGTATATTTACACATTTTTATATCAGTAAATCTTAAGTGATATGTCAGTAAATGTGTTAATAGATTTGAAATATACTTAGTATGAAATAAATGTATTTTAAATATATTACTTTTATGTAATATAAAAGTAGTTTTTGTAGGGTTTAATTTGTCATATTGGTCAAAATGAACAGATTCTGTAACATTTTGAAAATAAATGTTTAGTAAATATGAAATGTTTTGAAACTGAAGTTTTCTCTGTCATTTACAATGCAACTTTGTTGAGGCTATAAACACACTCTGTTCACACCCGTAAGCTGGTATTACATCCTGAGTACTTTCTTTCTTTCTTTCTTTCTTTCTTTCTTTCTTTCTTTCTCATGGGTTTGTTTAGGTAGGTTTAGAGATATAAAATGTAATTATATGGATGTATGTATAAAAAACTGAAGACATTTAAATAGAAGATCTCTGTCTTATGCAACAGAGTTAAGAGAGTCTCACGGCCCCCATGTCCTTCAAACTGTCTTAAACGTCCACACATATTGTCCCATCATTAGACAGCGTACCGGAACCGTCCGTTTGCATTTGAACACAGTTTGAACATTTCTATTTATTGCAACCTGGATCTAAGGACAGGGTGTAACATAAATAAACCTTTCCAAGAGGTGTTCTCAAGGGTAAAGGGATAGTTTATCTGAAAATGAAAAGTCTGTCATCATTTACTCAACCTCCAGTTGTTCTAAACCTGTATGAGTTTCTTACTTCTGTTGAACATAAAAGAAGATGTTATGAAGAATATCAGTAACCAAACATTTTATGGTCCTCATAGTATCTTTTTGGAACAAATGTTTTGGAATCAATGTTGATCACAATAATGTTAACAAAGGACAAGCAACAATGAGAAGAGCAACAACACCCTGTATCACAAGGTAGGAATCTTTTTTTTATTTTTTTTTATCACACAGATAAATCATTGCTATAGATCATCAGCAGTATGTTTAACTTTTGCTAAAAAAATGAAAACGAGACTGTGAGGAACTGAAGTAGTGTGTTCAATGCTTGTACTGATATCTAACAATATACTGATTGTTCAGCTGACGAAACGTCTCTCTGAAGAAAAAAACCTTTAAGCAGACAAAAACCCCATTATACTGTTTTGAAAGTTGTGAATATGATCTATCACCTTTATACAGTGTGTGCCATTGTAAAAATTGTCTATCGTTAAATTCATAATTCGTTAAATCCCTCTGATTTATTTGGTAAACTCTGCAATGCATTTGAAATATGAATATAATCTGTTGTGGATTTAATAATAAATTTGGATTTATTATTAAATCCACGTAATAGGATTTGTTAAACTAAATGTTAAAATGGAATGTACAATGTTTGATATTAAGCTTGTTCCATTTATTGGTAGTACACTGTAAAAATGACTTTTACAAAATAAATATATATATATATATATATATATATATACTCTTTCAGTTTTTCAATTTCAACTTGTAAAATGTATTAGCAATTTCTGAGTGAAAAATGTTTCGCAGTAAATCCAACCCCATTTTCTTTTTCAGCGTATTGATCATTAATCACATTGCTGAAAGCCAACATGCATTTAGAATACAAATATTAGACAGTAATTATGGATTATGTTTATTTACCATATTACTAAACTAACTACAGTATCTATACTTCTGTTCATGGCTAAAATGTCTTGGGTTACTATCTCCACCAACCTCTGTTTAGTGTTCGAATGAATTTCTAGTCAATTGAGCTGAATTCCCTAAATAAATATACACAAATATTTTTGAAATACATTTATTTCATACTAAGTATACTACAAACACATTTACATGTTTATGTATGTAATAAAATACCCTGCAATTGTACTTTTAGTATACTAACAGAGCTGGGTACATTACTTATTAATTGTAATCCATTACTGATTCCTAATTACATGACACAAACTAGTTAGTAATGTAATAGCTACATTACATAGCTACACATTTTAGGTAATGTAATCAGACTATTTTTTGATTACTTTTAGATTACTTTTGACCTAACTTGTTTATCACATTGATTTAAATAAGATGATCTTGTACCATTGATATAAAATTACAAGAAAATGTGTTCCATTTGTTGTTATCAACAACATGAAATGCATTAAACATGACATTACATCATGGTTTCCCAAACTGGGGTTCGTATGGAACTTCAGGGGCTTTGTGAGTTTAATGAAAAGCTATTAATTAATTAAATCATAAAAAAGTCAAATTAAAACAAGTCATTTTAAAATAACATCAATCAAAATAAAACACTTACTAAAAGAATGAAATATTTTATTTGTTTACTGCATGTCATCTGATCATTAACTGTGAACATGCAAATGTGAAAGATGTTCAGATGACAAAAAAGTTTGGGAATGCCTGCATTACATGTAAATACAGTAAGAAATAATGTGACTTTGTGCATTTTAATGTGTTTGAAAGAAAAAAGCCTTCCAAAGCTATAGTAATACGTGGTTAAATAACCTACTGAGTGATAATTCAAATAAAAATTGATGAATTTATCAGTAGTTGATGCAATGTTGAAACACCTCTTAAACCTGAAATGATTTTTGTAAATCCAGTGGTCAACCTAACTAGTGACTGGTCTCTCTGTGTGTGAGTTTCCACAAAACTGGGAGACTTTCTGAATGTATATGATCAGTAGGCTATTTTAGAAAAGACATTTTAAAAGATGAAAAAGACAAATTAGGGAGAACCAATGAATTCTGAATAATTAATTGCTATTGTGTGAATAATATGTAATCTTGTAATCAACAAAAAAGTAACTAGTCTGATTACAAGTATTTTAAAATGTAATTTAATCTAATTACAAGAATTACATTTTTGGAATCTGATCATGTAATCCAGATTACATGTTACTACCCTGCTCTGTATACTAAACTGGTATAAAGTCTGCTAAACTGTAACAACCAATGTTGTCCTTAATGCATTAAACTAACGATATACTGAAATATGTTAGGATTAATATTAAGAAATATGAATTATGCACAAGTAGTACTCCAAATAAAATTCTAATTTTTACATCAGTAAGTCTCAAGTGATATGTCAGTGATATGTCAATATACTTAGTATGAAATAAATGTATTTTAAATATACTACTTTTATGTATATTACTTAAGTAGGGTTTTGTAGGGTTTAATTGGTCATATTGGCCAAAATGAACAGATTCTGTAACATTTTGAAAATAAATGTTTAGTAAATATGAAATGTTTTGAAACTGAAGTTTTCTCTGTCATTTACAATGCAACTTTGTTGAGGCTATAAACACACTCTGTTCACACCCGTAAGCTGGTATTACATCCTGAGTACTTTCTTTCTTTCTTTCTTTCTTTCTTTCTCATGGGTTTGTTTAGGTAGGTTTAGAGATATAAAATGTAATTATATGGATGTATGTATAAAAAACTGAAGACATTTAAATAGAAGATCTCTATCTTATGCAACAGAGTTAAGAGAGTCTCACGGCCCCCATGTCCTTCAAACTGTCTTAAACGTCCACACATATTGTCCCATCATTAGACAGCGTACCGGAACCGTCCGTTTGCATTTGAACACAGTTTGAACATTTCTATTTATTGCAACCTGGATCTAAGGACAGGGTGTAACATAAATAAACCTTTCCAAGAGGTGTTCTCAAGGGTAAAGGGATAGTTTATCTGAAAATGAAAAGTCTGTCATCATTTACTCAACCTCCAGTTGTTCTAAACCTGTATGAGTTTATTACTTCTGTTGAACATAAAAGAAGATGTTATGAAGAATATCAGTAACCAAACATTTTATGGTCCTCATAGTATCTTTTTGGAACAATTTTTTTGGAATCGCTGTTGATAAAACGAAGGACAAGTAACAATGACTACGTTTACATGGACATCAGTAATCTAATTATTTACCTTATTCTGAATAAGACAATATTATGATTAAGGTGTTTACATGAGTCGCTTTTAGAATAATCCTTTCATGTTCCCGTTTTACATGTTATAGTACATAGATCGATTAATGGCATGCGTCATTACGTCATCACACGACGTAATCCGACGTCCCCTCCAGAATTTCACTTATAAACATAGTTCGTCTTCGTGATGATGCCATATACAGTTTTGGGTGTTTCATTTTTAATATTATGAAAGCTTCAAGTGCAGTTAATTATTTTCGTGCATACAGACGACGGCGGTGTTGAAGCTCTTTTATTTGCCGTCAAACGGTTGATCACTGCCGTGTGTGTGTCCTGAAGCTAAATGCGGCTAAAAGTCCTACACGACGGTAATAGTTTGATTAAGGTGTTTACATGTCTGTACTGCACTTCAATAATGCGACTAAAATAGGAATACTCCACATGTCTTAATTCGATTTGTGTTTACTTCGATTATGACTTTAGTCGGATTAAGGTAATTAAAAATCTGTTTACATGGTAGATTCTTAATCAGAGTATTGTCTTAATCGTTTTAAAATCGGAGCATTGATGTCCATGTAAACGTAGTCAATGACAAAAGCAACAATGTGGCTTGGTATCTAACAATATACTGATTGTTCAGCTGCTGAAACATCTTTCTGGAAAAAACAGACAAAAAAACTCCACAGTGTCACGGTGCACACACGAGGGAGGAACAGGAACACGCAGACGAGGACATAAACTCAAATAATAATATTTAATGGAGACATCAAGGCAGGTGGACGCTCTGGAGGCCCCTCAGGACAAATATGGACAAGAACACAGGACGGGGACCTCCAGAGTGGAACAGACAGACAGGGACCATGGCGGAGCTGGGAGCTCTGGAGGCCATGGCGGTGCAGGGAGCTCTGGAGGCCATGGCAGATGGACTAATATACACAGGGTTATTAACACATAATCACATACACACAGCTGGACACAAATTAACTCTTAATGACATGAAACAAGGACAGGAAACAAACCAAATATGGACACAAGAGGCGGGAACACATGACACACATGACAGAGGACTGACACACAGTTTTTAAAGTTGTAACACTGTTGCCAGTAAGTTACTGTAAGATTTACAGTAGCAAACTGTATTGGATTTACAGTTGCAAACTGTACTGTTTTACAGTATATTACTGTAAACAGTCCAATTTATCAGTATAGTACTGTAATTCATTTATTTTAATATAGATTTCATTAGATTTTATAATTTTTACATAGAATTCATTTTATTTACACTCTACATAGGTACTACTGGCATTTAAATAAAACAGACACAATAATTACAAAAATATAAAATTCTTTATTTAAAACATTGCATGTATAACACTTAAAAATATAGTCTTCCAATGCTGGAACAGTGCATCTTCACCATTTCTCCTGTCTTAGGACGTTTTGCAGTGCATTATGTTGTATCCTCTGGATTTATCCTCACAAAGAATCTTTATAGGCAACCGAAACATAATGTGGAAAAAAGACAAGCAGCCACAGAATACATAACCATCTGCTAAACCCAGGTGCTGCATCAAAACGTGGCCACCACCTTTGCTCACCATCCACTTTGTAAGTGACAGAAATGTCTTCTCTGAAAAACAAGAAGTAGAAATGGCACAATTTTAAAAGGCAAACCCCATGTAGAATACTCAAACCTCTCAAAACCATAGTTGTTCTCTTACCATGAAAACTTGTTTAACCTATCTAACATACGATTTTATTTTCTCAATAGGCTACTGGCCAACATTAACTACTAACATCTGAACAAAATTTCACATTAGTCAACCTAATGTTAATATAAGATAAGCGTTGCTCGTTAAAAATCATTTTAATTCGGTAACTTAATTCAATAAACTGAGAACCCATTATATATACTATCTACAGTGGATGCGGACAGTAAAGTGATGCCCTGGTATATTTCTGACGTACAGATGTACATGTACTCCAAGCGTGGTGATAATGCAATATAATAATATAATATAATATAATAACGATTTTCCAATCATTACAAGCGATGTAATATGTCCAATATAGTCAGTCCCAAGCTGTTGTGGCATTGTGGACACGGTGTAGGGCAAATCGTGTCAATCCAAATGAAAGAAATGAGGAAAATAACAACCTCAATAGAATGGTGCCAAAGAGGCCATTACAGCAAATACAGTAGTAACAACACTGTAGTACAGTCTCTGTATGTGGGGTCTGACGTCACAGAAAATTCCCATGATGCAAAGGGTATTACAGTTATTTACTGTAAAGGGAATTTGTAGTATTATACTGGGTGATATACAGTAAATAACTGTAGACATTACAGAAATGTCTAACAGTGTATATTTGACACTTTTTTTCTTAAAAAATTAAGTTGGTCTATGTTTTTAAATGGGTTAAGACACACTGCCTGTTGTCTCTCAAGATCGATGAACAATCCATCTGTTAGAACAATGCACTTGTCTTTTATTTGGAATGACAAACAGTCTTTCTTAAAACTGGTTATTCAACTCTTGAATTTCTCTTTTTCCTGAGAATGACACCCGGCAGAACCAACAAACTGTTCCTCTATTTTACACTGCGTGACACCAAAAAGCCAAAGCATGAGTCAAAGCAAGCTTTTTGTTCAGACTAATGAACATAATCATTATACTGTAATATGGCCAATGAACCATCCATCATGTAATGTTTTACTTTGTGAGGAAAGCTTAAAACATGCTTTTAAAACCTCTCCTCAAGGCAAAGGCTAATTTTAGGAAGGTGAAGATTTGGAGAGATTACAGGATTTTGTTTTTTTCTAATGGTTGTAGTGAATAAATGATAGAAGTCTTAGCAAAGTCATGTTGGTTGAAAGCAGTTGTGACAAACACTGTTAAAGAACATCAACTATAACCTCCATCTTCATCATAGATGTCTTTAATCTGCTGAAAACACACAGCCTTTTTAGTCAGAAATAGACCTTTGCCTTCCTTCACAAACTGACAGCATGTCTATCTGTATATCAGGTTACTGGGAAAATCATTCTTACGTGTCGGACACAGGAAATAATATCAAACAAACTTGCTGTGACTGGGTGTGGCATGTGCTTCATGACCAGAGTTTTATTCTATAAAATGTTCCCTTATCTCAAACAAGCCATTAAATATATATATTTTGAAAAATTAAATGACTATTTAGATAGAGCTGATTACTAAAGATAGACTAAAGAGAGGTGAATATACAAACCAAGCTATTCTAGCCATGCAAAAACAGATGAAATGAAAAAAAAAGATTTTTAATACAAGATAGCAAAATAAAACACATTTATAATATTTTTATTGTATGTTGGCTGTAAAAAAAAACTTCTCAGGGACTTGTTGACTAAATGGCAAAAGGGGTGTTTCATACTGCAGCTGGCAACAAAAAAAAAGCCAATTTACAGACAGACATTTGATCACAGTTTTCTTAGGACCAGGTTATCTGAGATACCATCTCAAATATATTACCAAAAATTGCTTTTTAGTTTTACTATTTACTAAATAATTTCTAGCTGCATCTGATAAGAAGAGAGACTCAGTCAACTGAATCAGGAAGAGAAACATAAGCTGAAAGGACCTTGAACATTAAACATTTGCTGCATCCTTAAAAGGTGGATATGAATTAGGATCCTGTACTGTATTAAAAAAATAATAATAATTTGATTCTCTGCTCTGATGCACATTCTAAACTTGTGAGTAGATCAGCATCATTATTTAAAGAAGCAAAAAGAGAAGTTCATGTGGTAAGTCATGTTCAGGAAACCAACGGAAATCCCCACATCAAAACAGAGAAGGAGAAAATGACAAGGCCAAAAGTATGGGATTAACTTTGTGCCAATTAAAATGAATGTAATTTTTCAAGAAACGTATGAAAATATAAATTGAAACGGAATAAAATGTCTTTGAAACTGAAAAAATAAATAATTGCATGCAAAATGTTTGACTTCGTTTTTAATACACTGCATGTTTTGCAATGGTTTTCTCCTCTTTCATTCGTTGATCTGTACTTACAAATATGCTTCCAGAGTTTTCATTTAGGCTTCTAAAGTTTTCGTTTACGATTCTGAAGTTTTCGTTCGCCCTTCTGGCACAAATCTCTCGTGGGGGCGGGGCTAGCAGCGGTGTGTTCTCATTGGCTACTGAGTTTTTGATTGACAGCATCTTGACCTGGAAGTGAAGACGTCAGTGTTGCGCCCCCAGTGTGGATGTGAGCGTCTCTTAGCGGCTTCCTATTTCATTTTAATTATATAAAGTTAGGAGTTTTGTTTTTGAATTCAATCTGTATTTATCTGTTGCTACTACTCTGTCAACATAAGCTTTTAGGAGCGCGAGAGAAAAAGAAGATCATATTGAGGGTTAATTATTAAAGTACTGTATATAATACTGGAAATATTGTATAATGGCCAATGTTCTCGTAGGATATTTGTTTATTGCTCATGATTCTTTTGCGTTGTAGGGTCTAATTAGGTTGAGCTGTTACATTTGAAAGATAATACTATCATATATATGTGTGATATATTCAGACGTCAAGAAAGTCTCACTCCAACCTGACAATCAAGCTCATTTTATTACATATTCCACACAAAAGAATGTTCTTGCTGCCAATTGTTTTTATCATGCTGATAATTTTGTTTAGTTATTTTATTTAGTTAACATTATCATCTAACATTTAAAATTGGAAATACATTTTTAACAATCATCAACTCTTTCAAGTGTGACTTTTATAAACCTGTTGAATGAATGTAAATGAAATATGAAATAATTCAAATAAATTTACATTCTTTATTGTCACTATATCATATACACAAGTATCAAAGTGAAAGACTTGGATGCAATTATGTTGTAATTATGTTGCAGTTATGACAGGAAAGACCAGAATCCACGAAACACTAACTGCATAGTATACATGTAATGCACTGTATTCTCATAATTTACATTACTACACAAAATGCACAAGAACATAGTATACAGAATATGTTTAAAATTCATTATATGTTTTAAACACTGCAATGATCCTTTCAACAGTTCCTGTTACAGTATAAGTTACAAAACAGTGAATGAGTATGTTATAATGGAGTGCAATATCAGTCTTTATGGGGATAGTCCATCCAAAAAAATGAAAATTCTCTAATTATTTACTCACCTTTATGCCATTCCAGATGTTTATGACGTTCTTTCTTGACATAAACACAAAGATTTTTAAGAAAATAATCCATCTCTGAGAATCCAAATGACACAAGTGGATTGTAACCCATGCTCGTATGACAGCTGAACGGAAGCGATTGTTAATAGTCAAAAGTTTAAATTATTAGTGTTTTTCTTATCTGTTGTTTTACTTTTTAACCACTAAGGTCAGATGGATTACTGTCACGGTCACTGTGTGTGGTTTTTAAAGCATCTTTAGGACTCACAAAGATGGATTATTTGCCTAAAAATCTTAATTTGTGTTTACCTGTCCAGTAGAAAGAAAGTAATATGCATTTGAGACAGCATGAGGGTGAGTAAAAGATGAGAGAAGTTTTATTTTATAAAACTATTATGAACTATCCCCTTAACAATCATATGCTGTTGGTATGCTAATTCAAGATCAGCATAGACTAATAAGAATAAAGTGCAACCTCTTGTGTACGTGTGAACTGTGTTTGTTTTAATCTAGAGCTCCAAAGAAATTAAAATATTTGCATAATATCAGGTGTCTGAAGATCAAGATCCCAGTCGTTCAAAGGTGATGTGTCTGAACAAAATAAGATTGTTGTCTGATGAGGGCAATGGATCTCTGGTACTACACTGCATCCTCTGGGTCAGCATCAGAAGTTTGTTTATGGAAAAGTTGCTCCACTCCCTGGAAATTGAGAAAGATGCATTATAGTCTAACAATACCAGCTGCTTTGAACTCCCATGACACATTTCAAACTTAAAATATTTCAAACAAATAAATACACAATATAATTATTTAATTTGATTTATATTAGTAATTTTAACTTAGTAATAAATACATCACAATTATGCAGCATTTATCATCTGTAATACCGTTGTGTAACCATTAGATGGCTGTATAGCCCTATATATCCATGACTGTGTATAGTGGCTGGAAACTGATTTCAGTCATAATTATTTGTATGTATAAGGTTTTGCATTTGGATATATATTTAGGCAATATTAAAGACTATCATTTTTGTCAAAGTTTGTTTTGAGTAAGAGCCCCCCCCCCAAAAAAAGGTTCATCTGAAGTGACCATTTTTGCTTTATTATTAGTCAAATCTGGACACAGAAAAAGCATGGTTAAAAAGGCTTTACATTGCCAAAGTTGACAGTGCAGTGATTGACAGTGCACTTGTAAAATATCATCGGTCATTGTCAGATACAGTACATTTAGTACTGTACATTATGCTATGTGCTGGGGGGAAATATGAACTAATCGAAGCAAATATCTAATTGAAGGCTATAACTGTATGTAGATAACCAGGTCCAGTAATGATTGGGCTAATTCAAGACAACTTACCGTGAGTATCCTGATAACGACGATGATTATTGATGATGATGATGGTATCATTCGCTGTGCTATTCCTAAGAAATCATCTCAACAATGTAGTGTAGCAGCAGAACAATACTGATAAAATAATAATAATAAAAATATTTATATATTATTTTATATCATTAAAATGAAATAGGAAGCAGCTAAGATATGCTCAGATCCACACTGACACAACAACACTGACGTCTTCACTTCCAGGTCAAGAAGCTGTCAATCAAAAACTCAGTAGCCAATGAGAACACACCGCTGCTAGCCCCGCCCCCACGAGAGATTTGTGCCAGAAGGGCGAACGAAAACTTCAGAATCGTAAACGAAAACTTTAGAAGCGTAAATGAAAACTCTGGAGTATTTGTAAGATCAACGAATGAAAGAGGAGAAAACCATTGCAAAACATGCAGTGTATTAAAAACGAAGTCAAACATTTTGCATGCAATTATTTATTTTTTCAGTTTCAAAGACATTTTATTCCGTTTCAATTTATATTTTCATACGTTTCTTGAAAAATTACATTCATTTTAATTGCCACAAAGTTAATCCCATACAAAAGCATTGCAGAGGCAAAATGCAAAACCGGATTTTACTCAAGTCTCAAGAGTCAGGTCATTGCACAGCACACTGAGTCCGACATTTTCGCTTGCGTTTTTCCGTTTTTTTCGTATTCCTCATCCTTTCCTATCAAAATGCATGCACGTGATTGACACAACGTGAGGTCGTATTTATTTTTTAACGTGCGAAAATTTCGGACTCAGTGTGCAGAGACCTTCAGTGTGCAATGACCTTTAGAGTTAATCAAACAAGTTGTAGCAATACACACCTTTTCTTAATTAAATGTTTTCTTAATTAAATGTTTCCATATTAAATATCCATATATTATACTTGTATAAACTTGATATGTACCCTGAAAATATATTTATTCGTTCATTACCAAATAAACAAATTTGCTCAAAAAATAAAGTTCCAATAGGCTATAGCAACACGTAATTTATGATTATTTTATGCAAATGATCAGCGTCATGATGATTTTATAAGTAACACAAATTGTGATATGAAAAAAACATATTTTGAGTTTTGATTTTTAATAATTACAATAAACATTTGATAGGCTATAGCAGTATACTTTATCCGACAGCATTAACATTTACTGAATGATAGGCAAGTCAATGCATATTTTGAGGGAAAACGGAAGAAGCAGGAGATTTGAAAACAAAACTCTGAAATGAACATGTTGGCACTTTGTAGATTGTTTTTCCTCCTCAAACTGCAGTTCTGTCATTTTAAAATTAAATCAAACTGCAGTTTTAAAATTAAAGTTCATAATGCCAATGCCAATCATTTTTATTTTATTATTATTTTTTAAATGCTTTATTAATTCATATCCACAAGAACAAGAGGTATTACACATTCACATTATCATATTAACATTAGCTCCCAGAGAAAAGAAAAAAAAAAGAAAAGAGAAAAAAGAAAGGAAGAAAATTGCTTAAATATCAATGCATTCAAAGCATTATGTTTTCAGCACTTTTTTTGGTTTTAGTTTGTATCAAGAGATTTACATATAATTTAAAGTCATTTATAAAATGTGGAAAAAGCCAATGTCAATATTTGAATAACTGAAATGACCGCCTCTTGACGTCAGAGACCCGCAGGTGGCGCAGTCTCTCTCTCAACCAAGAGACAGTAGATCTGCATATGAGTTTAGTGTTTTCTTCGATGAATCCACTGTATATCTATGCCATGTTAAATTATACATGGCAGAAAGCGTTTTAAAGAGTTCGATACACCTGCAGGTTTGTGAATGGCTTTGGGAAGTTTCTGATTGGCCGACTAAAAAGAGCAAGATGCACTCAGTTCAGAGGTAAGAAATGAACTGCTGGCTAGAGAATATCTGCACGGCTTGTTCAAACAAAATATTAATTTATTATTTGCTATATAATATTTGGTATGTAAGCTATAAAACATTTTGATGTTATTTGTGATAGCAGGTAAAATGAGATGCAAAGTAATTAGGTTTTTTTTGCGACTTGTGTAAGCTTTGAAACGATTTAGCCTAAGTGTTTTTACTCTGTGTATATTTGCCAGTTAATGGTTACTTTTGAGTTGTTGATGTTCAATTATTTATTATTAGCATTGGTTGGCATTATTATCATTTTGTAGGCTACTTTAACATTTTTTGTACTTTACTTTTTAATTTATATATATATATATATATATATATTAAATAACTAAGTCAATTAAAACTCAATATTTTCCCTCATTAAAAATATTTTACCCCCAAAGAAAATATATATGATATATTATATTAATATTTTACCCCGTATAATATTTGACACTCTCACTCATGGAATAAATTAATAATGGCAGACTATAATTTTTTTAATGCATTTAATTAATTTATTTAACAATTTCATTTATCTTTGTCTTGTTTAACAGCTACAACAACAGTTGTTCTTTAAGTATACAGGAGGATTTTGGGAGAGACAGAATGCTACTTCAGCCACTGGTTTATTCCAGGTACATCTACTGGCCTGGTAATCAAAGGAAAGAAAACAATATTTTAAAAAGTTGTGAATAAGTGTGACTGAATTATCTTTGTTGTATTAATTGTTTCTTGACCAATATGAGATTGTGTGGAGCATCTTTTTTTCTCTTTCTTTTGGTGACTGCAGATATACTGGAGTGTCTGAACCAGCAGATCCCCTTTTAATCATGAATTGGTCACATCGCTGCCAGCAGTTTCTCTGGTATCATCACCGTTCACAATTCTTCCACCTGCTTCTTTGGGCCTCTAAGTCAAGAAGGAACAGAGTTGTGCAGAGCAGTGAGTTTTAATTTGATCTTCTTCAAACTTTAATAAGAACCCAGCAAGAAATGTTCAGTTTAATAGACGTCTAATAGCCGTCCAAACACAGCCCAGACGTCTAGGCTAAAACAAGGCTAAATTTGGGCTGTCAGTGAAAATTTAATAGACATCTAATCATAGCCCAAGAATAGACTAGACATCAAATAGACAGCTAACGAACGACTACATATATATCTAATAGACAACAAAATGGCAATCCATCCAAACAAATTAAATATACAGCTTTTATTAAGAAAAATATCATTTTTAACAACTTAAGACAATATAAAATTACAAAAATACAAAATAATTAATAACAAAAAAATATTATAAATACAATACACTTAAATATAAATATTATGATAAAAAATCTGAAATTTAACTTAAGATAATAAAAAAATCTAATACAAATCATGAGCATGTTATCACACTTAACATTAAAACATTACGGATAAATTACATAAAAAAAAAAGATTAACACTTTTGTTGGTTTACTTATTTGAACAAATAAAACAACCAACAGTGAACTTAAAGGAAATTATTCATTATGGTTTTATTTCTTGTTTAAAATGCTTCCCAGCTGTATTCCTCAAGTCCAACTCTGTTGCTGCCGGGAAGTTGGTCATCACAGCATCTGCCCAATAAGAAAAAAAATGGCATAAGAAAAGCTTTTTTGACATAATTTTTTACTTTAATTACACGAATTGTGACAGGGAGTCATTCTCTTTTGCTTGGATGCCTACTAAAAACATTATATATTATATATATTGTGTATCACCATTCAGTGTGTTAAAAAAAGAGAGAGGCTCTCTGGTAAATGTTGTGTTGTATATAAATACCTCTAATGACCGAGAACACTGCAGTCTTCTCAAATGCCTCTTTCTGCAGCAGACCACCCTCTTCATGTTGAATTTGGACATGAGGGAATTTTTTAAAACCCTAAAATATAATACAGATTGAGGTGGTTAACAATTGCGGACAAAGTTTGACATTTCAAAATGACCAGTAAATAAATTCTTTATTAAATTTCTGATTTGCGTTGTAACTTATTGAGTATTGACACCACAATGTTTGATTGATGTGGCATGTTTTGAAGGCTTTACCTGTCCAGCATCCTTCTGATACTGTCTTTGAGGTTCCTTCCTTCAATTCTGCACAACATTGACACCTGAATAACACATGCCAATGTCAGGCGGGTAGTATTATATGTGTCAGTGTACAAATGTTTACCAACCTTCAACACTGATGCCCATTGACCTGCAAGTTTTCTATCACTAACCCTTTAAAACTCTTTATTCCAGCAGTTTAAGTTTTTCCCTATTAGTGCCCCCCCCACAATCTGTCTCTGCCTCCAAATCTGTGTGGCACACCTGACTTCATAACAACACAGTGACAGCTGCTGTGACTAAAAAGTAGCCCAGTACACACATTAACCTCAAATGTACATGGAATAATAAATTCACCCCTACCGTTTGTATTACAATATGTTTTCTGTTTGTACTGTTTAGGTTTTGATGCTGCATTGCACATCTGAGCTATTTGCACTATTTTAATACTGCTGCAAACTTTTTATAATTGATAATTTTATATTGCCATTTTAAATCATTTCTATTTTGAAGCTTTACTATTTGAAAGTTTCAAAATAAATCTTATTTTACTTGTACAATGACAAAGATATTCTATTCAATTACCTCATGCTCTCTCTGTATGTAACAAGCCATTGTTCAGTCATAAATTCAATATAATAATTAAAATAAATGATGGACTTTGTCAAAGATGAGAGCTTTAGTGAGGAATTGTTGTTTAGGAGAGTTTTTTGCTGCCCGAATCTCCTCAATTTCCAGCTGCTTTTCCAGATGTAGAAACTCCTCCTCAGTTTGTCCAATTCTTCTGAGCGTGTTCACTGTAAATTAATATAGATTCATCTTTGGCAAAGCTGTGTTTGTTCTATTGTTTGCTCTTCGTTTTAAAATAGCTTGAGTTTGTAAACACATACAAATGATAAAACTTTTACTCTATAATCTATTAAATTTTGCAATTATTCCTCTGAACACATGCATGCTGAACCGTGGGCCTAGTCACGGATCACAACTATGATCTGCTCCCTTCACTAAAATATCACGGTTCCTAAACATGATAACAAATAATACAGATAAATAATGAACACATGTAAAAACTAAAACACAGATACTTACAAGACCAAGTAGGAATGTCCTTTATCGTTTGTTGTTTGTCCGCTGCTCTCTGACAGGTAAACGTACTTCTCTCTCGTGTAAAAACAACATTCAAAAGCAACAGTGATCTCTACTAACTTTCCCGTCTCGCGCCTCATGTCTCAGCAGGGCTACGCTTGCTATCTAGCGGTTGGGAATTGTAATTGCATTTTTATTTATAAAATGAAAGACAGTTAAATAATATCAATAATGTGTATGAATGTTACATTTAACAGCTTGTGGGATGCATGACATCATATTATCAAATGCAAGTAAACTTTTGAAGCATTTAAGTTATTTTTGGCATAATAAATAATGCTATATTTAATAATTCTGTAAAAAATAAATTAAATATAAAATAATGCTAATTTAAATGTTTCAAAAGTTCACTTGCATTTGATAAGAAGCTGCTTGGGCGAAAATTACATATAAACAATTTTAATGCTATTTTGTCTATGCTCATCTGGTCTGGTTTAGGGCTAATAGCCAAGCCGTTAAAATTAGACCAATGATTGCCTCGATTTCACGAGTGGGCTAAAAGCAGACTACACGTAGCCCATCCAATTCAGAGCTAAAACGTGGCCACATATAGACCATATCATGAAATGACACTTATATCTTTGTAGATATTATTGACACTGCGAACATGATGGGATATCAACCATCTCATGCGCTGCCTGACCAAAAACTACAGTGAATCAGTTTGGACTATAAGTGGACTACAAATAGCCGCTCTGACGACAAGCTAAACCGAGGCTACATACAGGCTACGCATATTACATTAAAAAAATGAAACCAAACACCTTGTAAACACTGTTGACTTTGCTTACATGATGGAATATCAAACATCTCACAAGTTATTTTGCCCAAAAAACGACATGTAACCAAATTCACGGTTATTTGGGCTAGAAGTGGGTTACACATAGCCGGACTATATCGGGTCTATAGTTAACTGAGACGGTGAAATGACGGCTATTGCTTGCTGGGAAATTTATCTAAAGCTAAGATAAAATTATACAGTGTAACATTCAGTACTTTCCATGTGCACCAGATTTACCAGGTCTCAGCAGCTAGACAATTTATCCTTGTTCAGACATTTGTTCATATCCAATTGGAATCTGATTTAAATGATTGACTGTCCACACTGTATATCACATTTGTTCAGATCTGATTTGTGTGTCCGTGCCATTTTTTTGTTTTACTGAATGCCTGCATTGGTTTCTATGGCAATGACATTGCGTTGGTATGCCCACGCTAAACCAACAATACAATTTTGCAATAGAAATGTTGTCTTACAACATGACAACATGTTGCTGTCGGACTGGATTATATTGCATCTTATGGGGCAGCTGCAGAATCGTAGGAAGCTGGAATGCATGGTCTCAAAACTCAAAAGGGTGCGTAGACAGTATATTGTAATTTCTGCTTGACTTGTACTTCGCAACAACACATCCTTGTTTCTACAAGACATTCAGCATGTTTTCTATAAACAATGTCTGATATGTTTATGTTTTGTGTGTTTTAAGAAAATGACATAGACAATTTTTTTTACACAAAATCTGATCTGAGCGTTCACACAGAAACAGATTTCCAGAAATGCGATTTCAATAGCATTTTTCTGCTACAGCAATACCTGGAAGTCTTGCATTTGCATAGTAAAATGCTTCAACTGGACCGAGTGACTCTGAGTGAGAGGATGTGTGGGTATGTAGGACTGCTGTGTGAGTGAACTCTCTGTCATTCAGAAATTTCATAAGAAAATCCAGAGGGAAGCTATGGCTCAAAAATATTCTGGAGTTTAAATGTTTTAGGCTGAGTATAAATGACAGAATTTAATTGTGTGGTTAATAGAGGTCAACTGATTGATCGGCCGGTCGATTAATCGGTAGCATTTTTGGCATTTTTTAAATTAATCGGCATCGGCCGATTGTGCTGCAAATTAGGCCGATTTATAGGCAGGCGCATCTGCGGGCAGCTAAGCGTTGTTTCGGAATGCCGTACCAGAGAATCTGGCTGCGTGAAATGGAAACGGAAACGGAAACGGAAACGGGGGGGGGGGTGTTACGTTGCAATATTATAAATATTTATGGCGAGTCAATGGATATCACATAAGCGACGTGCAAACTTTGCGCACGAGTTATGGCGGTGAACGTCATAAGTCAATTCACCCGAAAGTGAAAGTAAGAACTGACGGAGCTTTCGGCATCTGACGCTGTATTAACGGTGCATATTCTCTCAGAGACGAATCAACTTCACATGCTGATGACGGTATAACTTGTTTTAATTTACTCCCTTAATATTTCTCTTGTGGCCCGAACATAGTGAACAAAATGAGAAGAAACGTATTTCGTGTTAAACAGTTTTTGAAAGTCGGTGCTTGAAATAAAGCTGCTCTTAATTTTCATTGATTACTGCAGTGCCTATAATTTGATGTAGGCTATAATAAACCTGTTTTGAAAGACCCCAACAAGCGGGGGCCCCCTGCAGTGCGTGCCCTGCGTGCCCGTCCGCTACACCACTGCTGCAGCAGCGCCTTGTTCACACACAGCTTCAGCTAATGATGCCCAGGCAAAACAGACCGTTTTGAAAGCATAATTAAGTTTTACCCGACTAGAATTGATGCCGACCATGCTTATCATATTCATAAGTGCATCAAGTCATTTCATGTGAGAGTAGAAACAATTCAGACTAAAGTTCTGGGCTGGCTAAAACGTGCACGTTAACTTTCCTCATGAAATGTGTGTGTGGGTCTGACAATAGCCTCCACGATGTCATCGCTCGTGGCCTGTGCACTCTTAAACAGTTAAGAGCAGCAGGCTGTGTAGTATGTCAACTCTTTTATTTTTGTCATCACTTAGATTATGGCCATTTGACTTATAGCAGTGTCCGATGTTTCCCATACTTTGAATTATGTCACAATATCAAAACTGACCGTCACAAATAGATTTTCCAAAAAGGCTTATTCTACATTGAATGAACTGAGCACTGCATGTTTCAAAATTAAAATGCAGCGCAGGTGTTTTTATATGAATGTATCTTTGAAAAGAACCGACCGTCTTCAGAAAAGCTTCAATATGATTTTTCATTTCATCTTTCCTGTAATGCCTGATAGAGTAGCGTTTGTGAGAGCAGTGCTTATATGATTACAGTCATTATGGGGTCATAAAGTCTATGGGAAACACTGGTGTCAACAAAAGCATGCTTCAGAACTGTTTTGAGAAGGTCCTTATGTTTTGAATTAAGATATTACTACTACTGCTATTACTATCTTGTACCCTGCAATAAACATTTACTCAAGCTCTCTTTCATGAGATGAAGGGGAAAAAAGAAAATAAAATCGGCCAAACATCTCAGCCAAAAAAGCGGCATCATATATCGGCCATCGGCTGCCCTGATTTCACAGATTTTTAATGTTTTTTAAAGTCTCTTCTGCTCACCAAGCCTGTATTTGATCCTAAATACAGCAAAAGCAGTAATATTGTGAAATATTTTTACTATTTAAAATAACTTTTCTATAAAATGTAATGTAAAATGTAACCTGTGAAAGCTGTGAAAATGTGATCTAGCACCGTTATACAGTGTGTGCCATTGTAAAGACTGGAAGTCTATCCCCCGCTGCCTAGTTTTCGTTTACATGAAATTCAGTAAGAAGTTAAATTCTAACCTGACTGAGGTCTATAATAATGCTCCCTTCTGCAAAGGGCAGTCGTGGCCTAATGGATAGCGAGTTGGACTTGTAAGCGGAAGATTGTGGGTTCGAATCTCAGGTCCGGCAGGGATTGTTGGGGGAGTATCCTCCTCAATACCACAACTGAGGTGTCCTTGAGCAAGGCAACGAACCCCCAACTGCTCCCCGTTGGTGGGGGGAGTATCGCTGTAACATACCACAAATGGCTGCCCACTGCTGCGTGTGTTCAGCAAGGCACCGAACCCCCAACTGGTGTGTGTTCACACAATCCCCGGGCGCTGTAACACACAATGGTGTGTGTTCACTGCTGCGGGTGTGTGTTCACTTAGGATGGGTTAAATGCAGAGAATACATTTCACTGCTGGTTATATACTCTCTATATAATTGTGATGTGACAAATAAAAATAATCTTAATCTTAATTCTCCATTACAATTGGTATGTATTGCTTTGTGTATCTAATGTAAATTATCTTTCAATTATTTATTTAATTAGTTATGACACACTGCCTGTTGTCTCTCAAGATCGATGAACAATCCATCTGTTAGAACAATGCACTTGTCTTTTATTTGGAATGACAAACAGTCTTTCTTAAAACTGGTTATTCAACTCTTGAATTTCTCTTTATCCTGAGAATGACACCCAGCAGAACCAACAAACGGTTCTTGTCTTTTAAACTGCATGACATCAAAAAGCCAAAGCATGAGTCAAAGCATGTATTTTGTTCAGACTAACGTATATAATCACTACAATATGGTCACTGAACCATCCAGCCAGCCATCATGTAACCTTTAACCTTGTGAGGAACGCTTGCTTTTAAAACCATTCCTCAAGGAAAAGGCTAGTTTTAGGAAGGTGTAGATTTAGAAATTAAAGTTTTTTTTTTTTTCAAATGCTTGTAGTGAATAAATGATAGAAGTCTTAGCAAGGGCACAATGGCTGAAAGCAGTTGTGACAAGCATTGTTAAAGAACATCACCTTTTACCTCGATCTTCATCATGCCTTTAATCTGATGAAAACACACAGCCTTTTTTAATCACCTTTGCCTTCCTTCACATTTTAACAGCATGTCTATCTGCATATCAGGTTACTGGGAAAATCATTTTAATGAAGCACACAGGAAATAATGTCAAACAAACAGCTCCTCCCATATGCTGTGGTTGAGAAATCCCTTTCTAAGGTCGTCACCTTTAGTTTAAAAGCTTATGCTCATATAGTTGCCATTCTATAGCTTTCTGCTGATGAAAATATACCCGTATATACTTGTATAAACTTGATATTTACCCTGAAAATTATATTTATTTGCTCTTTAGAAAAATAAACTCATTTGCTCAAAGAATAAAAGGTCAAATTTTATCAACACATTTTATGCAAATGATGATTTTATAGATAACACCAGAAAAACAAAACAGAAACTAAATGTGTGATATGCAAAACTGTTATTTTGCTATTTTTGAATAATAAAATAATTAAAACAAATATTTGATATGGCAGTATAATTTATCTGACAGTATTGTCATTGAGTGACTGTGGCAAATTTTGCGAGAAAATGGAAGAAGCAAGAGGACTGAACCCAAAACTCTTAAAGTAACTTGATGGCACTTGGTAGATTTAATCTTTTCTCTAACAGCAATTTCAAATTTTACATTTTCAAAATTCATAATGCAATCTAAATTACTGTGTTTCACTCTCTACGTCAGATACCGGCACGCGGCGTAGTTTCCTTCTCTCTCTCTCTCTCTCTCTTCTCTTTCATTCTCTCTGCTAACATACGCAAAAATATTAATGCGCTCACTCAGTTTAAAAGTTAACGTTCTTTATATGTTACTAAATGAACATAATTGTTTGATAATAATTGTTTAAATGAATATAATAATTGATGCTTTTGCCCCCCGTCCCCACCCTTTCTTACTCTTGGTACCACTATATTATTGGACACTTTCACTTATGGAATAAAGTAATAATGGCAGACTGTGAAAAAAAGATTCTAAACACTGGTAACCTAAAAACATGTCGGTTATGTATGTAACCATTATTCCCTGAAGGAGGGAACGGAGACTTTATGTCGACATACTGATCAGTGTGGTCTTCCAACTGAGACCCCATATGTCAGTATGTCGACTTAACGTCAAAAGTGACTGACTGAAAGGGAACTATTGCCACATGGTGGTACATTAAGACTGCAGTTCTCGGTACTGCAGTTATTTTTTAAGGGTTACTAGAGTCAACAAGTACCCCTGTGTGTGTGTGTGTGTGTGTGTGTGTGTTAGTGCAAAAAAAAAAAGTTAATTGTGAAGAGCTTTTTTCTCTTTCTTCTGGTGATCTGACTGGAGATACGTTCATGATATCATGAATTGGTTGGGTCTCTGCCAGCAGTTTCTCTGGTATCATCACCGTTCACAATTCTTCCACCAGCTTTTTTGGGCCCCTAAGTCAAGAAGCGACACCAAGTTGTGCAGAGCAGTGAGTTTTAATTTGACCTTTAATTCAAAAATTCAAGTTTTAACTAATCTTTTCCTTACGTTAAGAGGAAATTATACAATGTAACATTCAATACTTTCCATGTGCCTCAGATGTGCCAGGTCTCAGTAGCTGGACATTTTGACTCATGGATCATCTGCAACTCATTTTTATACATTTATGTGCTCAACATTAATGCTTGTCTGCTTGTCTGGAACAGGTGTATTTTTTTGAAGGGGCAAAGTAGCCTTATTAAACCATGAATAACAATAATTAATTAGGGAAGCACCGAAAATTTGGTGAGAATGATTCTGATTTTATTACATTCAGTGTAAATGCATTGACTAACAAGGTCACACCAGATGAAGCTCACACAACCTGATTGTGTGTGTGAGCTACTCTCGTGGAGAAATCAAAACAAATGATCGCAACAGCACACACAAAGAAACAAACATGAACAAAAATACTTTGGAAAAAAATCAAAATGTTGAGTTTTATGTTTATAACATATAAGCAACACCAAGAGTCAGTTTAATTGGGCAAATATCATAAACATGCTTAGGTAAGTAAGAGCTGACAAAAAAAAATAGAATTACTTCAAAATAAATTACATTACATTTAAAAAAATCGCCTTTTTCCTGGACAAGTGACATTTTTAGTTGGTGTTTTGCTTAACATTGCAATTCTGTATGTTTTTTTTTTTTTAAGTTCACCACTGTAATGTCTGCTTTGGACAACATTTGAGCATGATACAGGGATTCCCATGTCTGTGATTCCTATGTAAGCATACACTATATTGCCAAAAGTATTGGGTCGCCCCCTTCTAATGAACAGGTTTAACTAGTAATTAAGACAAGGTTCAAAAAGAAAATGATTGATTCAGTCAGTGTGGAAGAACTTGACTGGTCTGCATAAAACCAAGTCCTAATCCCAGTTTAACACCTCTGGTGTGACTGTAAATGCAGACCTTGAGCCAAAAATTCATCACCAAACACCAATGACTTGTACATACACTATATAGACAAAAGTATTGGGACATCCCCTTCTTTAGAACAGAAAAATGCACTTCCAAATCTGTGGCAACAATGATGGAAACATAATTCATGTATTTAAAAATTGTATTTCCATCTCTGTTGCAACAATTTTGGAAGTGTCTAAAATGACTGAACTCATATGTACAAGTCATTGGTGTTTGGTGATGAGTTTTTGGCTCAAGGTCTGCATTTACAGTCACACCAGAGGTGTTAAACTGGGATTAGGACTTGGTTTTATGCAGACCAGTCAAGTTCTTCCACACTGACTGAATCAATCATTTTCTTTTTGAACCTTGTCTTATACACAGAGACATTGTCATGTTAGAATAGAAAAGGGTCCTGTCCAAACTGTTGCTATAATATTAGAAGCACACAATTTCCTAGAATATCATTATATGCTTTAACATTAAGATTTGTACTCATAGAAATTACTAAAGTAGTCAAACCTGTTCATTAGAAGGGGGCGACCCAATACTTTTGGCAATATAGTGTATATGTACGTATATGCCACCAAAGACAAAAGTGAAATTATATCTATGCCTGAAACTTTGTATAAAGCATACAACTGCAATCTTACCTGACCCCATAAAAAGTAAATCCAGTGGCGAAAATCTACACAACAAACAAAACATTATCAGAAGGTAAGAAAAAAAGAAAACCATGTGAAGAAACACAGTCCACCAAAGACAGGCAGAATCCACCTAGACCAAGCCCTGCTTTCCTTATTTCAATTCAAATTGTGATCCTTTGGATTCCAGGACACCACTCCTTATCGTCCTGCCAGCCACTCGGATACACAAATCCATGTGTGTGCAAACTTGTGCCCTGTCAACTCACCTACTTAGGAGTTTGGGAGGAGTCTGGCAGGTGTCATCTTTAACAATTATCAAGTCTTATTTTGTAACAGTTAACTTTCTTAATAACATTGTATGCTAATATTCAAATATCCTTTCCATGTTAATTAATGTGCACATATTTATCTGCAATTTTAAGTATTATGTATGTCTTTTGTCTGTTATAATGAAAGACATCTTAGTTGTAATTTAAGAATGACAAAATTGTAATAAATGATAAATCAAACTACTACCATATATGCAAACAATTAAGCAGTAATTTTTGTTGGACCTTAGCCTTGTTTTGTAAACGATTTTCTGTTTTGTCAGTCAACAGAGCCTCACAGCCCCCATGTCAGCCTTACTTCCTTAAAAAGTTTAGTAGTATAACACAGCTGATGATGAAATCATGGCACACATTTGTGGAATAATGTTTTTATAATGGAATGTTTGACTGATGTTCAGCATGTTCTTCTGGTTTCACTGATATGTATAAACACATCTCACACAGCCTACATGCCACATGACCTTTATGATACCAAGAAGTGTTTTAACTCTCAGTATTATATATAGGTCATGGGTTCAGTTCCCAGAGAAGGCAAATACTGATAAATATAGACTGATATATGTAAACTGAATGCAGTGTAAGTGACTTTGGATAAAAGTGTCTGGTAAATGCAGCAGTGCATTTATAGTCACATTAAACTTTGCCGTTGTTGTCTTGTTTTCTGTCAACTGTGCATGAGAATCAGCATTGAGCATTTTTGAATACCGTTTGGATTTTAGTCCACCAAAACTTTACTGAATAGGCATTTTTGTCATGCTAATTTAAATGCCAACTGCTGGTTAGGCTAAGATTTGGTTGATTTATATTGTCTATCAGTAGACCCCTGCTGGTAGATGATGATGTAACTACACCATGACTTTGTTGAATTTATAGATGGCTTTTATTTATATCACCTTATATGACTTATTACAAACTAAAAAAAAAGCACTATAACCCTTTGTTATAATTTATGCATGGCCACTATTTTTATGTTCTGTTCTAGTTTAATGAAACACACACACACACAAATCAACTCAACAAAATTTGACATTTATTTGCTGAACAACACAGAACTGTATAATTCTGAGAAAAATGTCTCAGAAAATAAATTTGCAATAGAAAGCCTTCTTGTTTTAATAGTATGTTTCTTGTTCCACCCAGCCTGAAAACAAAATAGCACTGATATTATAGTTCATTCTTAATTTCTTAAAGCTATGAAATACTGTAGGAAAATATAAGTTATTACCTCCTGGATTCTGTCGTAGGAGGTATTTTCTAACTTCATCATAGATGAAGATGAGAAGTGAGTATGGGAAGGCAGTAAACCACCACAATGGTCTGCATGAAAGAATACAAGGATTTTTTTTTTTCATTGTTTCAATTCCTCATGCCATTTAAAGTCAGCTAGACAATTGAAAAGATTTTCAATTACATGTGTGCAAAAGTCAACATGCGTCCACTTACCTTAGAGGATACATTCTCACGGCAACGTCCATGCCTGGACAGTAGGACAAGAAAGCTGCCAGAGCACCTTCTTCAAAAAAGGCAAAGATGAGGACTTTGTTTCTTGGAAAGAAGAAAAGAACAAATTGTGATAAGGTTTTAAGGTGAGCAGCCTCGAGCTGCAACTGAACAAACAGTCCACCAAAACTTAATGGCTTCTTTGAAGCATGTTTGCAAACCATTGTCTACATACTTCATTCCCTGCTGTACGATGGAATTTCTTCTGGTCTTTACAATGATCAAGTCACCCCACTGCACAACCACAATACTGATGAAAAATGCTGTGTGGCATGTGGACTCTATAATCTTTCTGGCCTCATAGGTCTGCATCAGGCAATTAAAACACAAGAACAAAGCAGTGTTTATAAAAATATTTAAAAGACTGACTTTTCAAATTTGTGCTATAATATCAAAGCTTTGACACTTACCCATTGTTGACCATAGCTATCTTCCAGGTCACTGATAGACCTGTCTTCCCAACCAACTCGAAGTCCTGGCAGATAACTGGGCCAGAAACCATTCTCACCCATAACCACAATGTAGGTAAAGAATCCTGCAGCTGCTTGGATCATACCTAAAAAGAAAGAAAATCATGACAATAAAATTGCCCATATTCATACATGTTAAGACTAAGAGTATAATTGTTAAAGATCTTTAATAGATGCTATGTTAAAAAGAAAATTCAGAGCTCTCTTTATAGAATAATAATGTGCTTACCGATTTGACCATATGCCATACTGATAAGCCTCGCGTTCACCAGCCTATCTGTTTGCGCATTTCTGGGCTGTCTCTTCATGATGTCATTTTCTGCATTTTCATAGGCCAATGAGATAGCAGGAATCTGTGGCAATAATTGAAAATTTATTAAAAACAGAATGCATAACTTAAAGTTCAATAGAGTACAATACAGTAATAGTAATTTTTCTTACCAGGTCAGTGCCCAGATCAATGCAGAGGATGGTGACGGTGCCCAAAGGTAGAGGAATACCAACAAGGACAAACAAGAGGAAGGGTGACATCTCAGGGATCTTACTAGTCAGCGTGTAGGCAATAGACTTCTTCAAGTTGTCAAAGATCAGACGTCCTGAAGCGTGTTTGAGAAATAAGTGTCAATGACATATCTTACATAAAGTCTTAAGTGAATTAAGTCTTAAAACTTCAACAGCTTTTCATACTGTACCTTCTTCTACTCCAGTGACAATTGAGGCAAAGTTGTCGTCCAGAAGGATCATGTCAGCAGCCTGTTTGGATACATCAGATCCAGCGATACCCATAGCCACACCAATATCAGCCTTCTTCAGAGCAGGAGAATCATTGACTCCATCACCGGTTACGGCTACAATGGCACCCTGATAAGAGAAATAAAATGCATTAAAATGGTACTCGATAGAATCAGAAAGATAACTGTCTGACGGTACAGTACCTGTCGCTGACAACCTTCCACAATAATCAGCTTTTGTTGAGGAGAAGTTCTGGCGAACACAATTTCTGTATGGTATTTGAGGATCTCATCCAGGTCGCTTTCATTCATGCTCTTCAGTTCTCCACCATGGACCACACAGGCCTTGGCATCTCTAGAGATGCACTTTGTATTAGCAAACATCTAGAGCAATTCCATATTCCACATCTGAAACTGGATGGAGATAATTGGTTTACCTTGGATTGACCTCTCCAACCGGAACGTTCAAACGAGCAGCAATGTCTTCCACAGTCTCATTGCCTTCAGAGATGATGCCAACACCCTTTGCAATAGCCTTAGCTGTAATTGGATGGTCTCCAGTAACCATGATAACCTGTATGGGAATAATCATTAATTAAAATTACTTTGAATGAATAACCTTAGCTGTAATTGAATGGTCACAAGTAACTATTATCTGTATAATTTAATATGGGCGCAGTATATTCATGCAGTAGATCTTCGATGATGACAACACCTTGATTCCTGCACTCCTGCACTTGCCCACAGCATCTGGTACAGCTGCACGAGGAGGATCGATCATGGACATGAGGCCAACAAAACACAGGTTTTCAGTTGGGAAGTTCACATCTTCAGTATCAAATGCAAAACCCTCAGGAAACTGGTCATCAGGTAGGGAAAAGTGGCAGAAGCCTATGAGAGAGATCACAGAATTATTCATGTGTTGTAATTTACCATTCTGTGTGTTCATATTCTTCTGTAGCCATCAATTCAATGCTTATCTCAAGGTGAACTTCTTAAGGTGGCTTTACCCAGCACTCTTTCTCCAAGACCTCCGAGTTCTACATAAGCATTTTGGAATGAATCTTTCATTTCATCGTCCAAAGGCTGCTCTTTTCCTTGAATCGAAATAGTAGAGCATCGCTCCAAGATTCTCTCAGGTGCTCCCTTCATCACCAGCAGGTGCTTAGACTCTGAGGGATTGGAATTATTGTGGATTGAGAGCTAGAAAGGGCATATGAAGGGCTGTTAGGATGACTAGTCAAATCCACATCATCTGCAAAGAACACCTCAACAAAAATACCTGATACTTGTTGGTGGAGTTGAAAGGGATCTCACAAATCTTTGTGTACTTCTCTCTCATTTCAGTGACTGAACCGCAGCACAGCTCAATACACTTCAGCAAGGCAGATTCTGAGGCATCACCAGCTGTCTCTCGCTACAAAACAGATTTTATTGAACAAAGTTTTCACTCACAATAACATAGCTAAATTGGCCACAGGAAGTTGCAAGTCCTAATGTACTGTAGCTCATATAGATATTAAGACAACTAGAGGGAAACTCACGCTAAGGATTGGGAGATGGCTCTGTTCAGCACGAAAAACGGCACGATTGCAAAGCCCAGCAATACGTGCGAGGGCGGCCCAAGTAGCAGAGATCCTTTCAAAGGAGTTTCCACTCTGGTTCTCTGTGGTGTCTGCCTCATGAATCTGGTTGTCAAACCACATGTGAGCTACGGTCATTCGGTTCTGGGTCAGAGTTCCAGTTTTGTCAGAGCAGATAGTGGAGGTTGAGCCAAGAGTCTCCACGGCTTCAAGATTCTTCACCAGGCAGTTCTTCTTTGCCATACGTTTGGCGGTCAGAGTTAGACACACCTACATAAGTAGACACAAGCTAAGTGATCACTTTTGGCTCAAACATACTGAAATATGACCAGGACTTATTGATTATAAAAATGTTGAAACACTAATAATCTGTTGTACAGATAAAGTTGACTAAACAACCAAAGTATAACTAAAAAATCACTCTAACTTACAGTTACAGTGGCAGGAAGACCTTCAGGTACATTAGCAACAATGATCCCAATAAGGAAAACAACAGCTTCCAACCACCCATATCCAAGTATCAAGGACAGGATTAGGAAGGCCAAACCCAGGAAGACAGCTACACCAGATATGATGTGGATGAAGTGCTCAATCTCTTTAGCAATTGGTGTTTGTCCACAATCCAGACTTGAGGCAAGTGATGCAATACGACCCATGACAGTACGGTCACCAGTGTTGATGGCAATACCTCTTCCAAAACCTAGGGTTTTATTATGTTCAAGAAATTTAGTTGTTCAGTTTGTCCACAGCTATTGTAAAATGCATCCAATGTATCCAACATACTACAGACACTTTTTTGGTACCTTCAACACAGTTGCTAGAGAAAAACGCTATGTTTCTCGTCTCCAGGGGATTTTCATGGGAGAAATCAGGAGTACGAGACTGGGGTTCAGATTCACCAGTGAGTGAAGAGTTGTCCACCTGGAAAGGTAGAATGAAAGTTTCATAAAAAGGCATTGATGGCATATATCACAATTACATTCACAAATGCTTTAGGGCTTACCTTGCATCCATGTGCAGAGATGATACGGAGATCAGCTGGGATTCTGTCTCCACCTTTGACCTCCACAAGATCACCTGCAACTAGCTCCTCAGCATTGATGACCTTTTTCTCTCCATCACGCACAACTAACGCTTGCTTCATAACCAGAACAGAACAATAAGTACTTTTGTGCCATGGGAAAGCTACATTTGAACATAAAATGATTTATGAGAGGCCATCACTGTACCTGAGGAATGAGGTTCCTAAAAGATTCCATGATCTTAGAGCTCTTGGATTCTTGATAGTATGAGAAGCATCCATTGACTATGACAACAAAAGCAAGCACAAGTCCCAGGTACAGCTGCAAAACCACAGTTAGGTTTTTAGAAAGGGACAAAGTGTATGATAATATAAAAATGAAGACAAAACATGTTCTCTCACATACATTGTCATTCGCCGGTTCTTCGTTAGAGGCAGCCTGAATTCCATATGCTGTGAAACAAAGTAATGCACCCAACCACAGCAGTGTCTGGAATCCACCAAAGAGCTGTGTGCAGAACTTGATCCATTCTGGAGTTGTTGGAGGTGGGGTCAGGGCATTTGGCCCATCACGGGCTAAGATCTCCTTTGCACGGGACGAAGACAAGCCCTGCCATAGGGTATTGACATTGAGTAATGAAATGATTGCAGAAAAAAAAAATCTTAAAACTAGAGGCTACTTGAAATTAAATTAAAACAAATTTTGTAAACAACTACACAAATTTCTGTGTAATTTCAAGACAGTAAAGTGTCATATTTAAACAGGACAGGTATCTTAAGCTTAACATAAAACATTTCAGTTTTATCAAAACTTTTTTTTTT
This sequence comes from Schizothorax lantsangensis, assembly GCA_027422415.1. Classification (NCBI taxonomy): domain Eukaryota; kingdom Metazoa; phylum Chordata; class Actinopteri; order Cypriniformes; family Cyprinidae; genus Schizothorax; species Schizothorax lantsangensis. The sequence continues at coordinate 3,652,476 of CM049841.1, read as the reverse complement.
ATTTACATTTTTAAATTAAAAGAATGTGATCATTAACTAGTTTTTGTCTCCTTGTATTTAAAAGGAGCAAAACACATAATTTCATACAGACAATTTGGTGTAACATAAAATTTACAAAAAAATATAAAATTTCAAAAACTCTCACTAAACCTCTGCTCACCTTGTTCAAGTCAGTGCCAAATTTGCGAGAAAGTTCATCCAGTGTCAGCTTGTGGTCGTCCTGCAGAAGAGCAAAAAAGCTTGAATCTCAGTTCTGCAGAGAAAATCTGTAAATTACATTTTTGTACAGCATAATAATTCATATGTGCAGAAAATAATTAAGTAGTATAGTTTTATGAGATGAGAAAATATTGAACTTTTCTTGGTGGTTATAGTTTCAGATCATACCAGTATTATGGTGGTATAGCCCCCATGCCCTAGCAGAAATGTTTATGTGATGTGTAATGTATATATGAATTTCTCACCAGCTCCACTTCTTTCTTCAGTTCGTTCACATCCTTCTTCTTTTTTTACCCTTTTTGAACTTTTTGATTTCATCCTCAGAAGTTGCCGTCAACGTGTACTCATCATTCCCTGTCTATAAAACATAAAAATATATATATATATATATATATGTTTGACATAAAAGTAACACCTTACCTGACGGGAACAGAGCCAAAGATGAAATCTACACAACAAATGGTACATCAGCAGACCAGACCAGAATCGCTGCGGAAAGCACCAGCATACACCAGCATGAGTTTCCATACTGGCTTATGCCGGTTTGGTGCTAGTCTGTGACGCTGATCAACCAGCATGGTCTGGTAAAGCTTGTTGACCAAAGAACCTTTGCTAGTTAAACTAATTAAGCATCCAGTTTGGGCCCAACCAGCTCACCAGCATCCAAAACACAACATATGCTGGTTGTTTCACAAGATATGTTCAAGATAACAATAGTCCACTCACGCCGAGCCCCATCTTCCAAGTTTATTTCAGATTTCAGAAGTCCAGTCAGCCTCTCTGGAGACACAAGTGCCTGTGTGACCAAGCCAAGTTCACAAAACTTATATTCTGCAACTCACCTGTGTTTTGGGGAGGAGATCTGGGAAATTCTGGGAGGGGTTTAGCACCTGTCATCCATATTTTAACCTTTCATTTGTTTAACCTTCATCCATACAGGTAAGTCATTTTGGTGACATCAATGAGAAGGACCAGCTTTGATGTTTTATTGATTGATAGAACTTTTAACTTGCCAACAGAAATTTATTCACTTACATCTAATATATATATATATATATATATATATACCTGTATATATATATATACAGTACACACATACATATACACACACACTAATAATATTTTTTTACTATTACTTATGTCATATATGTATAAATAATATATAATTACTTTTAGAATATATATATATATATATATATATATATATATATATATATATAAGCTAAATAAGTCGACTTTTAACACTTTAAATTTAAATCGAACTCTCCATTGCTTTTGTGCAAAAAGTCTAGACATGTCCACTTAATTCACAGTAAACAATCTGAAAGCAGCGTGTTCATGCCTGGACAGAAGGACAGGAAAGTTGCTGGAGCAGTTCAACAAACAGACCAAAAAGTACAGCTTAGTTTCTAAGAAATAAAGAAGATAAAATGATGAGAACTTTCATTTTCTCTGTTGTGGCCTTTGGGGCCGTTGGAGGTGGAATGAGCAGTCATGAGCTGGAACTGAACAAACAGCCCACTCTGATAAATATCAGTCTGTTTTATGACTGCTTTGAAGCTGAAACATTTGTTTCACTCCTTGCTGTAGGATAAAATTGTTAGTTTTATAGATGATCAATTCAGCACTCACAGAGCACACAGGAGCAACAGATCAAATGTCTGTATTATTGTCTTTTGTGTATTGATTTTGTCTGATGTCTAATTTAATGATTTTATGATATTATTTTTTTTATGATTGTTCCCTGTTAACCAGACCAGCATGGATGATCACCAGCATATTCTGAATGCTGGTGTGCTGGTGCTTTCTTAACCAGGTTAACAAGAAAGAACATTCTGTGACCAGCATTACCAGCACCAGTATGGCTGTTGGTCCACAAGCAAGACCAGGACTAAACCACCATAAACCAGCTTGGACCTGCATAGAACTTCATGCTGGTGTGAGCTGATATTTCATAAACTCCACCAGTTTTATAACTGTTGTCCACTTGTTTATTTCATGACTGTGTCAACTGTGCTTTTTGGCATCTGTAAAGAATCTGTAGATTCAGTTTGATTCTATATGTGGACAGAATCAAGTGCTATAAATTTGTCACAGACTTTGTCTGTGTTTTGTAAACCATTTTCTGTCTGTTATCAGTCAACAGAGCTCTCGGGTCTCATGTCCTTCACAATGCCTCAGAAGTTTAGTCCACACTTAGGCCTACAGATTTAAGAAGTGTAGGTGGAACAGTGTTTTATGTTACTAATCCAGAATTATTTTGGGTGAATTATGCGATTACATTTAACAAGAATATATTTTTTGCTAGTGGGAGCAAAAATGGCTGAAACGGCATAATGAGCAGCCAAAAAATGATAATGAGACATAAAAAGGCCCGGTTTCACAGACAGGGCTTAGACAGCCAGGCCAAGCACATAAACAGACAGGATTAGGCCATAGTTCAATTAGGACATTTAAGTAATTTTTATAAACATGCCTTAGAAAAAAACATTACTGGTGGTGCATCTTGAGACACAACAAAGGCACTGATATATTTTAAGATCAATCAGTGCAAGTTTATTTCAGTTGAAACAGCTCAGATTTACATTTTAGTCTAGGACTAGGTTTAAGCCTTGCCTGTGAAACTGGGGGAAATATATTTTTTAACAGTTTTTTTTTTTTTTTTTTGCCTTTTCTTGTTACAAATTATAGTTTTATCTTCATATGCAGTCATAATATAAAATCACTTTTCATTTAAAAAAATAAATAGCATCATAATGTAACAGAAATCTGCCACCAAAGAAAAAAGCATAAAAATAGCATAAAAAATAATAAAGTATTTAATTTACACACTTTTTTTTACAATTTTATGACTTTTACAACAAACTTTACAGCGCAATGCAAGAGCTGAAAGCTGGTTATATCATAAATGTTTTTATTATTTAATCTGTTTAGGAGTCGTCAACTTCTGTTAGTTGGTTTTGCAGCTCAATAAATGCTCCTTTTGGACTGAAAAGCAAGTTCTGAAAGTTACAGTATGTTTACACTGTACATCAAAGTCTCGTTTTAAATATAGGAAAAAAAAATCATTATAATATGACACCTTTCAATCTACTCTTAACCTTTGACCCTAAAACAGCCTCTGCAGTCCAGTGGGTCCCAGTTCAAAGCGAGTTCTGCTTTTTATGCATGGCCCCCATTAATGCAGCCATATTTAGTTTTTTGTTTCTAATAAAAGTCACTTATTAACTTCATATCATGAAATAGAGGTTTAGAGTAGCAGCACAACCTGTTTCAAGAATCAGTCCAGTCTCCGAGAGGCAGCATTACAGTGAAGTAGGCGTTTTGTGATTTAACAGAACAAACACTCTTGTAATACTCAGAATTCCACTGAATAATAAAGCTTTTTTCTTTTTTTTTTTTTTTTTTTTTTTTTTGGCCTGTCAGTAGCACAGTTGTAAAGATGGCTACATCATCATTCACAGTTTTTTTTTTTTCACACTAACCACACTGGCCTCTGCAAAAACAAAAAAACAGACAATTTTCAATACTCTCAAAAAGAGAAAACAACCGAAGACACAACATGTAACAGCAATCATTGAACACGTGATATGATGAACAAATGTGACCCTGGACCACAAAACCAGTCTTAAGTGTCAATTTTTCAAAATTGAGATTTATACATCATCTGAAAGCTGAATAAACAAGCTTTCCATTGATGTATGGTAGGATATGACAATATTTGGCTGAGATGCAACTATTTGAAAATCTGGAATCTGAGGGTGCAAAAAAATCTAAATATTGAGAAAATCGCCTTTAAAGTTGTTCAAATGAAGTTCTTAGCAATGCATATTACTAATCAAAATTTAAGTTTTGATATATTTACGGTAAGAAATTTACAAAATATCTTCATGGGACATGATTTGTACTTAATATCCTAATGATTTTTGGCATAAAAGAAAAATCAATAATTTTGACCCATACAATATATTTTTGGCTATTGCTACAAATATACCCCAGCGACTTATGACTGGTTTTGTGGTCCAGGGTCACAAATGGCTAATAACAGAGTAGGAATACTGAGAGAGACAGAGAGGAGATTTCAATAAATACATTATGATTTCTCAAAAGCAAGGCAATCAAAAACAATCTTTGTGGGTTTGACATTGTAATTGTTAAGTTATTTCAATATAACTTTCTTATGTATTCAGATTTTATTTTAAATTGGTGCTTAAATAGCTTCTTTATTGGCATCTATGGTTCCATTAATAACTTTTAAGATTCATAGAACCATCTCAATGCACAAAAGGTTCTTCGTAGAGGAGAAAGTTTTTCAGATTATGTTCTTCACTGTTCTTCGCACACACACACACAAAAAAAATTCTTTAAAGAACAGCTGACTGAAAGGTTCTTTGTGCGAAAAAAGTTTCTCCAAAGCATCGCTGCAAAAGCTTTGGAACCTTTATTTTTAGAGAGTGTAGTGAACATTAAAACTGATCGTGAGTCAGTGGACAACTAGACTCTGATGCAGACAGATGCACACACACTTTAATCAAGCAAGATGTCTGAACATCCCTATCCTGTAAAAATCCTAAGTAATAGTATTTCGTGAGAAGAACGCAGAATGTATGAATCATCACATCAACATTTTGAAAAATAAAAAGGTGTTGTCACTGCTGTTATGACAACATGAAACCTTAAAAGAACCTGTTTGGAAAACAATAATGAAATCTAATAGGTAAAGAGCTCAATTCCTAGTGACCTTGTATGAAATAAGGAAAATAAATTTTACTACAGTAAAGTTTCATTTTGAAACGTTTGCAGAATTATATATTAGCAATTCATTTTTGAATATTTTTTAAAAAAAGATATCAGATTTTTCTCCCTTATGGGGTTTACTATACGACCGACAGAAGAACGTTTTAAAGCTGCTTGTGCTTCATGTTCTTATGTCTTGCATATTTACAGATGCTATGGAATAACCAGAGGTCACAGGTCAGAAACAAGTGTGATGAAGCCGCCCTCTTTAATCCACATGCTGTTTGATTTGTCTCTGAAAATCATATAAGATTTCTCAGAATATCTGCCAGAGTTTGTCCTGAAACAAACGCTAACATGAGACGTTCTGAGAAAGACGAGTTCTAATCCAATTTGTGACGTTCCCTGATGATGTTCACCATCATTTGATGCCATCATCCTACTTCCTACCTTCATTTTTGTTTTATTTAATAAAAATATTTCATCTGAAAATATTTCCAAAATGGAAATAAAAATAGGCCAAGGCAGCTTGATATCCAGTATGTCACATTATTTTTGTTTTGTTGTTTTACTTATATTTATTCACCTAGATATAGTACACAAACTAAAAGATTAGTTATTTATTATTTACATAATTTTGTTTATTAACTTATTAACTTATTTACATCATAATATTTTCATCCTCAACTTGGTTTTAATCCTGCTTGATCTTAAAGTTCAGGGTGACCGGTGTGGAGGTCAAAGCAGATTTTGGATGACTAATTTGATTGACAGGTACAAGAACAGAGCAAGGACAAAACCACCAGATGATCCATGTCTGACTGGTTTTTGTTCTGGATACAGAACAAGGTCAAAGGTCAGAGATTTCCACTTAAAAAAACTTCAAAACTACTCCCACAGCAGACAGAAGACTTTTACACAGAAACTGTATTATCATCCGCGATACAGAAACAATGAAATGTTGTGGCACTGATATGCAAAATGTCAAATTAGCTGTTGATGCAACAAAAAACTAAATATCTTCTGAAAGAAAATATTAAAAGGAATTGAAGATTATACTGAGAATTTCTTTCCAGTTCTTTATAGTTTCAAAATATTGAAACTATTTCTCGATGCTCAGAGAGGACTAATAGTTATTAGAAGTTTAGTTGACAATAAATAGTAGAGAATTGGCCTTTAAAGGACTTGAACAAACACTGAGTGTGTGTTACTGGTGGAGCAGATACAGAAAGAAACATCTTCTAGACGTTCCTCTCACCCGTATCAATGTCCTGCTGATGTGAGGATGAACAGGACTGGACTCGAGTCACATTACTGCTGCAAACATCCACAGCACACTCTGAACTGATGTGAACTGGAGCTGTTAGTTTGTGGTGCAATGCGTTCTCTCTCCTCTGAGTGGCGTGTTGATTACAAAATGAGTCTGTATGAAGTCAGATGGCATTGGTACAGAAGCCTGAGACGCCATGCATTTGCTTTTCTACATTTTCTTGTGAGCTCAGCATAAAATGTTTTCTCATAATCTCCAAATTTGGCATCAGAAAAAATGGTACATACATAATGCAGTTTTATATAGAGTTCATATAGTGTTCATACAGTGTGTGTGTGTGTGTGTGTGTGTGTGTGTGCACTGAATGAACCCTATAGTAAGCTGCATTATGCATGTACAATTTTTTCTAATGCCAAAATTAGAGATTGTAAGAAAACATGTTATGTTGAGCTCAAAAGAAAGAAATATATCCTGAACCCAATATAAATATAACTTTTGTTACTTTGGACCAAGAAATACAAAAAACACAATAATAATTTGTCAAGATCACAAAAAAATCAATATAATACAATTAATAAAAGTTATGAAGATAAAAATGCATGAACTCTTTCATAGTACATTAATAGAGTCATATAGTCACATTCAAAAGCTCACATATGAAAATATGTTTGGTAATAAATTAAAAGTTAATAAGAGGATGAGTCATCAAACCATTTTTATTTTTGTTTTGCCCTCCCTAGGGAGAGATAATATTATTTATAATGCATTTATAATCTATCTATCTATCTATCTATCTATCTATCTATCTATATATCTACTATCAAGCCTCTGCAACTGATCCAGAATGCAGCAGCCAGAGTGGTCTTTAATGAGCTGAAAAAAGCTCACGTTACCCCTCTCTTCATCAGGTTACACTGGCTACCAATAGCCGCTCGCATCAAATTCAAGGTACTGATGTTTGCCTACAAGACCACAACTGGCGTTGCACCAATATACCTAAACTTGCTAGTTCAAACTTATGCGCCCTCCAGAAGCTTGCGTTCTGCAAGTGAACGACGTCTTGTGGTGCCATCCCAAAGAGGTACCAAATCACTCTCACGGACCTTTTCCTGGACTGTGCCCAGCTGGTGGAATGACCTCCCGATCTCAATTCCAACAGCTGAGTCTTTAGCCATTTTCAAAAAACATCTAAAGACACATCTTTTTCGCCAGCACCTGACTAACTAATACTAACACTTACCTATTCTATTTAATTAAAAAAAAAAAAAAATCCTAGCTACGTGTACTGTGCTAGACTAACTGAGACTTGTCATGGCACTTGTATACTGTTGCTCTCTCGATGGTCTGATTGCTTCTATTGTTCTCCTCAGTTGTACGTCGCTTTGGATAAAAGCGTCTGCTAAATGATTAAATGTAAATGTAAATGTAAATATCTATCTATCTATCTATCTATCTATCTATCTATCTATCTATCTACCTACACACACACACACACACACACACACACACACACACACACATTTTTTTAACATTTGCACCAAGAAATATAAAAATACACAATAGTCATATTTAAAAAAAGAATCATGTTCATAACAAGTGAATAAACCAATAGATTTTATTTTTGTTTTGCCTTCTCTGAAGAGAGTGTATATTGCATGTAAAAAATGCATAAAATATTGCAATTAATATTCACAAATTACAGACATACATTATAAATGCTATTTTTATATATATTATCTATAAAATATTATATTGTATATTATCAATAAATACTCAAGCAGGCAATGAGACAGCAGAAAAGTATCAAAGACCTCAGTGAAATGCATCGACGTCGAGCTCATTATTCATCTGATCTGAAGCTAAAAGCTCTTATTCATTAGCTCGCAGTTGAAACCTGGCAGAATGTCTGGGATGGAGATGTGAAGAGGAGGCACTTGAGTGCAGTTGGTGATATTAATGCACCAAAAGCTGGTTTGCCAAATGCTATAAAGCTCAGTAAAGTGAAGAAGCCAATAGTCTAATGGATTGGTTGAGCTCAGCCTGGAGTCAGATTAACAAATACTCACATGTGATGGTGTTTGAGCCTGAATGTCTGTAACAAAAATTACTTACAGTTAAACAGTACTTTATGTGTATGATTTTGACCAAACAATTCAAATTCCAAACAATCATACAATTCCAAAACAATCATGATGCTTCGTAAGGGGAAGTCGTGGCCTAATGGTTAGAGAGTCGGACTTGTAATCCAAAGGTTGTGAGTTCGAGTCTCAGGTCCAGCAGGAATTGTCGGTGGGGGGAGTGAATGTGCAGCGCTCTCTTCTCCTTCAATACCACGACTGAGGTGTCCTTGAGCAAAGCACCGAACCCCCAACTGCTCCCCGGGCGCCGCAGCATAAATGGCTGTTCACGGTGTGTGTGTGTTCACTGTGTGTGTGCACTTTGGATGGGTTAATTGCAGAGCACAAATTCCGAGTAGGGGTCACCATACTTGGCCGTATGTCACGTCACTTTAATCTTCATCGAGGAGACAGATGGCGCTGTTTCCTTACGGTTGAACTGATTTAAGTGCGTCTTCATTTCTCGCCACTAGATGGTGCTGAAGCGCTTTGTACTCAGGCTGAGAGCTCGAGGACAAAATGTTGCAGGTTCTTCCACTGAAATCCATCATTCATCAGTTTACTGAAGAATAACTGCATTGTGTTGCTTCAGTCCATGACTGTCTCTGAATTAAAGGCTTATGCAACCAACAAATAACTTTTGGTTTTACTTCACTAATGCACTAATTATAGTCAGGTCAGGGCACATGGATAAACAGGCATTGAAATGTAACCCCGGATCACAAAACCAGTCATAAGGGCCTTTTTTTTATTATTGAGATTTATACATCAAATAATATCTGAATAAATAATATCTGAATAAATAAGCTTTCCATTGATGTATGGTTTGTTATGATAGGACAATATTTGGCTGAGATACAACTATTTGAAAATCTGGAATCTGAGGGTGCAAAAAAATCTAAATATTGAGAAAATCTCCTTTAAAGTTGTTCAAATGAAGTTCTTAGCAATGCATATTACTAATCAAAAATTAAGTTTTGATATATTTACGGTGGGAAATTTACAAAATATCTTCATGGAACATGATCTTTACTTAATATCCTAATGATTTTTGTCATAAAAGAAAAATGGATAATTTTGACCCATACAATGTATTGTTGGCTATTGCTACAAATATACCTGTGTTACTTAAGACTGCTTTTGTGCTCCAGGGTCACATATGTCAGTAAATCTCTAGTTACTCAAACAGACCCAGGATAAAACTCTGTGTTTTTAGTTAATAAACAGATGAATATTGGTGATGGAACACTTGTCTGGTTCATTTATATTTCTGTTTGTGCGTCAGCGTGTTCATCCATCTGCTGTTTTATTATTTCTGTTGTACAGGAGCTCTATCTGTTTGGCTCAAATGAGCTAAATAATTACAGCAGTATTTCCAGCGTGTGTCATGTGACTGTAGATTAGCTCAATCGCTGCTAGAATGTCATATTACAGGCATTGTTCTTCTGAACACTGATTTTAATAGCCAGAAAACCCTCTCCTTGTGCTGCTGATAAAGAGTGTTTATGTGTGGAAATGGCTGTTCGCATTATGGACTACATTTGGAGCGTGAGAATCATATTATTTAAAAAAAAAGAAAAAATAAGCATGACCAATGACAATTTCTGTAACAGAAATGACTGTATGGAGATTTTTGTTGCTGCCTAAAAAACAGAAAAGAGTTAATGATATTTTTGTCAGTTTGCTACTGTCAGCCATGTTTTGCTTCTCAAGAAACATTTGTGACCCTGGAGCACAAAAGCAGTCATAACACAGGTATATCTGTAGCAATAGCCAAAAATACATTGTATGGGTCAAAATTATAGATTTTTCTTTTATGCCAAAAATCATTAGGATATTAAGTAAAGATCATGTTCCATGAAGATATTTTGTACATTTCCTGCCATAAATATATCAAAACTTAATTTTTGATTAATAATATGAATTGCTAAGAACTTCATTTGAACAACTTTAAAGGTGATTTTCTCAATATTTAGATTTTTTTGCTCCCTCAGATTCCAGATTTTCAAATAGTTGTATCTCAGCCAAATATTGTCCTATCCTAACAAACCATACATCAATGGAAATATTATTTATTAAGCTTTCACGTGATGTATACATCTCAATTTAAAAAAAAATGGCACTTATGACTGGTTTTGTGATCCGGGTCACATTTCAATGCCTGTTTATCCATGTGCCCTGACCTGACTATAATTGACTATAATCTCAATTTTGAAAGATTGACCCTTATGTTTTGTGGTCCAGGGTCACATTTCTGATTATTATCAATGTTGAACACAGTTGTGCTGCTTAATATTTTTTTTGGAAATCATGATACATTTTATTTTTCAGGATTCTTTGATGAATAGAAAGTTCAAATAAAATTTAAACAAAAATCTTTTTTAACATTATAAATGTCTTTACTGTCACTTTTGATCAATTTAATGCTGCTGAATAAGTATCAATTAAATTAATTATTAATTAAACAGCAGTGTATAAATATATTTTATTTTCAAGGTTCTTGTTTATTTGTCACATACACAATCATACAGGGTATAATCAGTAGTGAAATGTAGGAATTTATATTATTTCATTTATATTATTTAATTTTTATTCTCAATTTCTTAATTTGTTTTACTTTTCTTTTTTCTTTAATTCTCAAAATGAGATTTTCAAGGAGTTGGAAACTTGGAAAAATATGATTTTATCCTTTTTGCAGCTTGACAGATGTCAATCATCTGTTGCTGGTGGAAAAAGCTGTGACAATTCTTCCATATTTTTCTTGTTCCATGGAAACAGCAGCGTACGGGTTTGGAATAACATGAGGGTGAGTAAATAAATGACAGAATTTTCATTTTTATCAGAACTAATCTTTTAAATAAGTGTAAAAAAAGGAAAGGAAAATGAACACAGCTGGTTCCTCATTTAAACTGGGCTGTCTGTAATGTAATCACGTCTCCTGACTCATGTTCCCGTCAGATAAATGTACATTACAGCCTCCGCTGCTGCTCACGTGGGAACCGGACCGGAGTTTGCACCGGCTCAAAGCTGCTGGATTGTGTAACAAACGGAATGTTTCAGAAGCTCTAAGAACTATTTCATTGTTCACAGCCATGTGAGACAGAGTCAGAGGTCAGAGGTCAACCACAGTAGCATGCAAACAGAGAGAGAAGTGAGGACGAGTGCTACGGACACAAGGGCTAAAGGACAAAGCTAAAGCCATGTATTTTGACAAGGTCACTGAAAACAGCTATTTAAAACTAGTGATGTATTGCTCATTTGTAGGAACAATGAGTCTAAATTTCTACTTTAAGTGATGCATTTATAATCATGTGATGATGATGATTTAACAGTAAAGTAATTGTTTCGAAGGTTATGATTCAGAGTTGTGTTTATTTGCGATACCGTTTCAGCTAGACTGAGTTTTCAGGATGGTGTGAATTATGACACACATTTCACACTCCATCCTGAAGATCCACGAACCCACAGCTGTTACACAAATACTAAAAATGAGTTCAAAACGAAGAGGAAAAGTATTCCTTCTCATAGGAAACGAAAATCACTAGTGAGATTACTTTAAAGGAATAGTTTACCCAAAATCTGAGCATTGCATCCTGCTCAGCAATGGATTCTCTGTAGTGAATGGCTGCCGTCAGAATGAGAGTCCAAACAGCTGATAAAAAACATCACAATAATCCACAAGTAATCCACACCACTCCAGTAAATCAATTAATATCTTGAGAAGCCAAAAGCTCCGTGTTTATAAGAAATAATTCCACCATTAAGAGGTTTTTTGTTTGTTTGTTTGTTTGTTTTTTTACATCAAACTGTTGATCTCAGCTAAAATATGAGTCCATAATCCATAATAACACTTCATCCAGTGAAAAGGTCCATCTCCTGTTGTCTCTCACTTCAAAATCCAGCCACATATTTGTTTAGAGCTGTTTTGGCTTGTAAACGGTGCTTGATTTGTGCAGATTTGTCTCCTGATTTAGACCAGACCAACTGGAGGAAGTATTATGATGGAATATGAACTCGTATTTTAGCTGGAAGTGATGGTTTAAGGTAAAAAAAAAAAAATCCTAATGGATTTGTTTCTTACAAACAGCAGCTTTTGTCTTCTGAAGATATTAACTGTTGGACTGGACCAGTGTGGATTACTTGTGGATTATTGTGATGTTTTTATCAGCTGTTTGGACACATTCTGACGGCACCCATTCACTGCAGAGGATCCATTAGTGAGCAAGTGATGCAATGCTACATTTCTCCAAATCTGATGAAGAAACAAACTCATCTACAGCTTGGATGATCTGAGGGTGACAACATTTTCAACAAATTTTCATTTTTGGGTGAATTATTCCTTTAAAATCTTAGCTGTTTCTTCTAGACAGCAGAATAAAGAGAATAAGGATAATAAAGTAAACATAAATAAAGTCTTTCCCCAAAGAAATTTTAAAAGAAACATCTCAGACACTGTTGATACTTCAGTAGAACGTATGAGCTATAAAAAAGGAATATACGAGCAATAAAATTTTCCATGACTTGAATGAACTTTTTCCATGTACACTTGTGATGTGACTGCTTAAACATGCTGACAGAGTCGTTCACAATCAGTCAGTAACATCTTTCATGTCAGATAAATAGACTCTTATGCTGTTTGTTAGTGAAGAGTGCGAGATAAAAATGGAAATTCTGTTGAATGACAAGTATTTTTTTCGTACAGTCAGGATTTTCAATGTTTTTCATGAATCAGGGCCAGTGTGTTTTACATGAGATGATGACGGCCTGAAAAGACAGACCTTGACATGTCAGGCCTTATTCTAATCTGTTAATCTTTTGAGCTGAGGTTTACAGTTTCAGAACCAAATATAGTGTCAATATAATTCACATATCAATAAAAACTGTTATAAAAGTTCATTCAAAAGGCAGTTGAATAGAAAGCTGCAATGCATGTCTTTCCTAGAAAGCGATTATGTTTTTATATCACCGATCAGTGCATGTGTAGGAAGCCATATTTAAGACCGCTTAATGCTGAGCCAAATCTGTAGTGAAGTAGATCTTTTAACACATGTTCACATGTAAACACAACACGTATGTCTGCTCGATTCCTGCTGTTATTTTATATTATTTATATACTATTATAGTATTTATTTGTATACTGTATTCTTGTTAGTATTTCATATTTTCCATTAGCTTTTTTCTCATCTTAAAGTTTTAGTTTTGTGTTGTTTTGTCATTTTTCTTAGTTTTTGTTTTTTTAATGTTTCTAATTAGCATTTATTTATTTTTATTTTAATTGTAATTTAAATGTAATACTTCTGTTTCAACTTAATTATATTTCAGGTAGTTTTCAAGGCAACATTCTGATTTTCGTTCAAGTTTTTCATCTAATATTTTATTTAATATCTACTCATTTCAACAAACAAAAAATATAATATTTAATAATTGTAGTTAACAATAACAACTGCTGATTCTACACAGACATTTTTATTTCTCTACCAACCACCAACCTAAGTACCATAGTATTACCATGATTATTGGACATGGTACCATGGTAAAGAAGTGCTTTAGTAAAGCACTAAAAAACAGTTGTATCTCTCTCTCTCTCTCTCTCTCTTTCTTTCTATATATATATATCAAATCTCAGGCCGTCCTTTCATTTGCATTTATTTCAATAATATTCTGATTTCATTTCAATTTTATTGTAATTAATAATAAAAATTAATAATAATTTGTTACATTTATATAGCGCTTTGGGTACTCAAAGCGCTTTACATGGAAGGGGGGGAATCTCCTCAACCACCACCAGTTGTGATGAGGTTTGCTCATTGAGAAGAAGCCAATACTAATAAATAAATACTAATACTAAGCAATACTAATATAAATTAACCGACTCCAAAGCTTTCCTACAAATGTGATCCACTAGATGCCAGAACCCCCAGCGCAGTCAAGAGCTCTGAAGAACACGTCTGATTGGAGCGACTGCGGCTCCATTAGCTCCTGACTGCTGATCCGGTGGGGCTGTTGCTGCTTTTATTGGCTCGTACATCACAGCTAGCGTGCACTATACTTCTGTCTGCAAACGACTCCCCGGGGAGCACAGATCTCACTGCACCGGTCCATCGACGAGCACTAACGCCCTCCCCTCGACCGCCACTGCAGTGCAGTATAAAGCGAGGAGGGGGCTGTCAGATATATGACTTAATCTGCAATCAGCAGGATTTCTTTGCACTGCTAGACTGACTCTTTCTGGGCTCTGAAAAGCTTTTAGTAAAATAAGCGAGATGATGCATTACGATGCAGTTTAATATGTTTTTTGACTTAATAAACAGAAGGTAAAGATGGTTTTAAGTTGTCTTTTACATGCATTTGCTTGCATGTGCAAAATTCATTATTGCATGTTGTTGCTAGGGTGTTCTGGGTGGTTGCTAGGTGGTTTCTTCCTGTCTTCTGGTGCAATGTGCATCTGTTTACACTGAACTGTTGTATTTGGTGATCGCACCAAGAGCACTAGTGATGATTGATTAAAAACCATGAATGAATAGACAATAAAAATTGGTTGGTTTGACGCAGCACACAGAGACACACCTTTCTCAAGCTCATCAAGTTAAAACAGGACTACTGTGACTTTCGATTGTTCATCGCACATCAGCAATTATACCAGAACAAAACAGCCATCGGGTTAATTACAACTATATTAGAGGTTTCTGCAAGGATCCAGTCTAAACATCTAAGTGTACATAAACGGTTCAATGTGCCTGCTGGAAAACAGCTTATATCAGCATAAATGTCCATGCAGGTTCAGGCCAGCTTATGCTCATCTGGTGGTTTCCTAGCAGGTTTTAACTGGTAAAGTGGGTCGGTCAGCATGATTTTTTGTGAAGCTGGTTGACCAAAGTAGATTTGCTGTTTAAGCTAATTAAGCAGCCTAATGGGGCAAACCAGCAGATCAACATCTACAACAAACACTGGTGGCTTTACTGGACTGTTTGGTTCTTTCACTAAATTATATAAATGAAATTGTGAATTTCACAATCAGGCTTATGAAATCTAAAAAAAACAAAAAAAACAAAGTAGAAGAAAAAGCTGGAAAAAGTCAACTCTAAAGGACTAAGAGCCCAAGCAGAGGCCCAAACTAATAAGAAACACAATCAAAAAAAACCCACAGAAGATATGGGAGATCAAAAGAGGAACATTTATATTACCACACCACAGGGAGGAAATACAGATACTGAAACGATTTAAGAGAAACAAATCTACTGATCTACAACATGATTTCAATGCTCCTGTACAGAAGTGTAGCTGTGATCGCTGAATGCTCATGTGTTTAATCAGCATGAAAAATTGATTAAAACAAGTCATCTCTAAAATTTAGAAGAAAAAAAAGTTGGGAAACAACATAACAAAAATCTTTTTAAAGAAAAAGTAATACAAGTGTAATTAAGGCAATTCAAAAACATGTTTCTTCAACGTGCTTTACATTGGCATAGCCTATTTAAAATCTAAACGTCAACTTTAAAATTATTTAAAGACACAAATTGAAAAAGAGAAGAAATACAGATGAAAATAAAAAAGGAACTGAGTGTTAAATGGTAAAAATGATTTTGATGATTTTATCATTGATTGAAATGGTTGGTTCTGTGATTAATTGTTTTGTTTAAAAAAAAGAAAAAGAGTCAGCTAAATGAATAAATGTAAATGTAAAAATAGATTTAAAAATACAGTGTAATAAAGAATCCTGCAGCTAGTCTGAGCTTTTCATCAATGCCATATTTCATTAGATGATTATTCATAGCAGCTCTTCACATATATTCTCTAAATATGTAAATTCTCCATCAAACAACTGCAAAAATTATGCTTTGTTTTCAAACAGGTTTCTCCTACACTTTCATCTTCCAGTGGTTTGACAAACTCCGCCTCCAAACCCACGTGATTGGTTGGAATGTGTAACAATGACTGAACTTAAAATTCCACCATGGAAAGATTGCAAACAACTTTACTTTTGTTAAAATAATGGATGATTCACACAGAAAATAGCTGATAAAGGAATAGTTCACCATTATTTGAGCACAAAAAAAGGCATGTTGAATAATGTGGTTAACCAAACAGTTGTTCGACTGACAGTGTATTTTTTCTGTACTATGGAAGTCAGTGGCTACCCTCGACTGTTTGGTTACCCTCGTTCTTCAAAGTATCTTCTCTCATGTTCAGCAGAAGAAAGAAACATACAGGTTTATACTGACATGAGGGTGAGTAAACGATGACAGAATGTTCTCCTTCAGGTGAACTATCCTTTAAAGAAGGCTTTTCTGTGCACTGAATGGACCTTAATATTAAATCAAACAGAATCAGAATGAGCTTTATTGGCCAGGTTGTTTAAAACAGGAATTTGTTATAGTGACAGAAGCTCCACAGCAACAGATGACAGCAACAGGACAGGACACAGACAACAAGAGAACAATTCTATACAAATAGGCAATTACAAAATAGCAAAAACACTCTCAGACAATTGTGTGTACTCACATGTGCAAATTTGAAATGGAAAAAAATAAAATAAAAAATATTATATATGTATGTGTGGTGAATAAATAGTTGTAAAATAGTGTTGTGTGTTCCTTAATGTCAAGTTTCATGAGATGGATTGCTTGGGGGAAGAAACGTTCCTGTGTCTGGTCGTTCTGGTGCTCAGAGCTCTGTACGTCCGAAGGTAACTTCAAAGAGGGAGTGTGCTGGATGTGAGGGGTCCAGAGTGATTTTGCCAGCCCTTTTGCTCATCTGGAATACAGTCAAGAGTGGGGAGGGTTGTACCTGATTCGCTCAGTCCGGACTACCCTCTGTGGCCGTGCTGGAGAGGACGGATGATGGAACATCGATTGCTGGCGATTGACCACACAATGGTGGTGCAGGAACCTGAATGACTCATGCAGTCACCGTCTGTTCGAGGGATGGGGGGAGAGCAGGGGTGAGTCCACGATTCTCCACTGTTTTGAGCGTGTTAGCTCCAGGTTGTTAGACTGCACCAGACAGCCAGCTCCTTAACCTCCTGTGAGCAGACTCATCTGAATGAGGCCGATCGTGTGGTGTCATCTGCAACAAGTTTGAAAGGGGTCTTTATGGTCTTCGTGTAAGAAAGAGCAGTGGGGAGAGAACCAGCCCTGAGGGGCTTGTTGGTGCGGGTGCTGGAATTTTCCCAGCCTCACAAGCTTCCTGTCTGTCAGGAAGCTTATCAACTGACAGACGGAGGTAGGGACGGAGAGCTGTGTCATTTTTTCTGAAGGGTGTCCGGGATGATGGTGTTAAAAGCAGAGCTGAAGTCTACAAACAGGATTCACATAAGTCTGGTCTGTCCAATGTCAAGTGCAGTCCCATTTTAAACAGACCTGTTTGCTCTGTAGGCAAACTGCAGGGGGTCCAGTAAGGGTAGTGGAGGCCTTCAATAAGCCAAAACCAGTCTTTCAAATGTTTTAACAGACGTTAAAGCCACAGGTTAATGTCCAGAATTTTGGGTTTCTTTGGGACGGGGATGATGGTGGAGCTAACATGAGGGGACTCCACAGCTCCAGTTTGTTGAAGATCTGTGTGAAAATGGGGGCATTAGCACAGGATTTAAGAGGCTGGTGAAATGGGCCTTGCTTTCCTTCTTTTGTTCTTTATGAAGACTGCCGCACGTTTTCACTTATTTTCAGTGCAGGTGTGGGGGATGTGGAGGTGTTAATGGTTGTGTGGAGAGGTGTTCAGGGCGGGTGTGGGGTGTTTTTTCAAACCTGAAAAAGACATTATGTCTGCTAGTTGTTGACAATGCTGGGGGAGTGTCTTGTAAGATTCAACCTTTCCAAAAAAAATGGAAGAGAACTTCCTTAGCTTGCCAGAATAATTCCTCTTTGCCACCCTGATCTCCTTTTCCAGTGTGTATTTGGCCTGTTTATCCAACTAAAACGTTCCATAAACAATACACATATCTTCACAGAAACTTTTTGTTACAGTCTCTGAGTTCGTCCACGGTGGCAGCAGCTTCAAAAACACTCCAATCAGTGAGAAAACAAGCTTATTAAAATCTTTTAACAGTTTTTAATACAGGTTTTTCAGATAGTTTCTGCTTGTAGGTTGGTATAAGATGAACTAAACAGTTGAACAAATGCCCGTGGGACAGAGTGATATGCTTTTGCTGTGTACATTATTATTACTGTCTCTGGTGGGAAGATGTGCTGTCTGTATTTTGGCAGTTCGCATGAGAATTTGCTTTATTAAAGTCACCGAGAATGTTAAAACAGATGGGTGTTGTTGCTCACTGTGATCTGATCCAGTTTCTGTAAAGCTGATCTGGCGTTCGCGTGCGGTGGAATGTAAACATACGAGAATGAACGAACAGAACTCCCGCGGCGAATAGAACGGCTTGCATAGAAAGCGTTTCTAATCAAACAGCACATCTTCTTTAACACAGACATCTGACACCACCTTCTTTAACATCCCGCCGCCACGCGATTTCCCTGTTGATTCTGCCTCGCGATTGTTCCTGGAAGTTAGGAAACTTAAAACCCAATGTTCTATTTTTCTCTCATTCTCACACAGACCTGTTTTCCGACACGTCCGCTGTCCTCTTATAATTCATGGCCTGCTGTTTCTGTGGCCGTGCTGGATGGGAACATCGATTGCATTGACCACACAATCACCTTTCATTTCCGAGGGATTGAGTGATTGAAGGAGGTGTGAGCTCATCTCCCGGCAAACAAAAATATGGTCTAAGAATCCTTTGTTAATATTTCCATTAAGTTATGGACATTATTTCTGAATGTCAAGTTTTTAAAATATTTTAAAACTGTTTTAATGTTAATGGAACATTCTAACATTCCATTTTGCAAACATTATGAAAATGTTACTTTTGAATGTTCTCTGAAAATTATGTAACAATTAGTAAGATTCAAAAAAAAAATGTTAGACAAACATCCAACTAAAACGTTCCAAACAATGTTTTTGTTTGAACATTTTGAGAAAATTATTAAAAGACCAGATAACTTTGAACAAATGTTCTTTTGACATTATTGGAAGAAACTTTCATGAACAAATGTTCTATTAACATTATTGGAAGAAGCATTCTGAGAACATTTCCTGTTAGATGGACTGTTGATCTAGATGAAAAAAACATATTTAGGATAGAAAAATCAATGAGACTTCTTTAACATCTCAATTGTTCCTCTTAAACCCCCATGAGATTAAATGAAGCACAAATTGAGAACATAGCTTTCTCTTGCTTCTCAGTTAGAGTTGATACTTAAATAAACCTTAACTGAGAACTCCAGAGTTATGAAAGAGCAACCTGAGTAAACTAGCGCTGTGGGGGCAGTCGTGGCCTAATGGATAGCGAGTTGGACTTGTATCTTGAATCTCAGGTCCGGCAGGGATTGTTGGTGGGGGGAGTATCCTCCTTCAATACCACGACTGAGGTGTCCTTGAGCAAGGCACCGAACCCCCAACTGCTCCCCGGGCGCTGTAACATGGCTGCCCACTGCTCCGGGTGTGTGTTCACTTAGGATGGGTTAAATGCAGAGAATATATTTCACTACTGGTTATATACTCTCTATGTAATTGTGTATGTGACAAATAAAAATAATCTAAAAAATCTAAAAACTCCTCCTCGGGGAGCATCCTGCAGTCATTAATCCACTCCACACTATTGTACCTGGCAGTGTGGCAGGTTTCCGGCTTGTCTCTCTGGGATCCGTCTGTTTTCGCCTGCAGGCAGAGATGAAAGAGACATTCGGCTGCATAAGGAAAGATGTTTATTTGTTTAGTTGCACATATGATGTTCTATTATAGGCAGTCGTGGGATATGCTCCATGTATTTCATAGAAAAACTGATTACGGTGGCACTGCAGCAGCTGCTCTTGCTCATGGATTGCATCATGATCATTTCAAATTTCTCATTTTTATATTTGCAACATGACTGGCGATTTTCTAGGATGCACATTATACGATCTGAAAGATGCTTTAGTAAAGACGGAAACACATTTATAGTAATATAGCAGCACGTACGAGCGGTGGTGTCTTACAATGCCAGCATCCGTTTTATAAATATAAACATATTAACACATGCTTACCCTGGCTGTCATTACTATAAATGTCATGTGTGATTGTGGGAGGAGAAACCTCCGGCTCGAAATGAGCTTGCGGATGGAGACCAGCTGCTCTGCATCATTGTATCATGAGAAACTGTACACCACATGTTATTGTTAATGACGTCCATCAACAATAATAATAATATAAACAGGAAATTGACCGCTTCCCAGCAACAAATGGAATTAAACTGAATTCAAGTGAGCGTAACACCAGCTCCACAGAAACGAGGAGTTTCAGGCAAATAGCTCTTGTGCAATATTCACATTTTATAAAAATGCAATAACTAACCAACCCTTATTGGGGTTCTGTTAGGTTTTATGTTGTTGTTCTTCTTGGGAAAAAACAACAACACCGAAACGTTGACTTCACCTTTAGGAGATGCATTTTTATTTTTCTTGAGCATTCACTATTGGCAAAGCCTTTCAGACCAAAGGTGTGCTTGTACTAAAAATCACAAGATACAGTTTTTCATGGTGTGATTTTATCTGGGTTTTTGTTGTTGTTGTTGTTTTTTGTTTTTTTTCATCTTGACATGGTGTACAACGACCACGTTATAGATATATAATTAAAATGTGAGGTGGTGTTCAGAAATGTCCATCTAGTTCATGTTTACACAGCAAATCAAAACAGCGCCGCGGACACAAATGCACTTTCGTGTGAACGATCACTTATTCACGTGACACAGCGCTAGTTTAAGTGTCTCAAAGTTACCTCGCAAAAAGTAGCTGTTTGATTCAATTGATTGTAGGTAAATATCTACTTCGTTCAGTGTCGGTTTGTTCTGAGTTCATATGTCGATACTGGATTGCGAAATCACTCAAAATGATAAATCTAGGTTCCAATGTAATAGTATATAAACTGAAACATTGTGTTTAAATGTTTAACTTAGATTCTTATTATCCACTTCCTGACTCAATGTATATTCAAAGAGCCCCCTGGCCCAGACGTGGATTCGTTAGGTTGATTGAATTAGTGTCTATCTTTCGGAGGCCCCTGGCCCAGACGTGGATTCGTTAGGTTGATTGAATTAGTGTCTATGCATTTGATTATGTCCCTCATGTGCTTGCTTTGTTTGATTTTGGCTCCACCTCCAAGAATCCCTCCTCCAAAAATGCCTATAAATAACCTTGTAAAATCACTTAAGATTTAGACTTGGATGACTGCAGCGACGCACAGCGAGTTCTCAATAAAGAGTAACTTCTGCTTGAAAGATATCCCAACGTCTCCTGGTCTCTGCTTCGACGAGGAAAAAGTTCACAACAGATGGTGCCGTGACCCGGATAGAGCTCCTCACCCCGGATAGAGCTCCTCACCTGAATCCAGATTGAAACTTCTGTACAACCAAGGTTTGGTGAGTGTCACTCTATCCAAAAGAACCTTTAAGACCAGTACAAATTTGTTATCCTCTGCGCCGTCAGAGAAGAGTTAACAGACAGCTGTAGGGTTTGGTTTAACTAAGTTTATCCTCTAAAAAAAAATATTTTTAGAGATGAAGTTTATCCTCTGTTCAGGCAGGGAAGATTAGCATTACGTGCTAATATTGTTTATCCTCTGTTCAGGCAGGGAAGATTAGCATTACGTGCTAATATTGTTTATCCTCTGTTCAGGCAGGGAAGATTAGCATCACATGCTAATATTTGTTATCCTCTGTTTCAGCAGGGAAGAACTGGTTACCCTCTGTTTTAGCAGGGAAGATTAGCGTAAAGTGCTAGTAATTTGTGTTATCCTCTGCTTTGCCAGGGAAGGTTAACAATAGGTGATGTGTTAACAAGCGTACCCTCTGTGGATCAGATAAGTTTTAGTGTTTTGTTTTGTTTTTTGTTTAGTGTTTGTTTGTGTGGTACAGAAGAAACTTACAAAATGGTTAGAAGGAATGCTAGGCTGATTCCAACCACAGAAAAGAGTGGTCTTGCGACTCCTTTGTGGTCAGATAGTGAATTCAAAACGCTGTTAGGGGAACAAATGAACCTAATAGTCACTGAGAAAGTTAGACAAGAACTAACTCAGAAATATGAGATTCATCCAGACAAGACGTGGTCTGTAGAAGAGTGTAAAAAGGTACTAGGAGCATGTATTCGCAAGAACAATGTGAAAGGCATTATCTGTTGTCACAGAGAATTCAGTTTAACATTAGCCACACAACAGTCTCAGCGTAACTCAGAGCTAGAGGAACAGAACAAAGAGCTCCGTGCTAGAGTATCCACTTTGACTAAGAAATTGAACCTCAAGAAAGATGCAGCAAAAACTGATGTGAAAGTTAGTCAGCCTGATAACATTTACCCTGATTTACAAGCGTTTTTTGAAACAGATGTAGCTCTCCAATCAGTAACTGATGTGCCTGTAAATTCAGTCAATGTGTGTGGTGCTAGGAGGAGATCTCAGGGAATTGAGGGAATTGAAAGTGTTCCTCCCAACTCTTCTGTTGCCCAAGTACAAACTGTTGCCAAAGCTTTAAGTCCTAAAGATATAGAGACTATCTCAGAGTTTACCGTCAGCACGCACAAATTTTTCTGAATTTAGAAGAGCATTGATCAGCAAAATGCGTCTCTATGACATGTCGTTAACAGAAGTCACACAGCTGATGTCACAAATTCTAACTGAATCTGAATTCAACAGTTTTGAGTCTGCTGTTACTTCTGAACTACAACATGCCAGTAAAAGCGATTTGAGAGAATGTGTTTTGGAAATTCTAAAGAATATCATGGGACCCAAAATAGACTGGTCCAGAATCACTAACTGTGTGCAAAGGATAGAAGAATCTGTGAGTGAATATACTGAGAGATTTTGTCAGTCAGCTGTAATTTACAGTGGAATTGTTTTTGACCCTGAAAGTGTGCTGGAGGACAAGGGACCCCTGGTTCGTATCTGGTCAGATGGGCTTGTAGCCGAATACAGAAAAGCTTTACCCTTTTTAGATCTAACTTGGTCTAACAGAACTCTCAGAAGTAACCTAGACAGGTTAGCTACATGGGAAAGAGATGCTGATGTCAAGGCAAAAGTAAGAGTAGCAGCAGCTACGTTTAACACAACGAAACAAGACAATAGATGGTCTAAAAGAGAAAGTAAATGCAAATACTGTGAAAAATTAGGACATTGGGAGAAAGAGTGTAGGAAGAAGTTGCAAGATAGTAAAAGAAATGCTATGCATAATTCTGCTCCTTCTCAGCCTGCACACAACCCTGAAGTAGTTCCGCCAGTGACCACTGAAACTGTAGGACAGCTAGTTCAGGCTCTTCTAAGAGCACAACAAGACCAAGAAAAAAACTAATTGTTGGGGCTGTGAGTAGCTACCTTTCCCCTGTAATCCGACACAATGACCAAAGAATTTTTGTGAAAGGTAGCATAAAAGAGAAAGAGATTGATTTTTTGCTTGATACAGGTGCAGAAATTACAGTAGCAACTCTCACAGCCCCGAATATTGCTATACAGCGTGCACCAGTCACGAACCCATCCTCATGTATGATGTCTGCAATGACTGAATTTGTGTTAGAGGATGAAGGCGAAATGACTCATGATTGTGTTACGCTTACATATGCAGCGACAAGTGAAATAGCAGAAACTCCCATAGATAATGCAGAATTGGAGTTGTTTGTTGATGGTTCAGCTCAAGTTATTGAAGGTAACAGACGAGCAGGATATGCAGTAACTTCCACCACTGAAGTAGTTGCTTCAGGTCGTCTTCCAGATCATTTTTCAGCTCAAGCTGCAGTATTGTGTCAGGGAAGGAAAACCTGGACTCATGTGTCACACTGTAAAGTTGTTCCCCCACCTACAGGGATAGGATAGGACACACGGACCAGTGAGGAGCCCAGGGAAGAACCGAAAGCAACAGGCTTCGGGGGCAAACCCTGCGGTGAAGACTCCCTCATAGGCCTTCCCCATCCACTAGTCCATCCTTACCTCACTGTTCTTTAGGTGTCGCAGGAATTGAGAAATAGGGAAAGAAGGAACAACAATAGCAGACTATATTTGAACAGAGGATACAACCCTAATGTTTGCAGACTCTACAACAAATACTGCTATGTGCCGTTGTTCTCTTTTGTTTTGTTTTTTTCTTCCTCTGTGCAGATACCACTTGATGGCTGTCCTGAGATCCATATGCACTGCCCTTCTCACCTGCGGATGAAGCCACAACCTCCAGAAAACAACTAGACCCATTGCCGAGCCAACTATCACACAAGAAAGAGAAAAGAAAGAAGAAAGAAGAAAAAAAATACACAACGCAGAGACTCACATACGGGAACTTCAGTCATCCATCAACATGATCAAGATTTTCGTACTATTAACCATCATGGACATCACGCAAAGTGTAGACCCCAGAAACAACATATTCTTAGAGCTGATGAATATGTCAAGAAATGCCTTGTTTGCTGGAAAGAACGTTTGCACATTCTTGGTCTTTCAGCAAAATTACACCAGATGACTGAAGATAATTCTTCATGGTTCGGAAACTGGTTAGGTAAACCCTGGCTGTGGATCAAGGAAATAGCAATTCTGCTGTTGTTTCTCCTACTTGCGTACTATCTATGCATCCACAGTATCAAGTGTTTCTTTCAACAAATGACGCCCGCCTCTCACGAGGAAATGACAGTTCCAACCAGAAAAGACTATTACCCGTAAGAACTTCACGGACCCTAATTGCATGTTTTGTTTCTGTGTCAGCATGCAATTACAGATAAGCAACACAGAGCAAGTGCTATGTGCCTGTAACGATCACAAGTTACAAGAATGAACCTTTAAGTGTCTAAATTTGTATTTTGTGAGAGTTATTAGAACTCTCAAAGGGGGAATTGTGGGATTACAAATTTATAAAATGATAAATCTAGGTTCCAATGTAATAGTATATAAACTGAAACATTGTGTTTAAATGTTTAACTTAGATTCTTATTATCCACTTCCTGACTCAATGTATATTCAAAGAGCCCCCTGGCCCAGATGTGGATTCGTTAGGTTGATTGAATTAGTGTCTATCTTTCGGAGGCCCCTGGCCCAGACGTGGATTCGTTAGGTTGATTGAATTAGTGTCTATGCATTTGATTATGTCCCTCATGTGCTTGCTTTGTTTGATTTTGGCTCCACCTCCAAGAATCCCTCCTCCAAAAATGCCTATAAATAACCTTGTAAAATCACTTAAGATTTAGACTTGGATGACTGCAGCGACGCACAGCGAGTTCTCAATAAAGAGTAACTTCTGCTTGAAAGATATCCCAACGTCTCCTGGTCTCTGCTTCGACGAGGAAAAAGTTCACAACAGTTCATATGTCGATACTGATTGCGAAATCACTCAAAATGATTCTGTGAAGAATCAAGAATGATTCAATGGCATCGCTGTTTCTCATTAGTGTGCGTATTTGTTGTATATGGAAGTCAAATTAACAAATAATGAAGGAATAAAAAAGAAAAAAAAGGTCATTGCGACTTTTTTCCCCACAGAATTCTGAGTTTATATCTTAGAATTTGCACATTTTAATTCAATTCTGAGGTGGAAAAAAAACTGAATTGTGAGATACAAATTCAGAATTTTTAGAATTTTAGAATTCAGAATTTATCTTGCAATTCTGACTTTCTTCCACAGAAATAAAAAGGTAATTGCTGCTTTTAATGTCGATTTAGACTTTTTTCTTGCATACATGTTTATATCTCACAATTTCAACTTTTATTCTCAGTAAGTATTTGTACATTTAGATCATTTAGAATTATGAGTTTGCAATTCTGATCTCATATCTAACAATTCTGAGTTTATATCTTAATCTTGACTTTATTTCTCAGAATAGCGTGAAAGGGTACGAATTGTGAGAGACAAACACTGAATTGAGAGATAAAAAGTCAAAATTATAAATAATATAAACTTACAACTGCTTACTTACAATTATTTAATTTTTTATCCTGTGGAAATGGGCTTCCATAGTTTTAGTATCAGAGATTACATTTTTTGGCAAACCCTCTTTAAATTGCTAGGCTAACACATTAGGAACACGTCTCTATTACTCAGTAGTCAGTGTATGGGTGGGCTTTTATTTGTATATCTGCAAGAGACATCTGTTGTACAAAAGCAGAACAACAGGCTGATATGTATAATACATGAGTTAATATAATGACAGTGCTGACGACAGATCACAACACTGTCATGATGTTGACACTACATTTTCATGACAGCAGCAGTGTTTCAATAGTGCAGGGATATAGTGCAGTGTTTATGGAGGAAGGGATGTTCATGAAACCAAAGAGTATTATCCTAGATTGTTCCATTTCCAGCTGGAACACGTGACGGCTCGCGGCACATGCACAACAGGCGGCCAACACGGATCACAATATTACGAAGTAATGATCCAACCCACAGAGAAAACTTAATAAACCAACTGATGATAAACAATGACATTTAAAGAAAAGCATTTAAATTCACAGCTGGTGAATCACTAAATGATGTCTGTATAATCGGACACAACAAACAGGATTTAATAGAACTCAACAAAATCCCACCTGCTGGATGATCACATTAACCAGTGTTATTCATTCACGCCTCTTTGTCTTTCTATTCTATACCCAAGGCAATAATCACATCCTTTAGAATAATGCTGAGAAAGAACTCAGCATAACATTTCAAATTTCACAGTGTGCAAATTATTTCTATTCTAAAGCAGACTGCTGTATTAGGGATCAAATAACATCCCTGTTAATTCAAGGATTTTACAAAACATCACTGCACATCCATTTCTCAAAGGCATTGGCACACACACGTTGCAAGCACCTCGACCCAATATCTACAAGCCGTTGTTGTGGCATGATGGATTTGTGGGCGGGTGTTGACAGGAATGGTCCGGTGCACGCTGGTACCCACCGTCCAGCTCCTGCCGAGATGCCAGGCTTAATGCAAGTGACTCACACACAGCCATAGGGCAGGAAACACAAAATCAGAGCATATGCTCTGCTCTGGCAAATCTGGGGTTTAGAGGACTATTAGGATGCAGTAAAGCTGTGGCTTTTGGTGCTGATATACTTTTTCGTCTGGCTAGCTTAAATTAAATTTGAATGCATTGAGATAATCAATAATCAATGGTGCTTATGGTGCAATAGTGCATAATCAATGGTGCTTATTCTACTTAAAATGTTCAATTAATACTTTTATTGATTTTATTTATGAAAAAAATCTTAAAAACAAAATGTACCAGCTTCCGCAAAAAAACATGAAGGATTTTTTCAACATTGATAATAATCAGAAATATTTCTTGAGCATCAAATCAGCATATTAGAATGATTTCTGAAGGATCATGTGACACTGAAGACTGGAGTAATGATGCTGAAAATACAGTTTTGATCACAGAAATAAATTACATTTTACAATATATTCACAAAGAAAACAGTTATTTTAAATTACAATAATATACCACACTTTTACTGTTTTTACTGTATTTTTCTGTGTATTTATTCTGCAAACAAATGCAGCATTGGTGAGCAGAAGAGACTTCTTTTAAAAACATTTGAAAATCTCATAATTTAGTCATTCTTTGTTCCAAACCTTTATTAGCTTCTTTGAGCTGTTGAGCACAAAATAAGATATTATGAAGGATGGTGGTAACCAAACAGTTGACGGTAGTCATTAACTTCCATAGTATGGAAAAAAATATATATTGTGGAAGTCAATGGTTACCATCAGCTGTTTGGCTACCAGCATTCTTCTAAATGTGAATTTAGAGAGCACTATTCATTTAACAAACCCCATACTTTTGAAGGCATAATGAAGAAACCACAGAAGCACATGTGTGTGTGTGAGTGTTTGTATTTGTGTGTGTGGTCTCATGTGGGCTGCTCATTCAATTCAAATCATACCCGCTTCAGAAGTCCCAGCTTCCCCAGGGGGATGATCGGTCTAAAAATAGCCGCTCTCTGGAATGTGAAAATGTTTCTCCACTCGAGACTCCTGGTTTGGCCAAGATATTCCCAACACCTTGTCATATTTTCGGTGGCAGATGGTGTGTGGGATAATTACTGAATAAAAACTGAAGGGGTGATTCTCAAAGGTACGATCAAAGGCAACGGACATGTGCCGTGCATAAGCTACAAGAAAAAATTTGACGGAACAGTAAATCCTCAAATCCGAAATATATCAGAGAAAATATCAAAAAAATATATATTACAAACTTATATATACTTACATATAAGTACATAAAAATGTGTTTGGTACTTGCTAACGTACGCATCGCAATTTTTATTATAATATCTTGGGTTAGGGATTTAAGAAAATCCTCAACACTAAGTATCAAACTCATAACTCACATTACATTGTTTGCTCTACAAACATGACTGATTCCTCGCATTACCCTAGGAGCCATCCAGCAATGCTTAACTGCCTTGCAACATCCTGGCAATCACTCAAAACATAACAACCACCTAACAACACCCAAGCAACCACCCAAAACAGCCTTGAGTTAATGCTACAATGCCCAACCACATAGCAAAATCCTAGAAATCATCCAACACACATGAGCAACCACCTAGCAACATCTTAAAAAATCACCTAGAATATCATAACTACCTAGCAACACCCTTGTAACCACCAATCAATGCCCAACTGCCTAGCAACACCCTAGAAACTATAGGGCTGCCCTCTAATAGTCGACTAATCGTTAGTCGACCAGAAGAGGCTTGGTCGACCAAAATTTTATTAGTCGCTTAGTTGCAGAAAAAAAAAATCCACAGGCGAAGTCACGCAGTCCATGACTAATAGATCGTTACGGCTAGACTATGGTAATACAGTACATCGCAGGACATCAAAAACTCACCTATCATTCATCGACCTCAAATATGACTTTTCATCTGAAATATGTAAGTATTAGCAACTTTACATGGCCGCTCAATCTAATTTAGAAAAATGTGCGCTGTTCAAGTGTCTGTGCGGAGAAAGCTTGCGCTGACAGACGGAGGCGCCGGTGGCAAGCTTCATGCATACAGTGTAATACATCTTTCAAATCTGTAAAGACCTACTTGAGTGCTTATTATTGGGCTCTTGGTCTCTGATGAGCACGAAACTAGGCAATTAAAGGCTCATTATAATGATTTAAATGGTTTATTTATATACGTGTGATTAGTCGACTAATGCTTCAAATGAACGACTACTAGTTGACCAGAAAAATCCTTAGTCGAGGGCAGCCCTACTAGAAACCACCCCAAACCTAATAACAACTACCTATTAACACCCCAGCAACCACCAAAACACCCTAAAAACAGCCTAGCAACACCAGCCACTTAGAAAACATCCTCAAAACCATGCAAAACATCATAGCATCCACTTAGCAACCATCAAACGTACCTTAGCAACCACCTAGCAATGCCAACTGCCTAGTAACTCCCTAGAAACTACCCCAAACCTCATAACAACTACCTAGCAACCACCTAACAATGCCAACCACCTAGCAACACCCTACTAGTTGACCAGAAAAATCCATAGTCGAGGGCAGCCCTACTAGAAACCACCCCAAACCTCATAACAACTACCTATCAACACCCTAGCAACCACCAAAACACCCTAAAAACAACCTAGCAATGCCCAACCACTTAGAAGCATCCTAGCAACCACCCAAAACATCATAGCAACCACTTAGCAACCATCCAAAACACCCTAGCAACCACCTAGCAATGCCAACTGCCTAGCAACACCCTAGAAAATATCCAAAACCTCATACAAACCACCAAAACACCTTAGAAACAACCAAGCAATGACCAGTCACCTAGCAACCCTCAAAAAGACCCTCGAAACCACCTAGCAATGCCCTACCACCTATCGATATCTTAGACACTACCCATATCACCATAGTAACCACTTAGCAACCACTTAGAAATGCGCTAGCGACTATTTAGAACATCCTATCTTTCTCCTGTTGTCTTCTCACAGATCCTCCCAGTACAATCATACACAATATAATGGCTTAACTTGATTGTATTCTCCTCTATTCTAACCTAATATTGCTTAAGCTCCACACAAATAACTCAGTTTGTCAGAGCTGAATTGTGTCATCTGGTGGGTATCTCGAGCTCTTAGCATTTGCCTTCTGTTTGTCTGTGAGAAATGAACATCACAGCATATAGCCACAGGGGACATGTATACCTGCCTACTGCATCGCTCGTCTGCCATTATCAGCCAATATTCACAGACAGCCATCCTTCACTGTCTCCCTTTAATTGTGAGCGTGCGTTTCAAGTGTGCGGTGTGCGGTGTGTTTGTCAGAGCTCTGGCTGTTGTCTCATCACATGCATGCGGCTCATGGATCAGTAAGGCAGGGGATATTTTAATAAAATATCAGTGCCACACATTGCCTCATGTATTATTAATTTGCACTGATACTCTGCACTGCAGAATCGTCCCTTAAGCTTTGACAATACCAGAAACAGAGAAGAAAATGCATTACTCATCTATTCAAACACATTTTCTGTGTGCATTTGCATCGTAAATCATTCTCGTGTCAACTCTTTTTTTTATCAACATTTTTTTTTTTTTTCACACACAACACAACATAGCATCCAGAACACAACAAAACAAAACAACAGACATATACTCAACATCTCAAGGTCCAATCAAAAGGGAGGGAGAGAGGGAAGGACAACAAGAACACAAAAGTCACTCCTTTATACAATCACGTATATCCACCAAAAACACTGCCAAGCATCAATGGTCGAAGGCCTGGCCCCACCAACTCGCGCCGTTGTACATTCACATGACACTATTTGCAGGAGGCTACGGATCCAATATGTTTTTCTACACATGTGTGGTGTAAACCAGTTCTGGATTATTGTCTTCTTCGCAGCTGTAAAACCAGCAAACAACATTCTCTTTTGCATCGAACTAATACAGAGACCAGAATTCTTGTCAACTCTTGATCAATTAACAGAGCCCACATGTCACTTCACCTTGATTTGCTTTAGATTTATGAATCTGGGGACTGTGTGAAAACCGGTCACCAGGTGTTTCAGAATCAAACAATAATTAAAAAGACAGACAATCATACAGAGCTTGTGTTTTACATTTTGCTCTAGAGACGCAACTTACTGGGAAGATCTGTTGAGTTTACATTTTTTAGTGTTTTTTTCACACCAAAACCACCCAGAGGAAAAAGCTATTGCTGTGAGGTTGATCTTTCATAAGGGTTAATGAATTTATGTTCATTCAAGTGTAAATTATGCCTCAGATGTTTCTCCTAAAATACCTTAGGAGAAAAAATACACACAAATCAGGTGTTTTCAACTTCAACCTTTTCATAGTTTACCAAAGATCCCAGAGAAAGTGCAGGGCAGCACTGATTTGTTCTCTGGTTCTCTGGGTTTATTGCTGACCGGCTCACATACTCACCTTTATTTCAAAGGGTCATGAGTTTAAAACTAGCCTGAAGCAAAGAGTGAAGACCGTCAGACCAAGAAGAGCAATCCTGGCTTAAATAACACCCTTAGCACCCAACTTTTACCACCCACAATATTTTTTTGGGGTGATGTACAGTACATGGTTAAGCCTTGCAAAAACCTAGTGAGTTTGTCATCTCACTATAGGCATGGACAGTTAGAAAGCAGATCATACCTACAAAGTCCAAAGCGGGGATTTTTTTCCTTTCTTCTGTCATGGAATAAAATGTCTTGGCATCAGCACTTTAAATGGTTTGGAAAATTCTGATATTATAAACCACCTTATTTTGCATCGCAGAAGTAAACAATTTTATTTGAATGTGTGAGACTTCCGATTTATTAGCCGCTATAGATACATAACTAAAGGAATGGAAAGCTAGAAGAATAACAAAGTGCAGGTGCAGCAGCAGAACTATTTTCACTACAAACCAGTGCGTTATGATAATGAGCTAAAATAATATGAACACTTACCAGTTTGCAATATCGAGCAGCATAATGGACTGTTCCTGAACAGGTAAAATAATTGGAAGCGAAATACTGGAAGTTACAAATTGCAGCGCCTGCTCTTACGAAACAACACCAGCGTTTATGGTAACGCACTAAGCTGTAAATGACCATAAAAACTCAAATAATACAGGTTTTTGACAAACCACAAAGTTTTATAAGATTATGAATCTCACATTTCAGACTAATAAATTGTGTGTTATATACAGCTGGACGGAAGACGGGCTGAATGAAAATGCTAATTCACTCTTCTCCAGTAGGTGGAGCTTGTGGAAAATCAAAAAAAAAAAAAAATATATATATATATATATATATAATTCCAATATAATATCTTTCAATCCAAAAAAAAATGCATTTTCCAAGATGGAAAATTGAAAGAAAGAAAGAAAGTTTTGGATTGAAAGAAATGTTGGATTTATTTATTTATATTTT
This sequence comes from Schizothorax lantsangensis, assembly GCA_027422415.1. Lineage (NCBI taxonomy): Eukaryota > Metazoa > Chordata > Actinopteri > Cypriniformes > Cyprinidae > Schizothorax > Schizothorax lantsangensis. The sequence continues at coordinate 3,619,716 of CM049841.1, read as the reverse complement.
TAGAGTATTGCAATGTCTGCTAATGGCAAATTCTACTTTGTATGAAAATTGCTATTTATGCAGCAGGTGGTGTTGTAAATCAATCATTTTATTTAGAATGCTGCTTTTATATATACAGGTGCATCTCAAAAAAATTAGAATATGGTGAAAAAGTTCATTTTTTCTTGTAACTTATTTCAAAAAGTGAAACTTTCATATATTTTAGATCCATTACATGTAAAGGAAAACATTTTAAAAGTTTTTTTGTTTTAATTTTGATGATTAGAGTTTACAGCTCATGAAAGTAAAAAAATCAGTATCTCAAAATATTAGAATATTTCCTAAGATCAATCAAAAAAAGGATTTGCAAAACAGAAAAGTTCAAGTTCTTTAAAGTATGTTCATTTATGCACTCAATACTTGGTCGGGGCTCCTTTAGCACAAATTCCAGCATCAGTGAGGTGTGGCATGGTGGCACTATTGAGTCTTCAGCTCGTCTGTATTGTTGGATCGACTGTTTCTCATCTTCCTCTTGACAATACCCCATAGATTCTCTATGGGGTTCAGGTCAGGCATGTTGGCTGGCCAATCAAGCACAGTAATATCATGGTCAGCAAAGCACTTGGAAGTGGTTTTGGCACTGTGGGCAGGTTAAAGTCCTGCTGGAAAAGGAAATCAGCATCTCCATAAAGCTTGTCAGCAGATGGAAGCATAAAGTGCTCTAAAATCTCCTGGTAGACGGCTGCGTTGACTTTGGACTTGATAAAACACAATGGACCAACACCAGCAGACGTCACGGCACCCCAAATCATCTCTGACTTCAGAAACTTCACACTGGACTTCAAGCAACATGGATTCTGTGCCTCTCCACTCTTCCTCCAGACTCTAGACCCTGATTTCCAAATGAAAAGCAAAATTTACTTTTATCGGAAAAGAGGACTTTGGACAACTGAGCAACAGTCCAGGTCTTTTTCTCCACAGCCCAGGTAAGATGCTTCTGACGATGTTTCTGTTTCAGAAGTGGCTTGGTAGCCCTTTTCCTGAAGACGTCTGAGCGTGGTGACTCTTGATGCACTGACTCCAGCTTCAGTCCACTCCTTGTGAAGCTCTCCCAAGTGTTTGAATCAGCTTTGCTTGACAGTATTCTCAAGCTTGCGGTCATCCCTGTTGCTTGTGCACCTTTTCCTACCCAAATTCTTCCTTCCAGTCAACTTTGCATTTAATATGCTTTGATACAGCACTCTGTAAACAGCCACACCTTTCAGTAATGACCTTCTGTGACTTACCCTCTTTGTGGAGGGTGTCAATGATCATCTTCTGGATCATTGCCAAGTCAGCAGAGTTCCCCATTATTGTGGTTTCAAAGAACAAGAGATACCCAGAATTTATACTGTATGGATGTTCATTTATTGAAACTCAAATGTAAATATTCTAATATTTTGAGATACTGATTTTTGACTTTCATTAGCTTTAAGCTCTAATCATCAAAATGAAAACAAAAAAAACTTTTGAAGTGTTTTACTTTACATGTAATGAATCTAAAATATATGAAAGTTTCCCTTTTTTAAATAAGTTACAAGAAAAAATTAACTTTTTCACCATATTCTAATTTTCTGAGATGCACCTGTATATATACATTACATATATACATATATATATATATTGAAAAATAAAATGCGTAAAAGAAGGCCTACTTAAAAGAAATAACAGTCCAATGTTCATCATGAACTTCCAGGCCCTCAGATTCCATCTCTCTGTCTCACTGCCCCCAGCAGCTGCTGGAAGTGGTCCTAAAATCACATTTCATTTTCAATTGCGGAAAGAAAACTGATTCCAACAGAGCCTTAAGAGGGTTCTCAGAAATTGCTCTTGGCCAAATTACAAAGACTGAGCCATCACGGTTTTGATTTGCCTCAGCGGGTCCTTTAGCGAGGAGAAATTAGCAAAGTATATCTGCTTGTGAATTAATTATTCAAACGTCTTGATAAATAAAACTTCTATGGATTTGCCGTTAACGTTTTTGTCTGCCGGGTGAATTTCGCTAAAACATGTCCAGATCATATTGCACCCCAAAAACTAAATTTAAAAAATATTTTGCATGAATTAAAAGAAGTAAACGGCTTATTTATCATACAAATAATCCAATTTATTATTTCGTTCTTCTAAATTTAAAGTAAAATATGACCGCTTTTGTGAGATTTAGCCTACCAATTTTATTGGACTGCTCTCAGTTTTTTTTTTTTTTTTAATCATGTTTAAAGCTTTGTAATATAGCAGTCTTATTTTGTGCATTATTAAAACAATGCTGATGCTGGTAGAAGAAACATAATTCTTACGTGCCTGTGTGTGTTTGTTTGGAATTAAATTGACTCCTTCACATGAAAGAAAGTGCTCATTGGAAATTCAAATGGGATGTGTGGGCTTGGTAATTAGTACTGGAGCAAGACCGATCTAATTAAATCAAACCTCTTTCCTCCTCAATGACAGGAAGAGGCCAACGCTTCAGCTCATCTCTGCTTTGTAGGTTGATAGTAGTTGTATGCCTTGAATATTTTGGACTTTCCTTATGATGTTATTAGCCTTTTTCACTGTCTGAATCGCATCAATGACATCTCCTGTCGCCGAGCACAAGAGATGTTTTGTGGAAGTCTGATGAACATCGATTAAACGCCTCTTTCCTCACACATGTGGCTCTTTTGGGACAGATGACTGATCGTTTCAATAGAGGCTTTGCTTAGTCCAGGCTCAAAATGGCATGGTTAGTCTTGAGAAGTATGATGAAGTACTGCAGCTGAATACTTTGGATGAAATTTCACTTTATCAAAGAGAAACACTTTCATAGATCTTCTTTAAGCCCTGTTGCGATAGAGACTCATTTCCTAGAGGATTCACGTTGAGGAGCAAATCTGATCAATAGAAAGTTCGCTTGAAAACAACACGGCCCTGTAATCATCATTGGGATCTATGGTGTGGAAATTAAATTGTTGCTTTTTAGAGTCACTGTTGTTGTTTTTTCCAGATGCACTTGTTGGTGGAAAAATCCCAGATCCCTGTTGAAAGAAGCCAGAATAACACAGAGACTTGAGACTTGTTTCCATGTTATTTTGGCTCTTATGAAGTTTTATTCAGATATTCATAGCCTATATCTGGTTTTGTGCTCTCATACAGTATCTATTCAAATTAGCTGTTGTTTACTGACTCTATTTTTTAAGGGGATGTGCATGATTTAGTCTTTTGAATAAGTGCCATAAACCAAACCCAATCCCAGACTCTGACACACTCCATTAGGGCTCTTAACAGAAGTTAGTGGGGAATGTGCATCAGCAAATTGACTATGCACGAAACTCCAGGGCTCTTGGTGATTGCCTACACACACACAAACACGCTCAAAACCTCGCAATGAAATGGCTGAGGCAATGCTTCCAAGACACATGGTAAAAAGTTTGCTTTATTGGTTTCATCATAACAGTCTTCATTCCCATTCAATCACATTTAGGTTCTGCATATACAATACATTTTAATAAGCTAAAATGATCATCAAGCTCCATTTTTAATGAATTTCATTAGATTTTCGTGTCCAGAATGGTTCAGAATCGATATAATTTGCACATGCATGTCTGTCTATAGTTGAGGGTGCATCAAACACTAAATCTGGTGTCTCTGTTGCTTTGAAGAGAGTTTATTTGCAGTCTCTCCTAAACGGTTTTCACTCCAAACACAGACCAAACAGACCAAACACGTATCAGAGAACAACCTAATTTTTAGATGCATAGTCATGTGAAAGTCATGCAAAAATCATGCAGCAACACAACATGAACAAACGTGGTTTGTACAAACTGAACAAAAATTCTCCCACTCCAGGAAATGGGATTTACTTCTCTCTTTTGTGCCGAGTCATTCGATGCAAATCTCCGCTAACCTCGCCCTGACCTCTCGCTCAAGAACCCTAGAGAATACTTCACTATTATTCTGCCATTGATTGAATGGCAAAACGGGAATGATTCATTAACAGAAAGCACAACTTGGAATTGGAAGGTAAATCCAGCATTTGGAAAATGTTAACAACATTACATTGTGTGCAAAATATTCTGGTCCTTTAAGACGGTTTATATTGACTAAAATTGATTTTGTTTTATTAAAATAGCATGCGTAAATTCATTCATGATGTGGATGCAAATACCTACAGTTGTACTTTTCTATTTTTTTTTCTCCAAAATATATTGAGGATGACATTACAGTAGCTACTGAGAATGGAGGAAGGTTTTTGTCATGTAAATAACGCACAATGCATCTTATTAATTAAAACTGATAAAAAATGTATTTGTATTTATTTAATTATTTATTTTCCAGTCTAGTCATGAGAATGAGGAAAGAGGTTTAAATTTAATTCTCATGAACATAATGCACAATGAATATGATATATCCTAAAATTAGGACTTTCTTCAAGCAAAATATAATTTCTTTTGATTTTGGGCTAAAAGACCCAGATATTTTCATGTGTTTCAGCCTTTTGGAAGTTGATAAGCAACTTTGACTTGAATCAGAGCGAAAGGCTCAGTTAATAGTATAAAAACTATCCTTGTGCCTCAACTCAGACTTTGTACGTTCTACAATCAGTGGAAAAGTTTAATGAAAAAGGTCAAACAGCTTGTTATAACCTTGTGTCTCAGGAAAAAGCACAGCCTGATCTGTTCTTAATGGGTGGAACGGATATTTCAAAACACAGAATGCATACCACCGAGTTTAATGACACAGCTTGCATAATTCCACAAAAAAACTGAACGGAATGAACTGCGAGTTAATTGCGGGTAATTAAACTATCAACCGGCATCCTATGAACCCAAATAAAACAGATGAAAGAGAAATGCAGTTTCAACAGCCTCGTTTGAAAGATAGAAAATAGCTGTTACTAGCAGTGCATGATCACTCAACAGAAAAAAAAAGACTGAAATAGATTCAGGCTCATCCAGGCTTGAACTACACAATCCCTCTTCAGTCTCAACCCCACCCGACCACATTCTACCAGCATGGCCCCCAGCCAAACTTCCCTGGGAAACAGAGACGCACCTCAGGGAGATCAGGCTGTTAACCCAGGGCCATCATCCAAAGATCCAAAGCAGAGAGGGAACAAGGGAAGGTAATGCAAGATTTTGAAGACTCAGGATACTTGCGCCAAATTATTTAAGGTAGAAGTGTTTAAAGGGATAGTTCACCCAAAAATGAAAATTGTCATCATTTACTCAGCCTCAAGTAGTTCCAAACCTGCATGAATTTATTTGTTCTGCCGAACACAAAGGAGGATATTTTGAAGAAAGTTTGTAACCAGGCTGTTTTGGGGCACCATTGACTTCCATAGTAGGAAAAAACAAATACTATGGAAGTCAATGGTGCCCCAGAACTGCTCTGTTTCCCACATTCTTCAGAATATCTTCCTTTGTGTTCAGAACAAAGACATTCATACAGGTTTGGAACTACTTGAGGGTGAGTAAATGACAGAATTTTCAAATTGGGTGAACTATCCGTTTAAGACTACTTGTGCTCAAAATATTAAGACGACATAGACCGATATTTACTTATCTACTTAAATAGTTATTTAATGGTAGTTCAATAAACAACAATTCCGTGCATCTCCAAAGAATAACACTTAATGACATCTTTACCACACTATGCATTCATCAGAAAACAGCACAGTTATGCATTACACTTACATAAATGACTCAACTATACAGGATACGTCTTGACTATTAATCCTGCATTAAATGCATGACTATTTAGATTGCTAAAATTTGATTATGACAATATCCAATTATGATATTTACAATGCATATTGTTTTAACTGTAGTGCATTATTAGATCCATTCAGATGTCGCATCACATGCAAACACTGCGTTTACATATCGGTTATCTGACTTTTTGGTTTTAGTCATTGCCATCAGTCATTAATAAAAAAGTAAAAATACTGAATTGGTGGATCTCTAAAAGACATGATCCCTTTCCCTGCCCTCCCTGATGATTCTGACTCACAATACTTTGACTGAAACCGTGTTGGACGTGTTTTGTGCCAGATCTCACTAGCGTGGGTGGAGGAAGTGGATCTGCGGTCTCCTCCAGGCATGAGACCTGGATTACACTTTCCAAACCCACTTAAAACGCACCCACTCTCATTGAGAAGGATATTGCACTGTAAAATTACGCATTTTTATGTTATTTTTCAGTAGCTGAGGCTGTTGAAACGGACAGGAGGTTGGCGAGATTTTTTCTTTCCCGCCATTTTTAACACCCGTGCACAGATTTATGCAGTTTCCTTAAAGCAATAAGAAAATTGTAATTTACCATGGTAACCACACCATAATTGTTCGCCAGACATCAGTTACTATGGTTTATGTTAGTATTGGTTATTCTGAAAACGTCTTACATTGCTTTAATGACATTCCATAATTTTTTTGCTTTTACAGCAGTGACAATAAAAGAGTATGCTGCATACTATGGTTACCATGGTACATTTTTATAAGGTTTACAAAGGTAAAGCACCAGACAAACAGAGGCATTCTGGGCATGCACTCAAGCTCCGAGCACTTTCCAAATTAAAACAAACAAACTTGAATAAATGAAAAGCAAGGAATGACACAAATGTGGGACCTGACTGCAAGTTTATTTTTATATTACACTTTTAAAAACATGTATAAAATTGGTCCGGCTTCAGAAACAAGGCACGCAATGTCTTGGTTCACGATCTCAGTGTTTGTATCAAGCATTCCCTATATAAAAACATCCAAATTACTGAGGTTAAAATTCCGAGCAGCGAGACAACCATGCAAATAAACTTGTGATGCAGACTGGATGCTTTAATAGTAGGTCTCTCTCTCCACCCAACCTATGACAAAAACATACAATTCAAATTAGCTCAGCAGGAGGTTTGCATGCATTGTACATGATCTGTATGCTCTGTTCTTAAAAAGCCATCAACTTAAAAAAAAACTACAGTGAAAAAAAATAGTGAGCTGTTTATATAGACAGCATTTAAAATTCAAACACTGGGTTCGATCACATGTTCTTAATTGAGAAGCAATCCCAGAATGCATTGCAATGTGGAAAAAAAATCTATCCAAGATGGCGGATACACTTGAAAAATCTTAATTAAATATTTTTCACGATGTAACAATACTAACTAGATAATGGTTCATTCTAAATATAATTGACTATTTTAGTCAATATTTATGTCCACATTTTTGTATCATATTACCAATGTAGACAAGTCAGCTCACTAGGTTTGGAACAAGATTTACCAAATTATGCAAATAAAAATGATCTCTGCTGTTATGAAGGATGGTGCAATTAAATATTCTCTTACCTCCTGGGCTGCGTCGAATGATAAGTTTTCGGATTTCATCATAAATAAAGATGAGGAGTGAGTAAGGGAAGGCGCAGAACCACCAGTTTGGTCTGGAAAAGAAATTGTACCAACATTAATCACCAGTTCTAGACAGCTGTTATATGTATTACATTAGCAATCAATTTTCCCAATAAACTCTCCTAACAAAATACATTTCCCCTAAAAATCCATTAAACATTAAGCAATCAATCACATTCAGATTTTTCTTTACATAAACAGTTAACAGTAAAGCCTTACTTCAGTGGGTACATTCTGAGGGCAACATCCATGCCTGGGCAGTAGGACAGGAAAGCTGCAAGAGCTGTTTCTTCAAACAGTCCAAAGATGAGAATCTTATTCCTGTAAAGAACAGCAAACATGTAAGACTTCATATCCCTGTTTTAAGCCATTTGAATCTGGAAGATTTATTGGCTGTTTACTTACTTCATTCCTTGCTGGAAGACAGAGTTTCTTCTGGTCTTGCAGATGATCAAATCGGCCCACTGTACAATTACAATACTGGTGAAGAAGGCCGTGTGGCATGTGAACTCCACAATCTTCCTCTGCTCGTACGTCTGAGATGGTCAAGAACACAACATTCAGATAAGGTGGTGGAAAAATGGAACAATTATATGCCCACTGGATTTTTGAAAACACTCACCCATTGTTGGCCATAACTGTCTTCCAGGTCGTTGACTTGTTTGTCATCCCAAAACACTCGAATGCCCAGCAATGACGATGGCAGGAAGCCATTTTCAGCCAAGATGACAAAATATGTGAAGAACCCAGCCAGAGCTTGAATCATACCTGTGGAGAAAGCACAAGCAAGGAGATTCAATCATCCAACTCAACTTTATGCAACTGGCGGTAGAGAAAATGGCCTGCAGGTTATGCTGTGAAGTATCGGAGACTCTTACCAATCTGACCGTAGGCTATGCTAATGAGCCTCTCGTTCACAAGTTTGTCCGTCCTGGGGTTTCTGGGTTGACGCTTCATGATGTCACTCTCGGCAGCTTCATAGGCCAATGAAATGGCAGGAACCTTGAAGATAAGAGGAAAATAATGTTTATGCAAGAACATGATCGGCCGACCAATCAAATGGATAATTACTAGTCAAGTGTAGTGCTTACCATGTCAGTACCCAGGTCAATGCAAAGAATGGTGACAGTACCCAAAGGAAGAGGGATATTGGCAATGATGAAGAAGAGGAAGGGGGTGATCTCAGGGATGTTACTGGTCAGGGTGTAGGCAATTGACTTCTTCAAGTTGTCAAAGATCAGACGGCCTAAAGTGGAACATGTTTGAGGAGCAAGTCTCAAAGTAACCTTCAAAATTCATCAGTCAAGTAAGTTCCCAAAAACATAACATACCTTCTTCTACTCCAGTTACAATTGAGGCAAAGTTGTCATCCAGAAGGATCATGTCAGCAGCCTGTTTAGACACGTCAGATCCAGCGATACCCATAGCCACACCAATGTCAGCCTTCTTCAGAGCAGGAGAATCATTGACACCATCACCGGTTACGGCTACAATGGCACCCTGTGGACAAACACAAATTAATGTTACACCGTGTCGTGACGCATCTAATTCTTGTCCTAACCAGCTACGAACACAACAAGCTGTTTTCTCAATCACTTGGTTTCTACTGCTGTTGTCATGCTGGGTAGCTGCGTCTGCATTTAAATCCCACTGATCTAAAATCTTGCTCCTCGTAGCTTTATTATTATGTTCCATTTCTATGTGGCCAGAAACTTCTCATACTACACCAGCCAAGTAAAGTACTTAACTCTTATCTTATCAAATTGACCTGGCGAAGTTTTGATTGATCTGAGATCGTAAAGACGACCAACCTGTCTTTGGCAGCCTTCAACGATAATCAGCTTCTGCTGAGGTGATGTTCTGGCAAACACAATTTCTGTGTGGTATTTCAAGACATCATCTAATTGCTCTGGAGTCAGATCCTTCAGGTCACCACCATGGATCACACAAGCCTTGGCATCCCTTTAAAGAACATTAAATTAAATGAAAACTGGATGCAATAAATATCTAGCCAGAAACATCCAAACTGAGGAGGAGGAATCAGTTACCTTGGATTGACCTCATTAATAGGAATGTTCAAGCGAGCAGCAATGTCTTCAACGGTCTCGTTGCCCTCAGAGATGATACCCACTCCCTTGGCAATGGCCTTGGCTGTGATTGGATGATCACCAGTAACCATAATAACCTAGAAGAGAGATTCTGAATTAGCAATTAGGACGTTTCTGGTTGTTTCATTAAAACAACAAACAGTCATTCTGAATGACTAATGACGTACCTTGATTCCAGCACTCCTACATTTGCCCACAGCATCTGGTACAGCAGCACGAGGAGGATCGATCATGGACATAATGCCAATGAAGCACAAGTTCTCAGTGGGGAAGTTCACCTCTTCTGAATCGAACTGGAAGTCCTCGGGAAACTGTTCGTCAGGAAGGTTGAAGTGGCAGAATCCTGTGGAAAAACAACATGTTGATGGAAAGTGAAGAATGGAAACGCACCGTTTAGAAATACAATTTAAAACCGCAAAATTACCCAGTACTCTTTCTCCAAGGCCCCCAAGTTCCAAGTAGGCATTCTGGAAGGCGTCCTTCATCTCATCATCAAGCGGCTGCTCTTTTCCTTGAATCAAAATAGAGTTGCACCTGTCCAGGATCCTCTCAGGAGCGCCTTTCATTACTAGCAGGTGAGTGGATTCAGTTGTATTGCTATTGGGGTTCTTATGGATGGAGAGCTAAAAAGGTCCATTGACAGAAGATGTTAGACATCTGAAATTCATCCAAAGGGTTGGCCAAAGCAGGAGATGTTTTACCTGGTATTTGTTGGTGGAGTTGAATGGAATCTCGGCAATCTTGGTGTATTGTGCTCTCATCTCTTTCACCGATCCACAGCAGAGTTCGATACACTTCAGCAGGGCAGATTCGGAGGCGTCACCAGCCACATCTCTCTGTGAGAGGAAACAGGAAAGCATGAGAGCAAGGAATGGTCTGAAAAAACAAGGACCAACAAACACTGTTGCATTTTAAAACAGACTGTTTAGATGTTCCAGGAAATGCAAGGTAATTTGAGGTAACACTCCAACAAATTAGTCCCATTACAAAACAAGTCAGAGTGGGCAGAAATTGGAAGGCGTTTACAGGGAAACAGTGTATACCAGTCAGAGGCTCTAGTGAGCTCAAGGGGCTCAAAGAATCCCCAGAGGCAAACAGCCGAACTAAGCACTAGCAGATAAACATGGTGAGCATGTAGTAAACAACCCTCAGATGGCATCAGCAACATGCAAAAACTACTTTGTCAGCCTTTGCAAGGGCTGGTAAATCTTTTGACAGACTTTCACAATGCATCAACACAGACCTTAAGAATTGGGACATTTTCTTGTTCTGCAAGGAAGACGGCACGGTTGCAGAGACCGGCGACACGTGCAAGGGCCACCCAAGTAGCAGAGCTCCTGTCAAAGGAAGTTCCACTCTGGTTCTCTGTGGTGTCAGCTTCATGAATCTGGTTGTCAAACCACATGTGAGCGACGGTCATTCGGTTCTGGGTCAAGGTTCCAGTCTTGTCAGAGCAGATAGTGGAGGTCGAGCCAAGAGTCTCCACAGCTTCAAGATTCTTCACCAGGCAGTTCTTCTTTGCCATACGTTTGGCAGTCAGAGTCAAACACACCTGGAAAGTACAATAATGAGGTTTATCTGTATTTGAGATTACAAATATTCCAAATTGTAGCAATTATTCTAACACTTACAGTTACAGTAGCCAGGAGACCCTCTGGCACATTAGCGACAATGATACCAATGAGGAAGATGACAGCTTCCAACCAAGAGTAGCCAAGGATCAGGGAGAGGATGAAGAAGGAGACACCCAGAAAGACAGCTACACCAGTGATGATATGGATAAAGTGCTCAATCTCAATAGAGATGGGAGTGCGACCAACTTCAAGTCCAGAAGCAAGAGTGGCAATACGACCCATGACAGTGCGGTCACCAGTGTTGATGACAACACCCCTGGCAGCGCCTGTAAGCAAAATAAAATTCAATGTAAATGTCCACTTTTATTGTACGACTTCTAATAGACTTCTAGTTTTCATACCTTCAACACAGTTGGTAGAGAAAAACGCAATGTTCCTGGTCTCCAGGGGGTTTTCATTGGAGAAGTCAGGAGCACGAGTCTGGGGCTCAGATTCTCCAGTGAGGGAGGAGTTGTCCACCTGGAAAGGACAAGATCATTTGTCAATCCTTGTAGACTTGAAATGTGCCATTGGAGAAGACATTTCACCATGATTTATGGCAATGGTATTTCACCTTGCATCCATGAGCAGAAATGATACGCAGATCAGCAGGAATTCTGTCACCACCTTTGACTTCCACAAGATCTCCAACCACAACTTCTTCAGCATTGATATTGTTCTTCTCACCATCACGGATAACCAAGGCTTGCTATGTGACAAAGTGGAAATTAATTTAACATCACTAAGGAAAAGAAAAAGATCCTGATAATATTAAATTGTATATATATATATATATATATATATATATATATATATATATATATTTATTAAGCTCACCAAAATCTACATTGAGACATTTTTAGTGCACAAGATATTGGTGTCAGTACAATATCAGTACAAGAAGTTATGTTAAAATAAAATTAAACACCAAAATATTTATTTTTATATTAAAATGACAAAAGCATTTAAATTAAGTTGTACATCATGAAATGCAAGAAGACTGGCTGTGCTTAATGGTTACATTTTTGTACCCTTTAAAAACACCCTTGTTCCCATTAAGCTCACATCATGTTTTATTAAAAATTGTTTATTTTAAACAACCTTTTTAAAAGAATAATTGAAAAAAAATTATTTGAAGGTACAGAATCAAATCACAAAAAAACAGAACACTAAAATCAAGCAACAAGGCATTCAATTTGATCAGATATATATTCATAGTGAAGTGTCGTTTAAGCACATTGCAACATCTAGACTAGTCCACGTTTAGCTAAGTAACACATTCAAAAATCATATAAAAACCAATAAAACATTTCATTCATGGGGATGAACACAGAAACTAGCCTCATTATGGAGCCTCTTATTAAATGGATTTCAACTTATCTGTAGTCTCTTAAGGCTGGAATACACTACATGATTTTTGCCCAGATTTTCCACTGATTTACAGTCTGGAGAAGATGATGCTAGTTGCCAAAGGTCAGAGACAGTTTGCAGATTTGAGTCGACTGATTTCATAGAAAATCGTGTAGTGTATGATGGTCACAGGCTTTGATTTTTTTTAGCTTCAGACTATGATTCCATCCAGTTGGAGGAGATCAAGCATGTTTGATATTTTGAGCAGATTTCAGAACACACATTGTTTTCATTTGTCATGCGTCTCCTAGCAGCAATGTGCACATTTCTGTGTGAGTTTGTTGTGATCGGAAGAAATTGAAAGTGCTAGTGTGAGATCCTCAGTCGTTTAGTGTATGATGGCCAGTTTTCCTTTGTGACTATTTACAAAGTCACTAAGTGTATGAAGCCTAGAGTTTTAAAAAACTGTTCAAATTTCAAAAGCCATGTAGTGTATTTCAGCCTTTAGTCGCTTTTTTTCTGAACAGATACAACAGGTTTCTGTTGGCTCCTTCTTTGAATGGACAACATGCCTCTTTCGGTATAAACTATAGTTATGTCTTGATTTTGTCATCTTAAAGCTGTGAAAATAAGTCAAACCATTTTATAAAGATTAACTTAAAGTGACAATCGTCAGTTTATATTTAAAGTCTGTTTATGAAGTATTTACATAGACGTTATGAAATTAATATTATGACATATATGAAATTATACTTTTTCTTATTGATGTCACACTGAAGCTGTGTGATTTTCATAGTAGTGCACCCTTTAAGCTCACTTTAAAATAATATGAAAACTTTAAAAATTACAGCAGTGCAAAACCACAGACCAACAATAAACGGTCAATTTATAATATTATGGATGTAAAAGTACAAGCCAGTAAAGCCTGTGAAGTAATATATTAGCGTAGCACACAATCTTCTACAGCTAGTCAGCTAACGGTGTTCTGTAGCATCTGCGCTATGTTGCTAAAACTATCTTTTGGATCTAACTGTAATTATTTCCCACATCCAAGTTCCAGGATATAATATGCAAAAGTCGAAACATTAATCTCTTAATTTTTCAGTAAGTAGCGAAACTTACCCAAAATAAAGGCTTAAAAAAAAAAAAAAAATGCTCATTTAAAGATCTCCTCTTTTGGTGAAAGTTTTCAGACAGCTTTAAAAATGGCCGCCAGACAGTGTGAACACATGGAGACTCATATCTCAGTGTGCAATGATCTGATTGAATTGAAATAACAGGAGATATACACTACCAAACATCAATTGGTTAAGACATTAAGTAGGATAATAAGTTATTTTTCTTTTTATAATCTGATTTTAAAAATGGAAGTGTGCTTAATGGGTACGTGAGTAGGTACATTTACCCATATTATTATTATTAAAAAAATTAAATGCATGAATTATTTAGTTTTGGAAGTGCCTTTTTCTGTTCTAAAGAAGGGGATGTCCCAATACTTTTGTCCATATAGTGCATGTACAAGTCATTGATATTTGGTGATGAATTTTTGGCTCAAGGTCTGCATTTACAGTCACACCAGAGGAGTTCAGCTGGGATTAGGACTTGGTTTTATGCAGACCAGTCAAGTTCTTCCACACTGACTGAATCAATCATTTCTTTTTTAACCTTGCCTTATACACAGAGGCACTGTCATGTTAGAATAGAAAAGGGTCCGGTTTAAACTGTTGCTATAAAATTAGAAGCACACAATTCCCTAGAATATCATTATATGCTTTAACATTAGGATTTGTACTCATGGAAATTACTGTTCTAAAGAAGTCAAACCTGTTCTAAAGAAGGGGGTGTCCCAATACTTTTGGCAATATAGTGTATATACACAAGGATTATCGTCACTACCTGAGGGACAAGGTTCTTGAAAGAGTCCATGATCTTGGAGCTCTTGGCCTCTTGATAGTACGAGAAACATCCAGTGATCATCACGACAGCAGAGAGTACAATCCCCAGATACAGCTGCAAAGGACAATGGAGGAGAGGTTAGGGATACTGCTAAAACAATGTGATCTTAAAAGACTTAGCCTTAAGAAACAAACAGGATTTTCTCCTTACGTTATCATTGGCAGGTTCCTCCTCGTAGACTGCCTGGATGCCGTAGGCAAGAAAACAAAGGATGGCTCCAATCCACAGGAGAGTTGAGAATCCTCCAAAGAGCTGCTTGCAGAACTTGACCCATTCTGGGGTTGTTGGAGGTGGAGTCAAAGCATTGGGTCCATCACGCGCCAAGATCTCCTTAGCACGAGCGCCTGACAATCCCTGGAGAAAGTGATGGTTAGATAATGAAGATCCAAACTGAGAGCTTTATGCCATTACACTTCTGTCAATAGTCTTTAATTTCAAATTCAATACAGAAACAGACTTACTCTAGTTAAATCAGTGCTGTATTTCCTGGTGAGTTCATCCAGGGACAGTTTGTGATCATCCTACAATAGCACAAAAAAAGAACATTGTACATCTCATCAAAGATCGCTACAATCACTGTGGGATTTGTTTTGCCAATAGGTGTTTTAAAGAACTAAACTGACTCACCAAGTCCACCTCTTTTTTGAGTTCATCCATGTCTTTATCCTTCTCTTTCTTGCCCTTGGACTTTGACTTCTTGCCCCCCTGCTCTGAGGTGGCCGCCAGCTCATATTGTTCTCGTCCTTCCTGTGGTGGAGCAAGCAATGAACAACCATTAAATCTCGTGCACAGTCTAACAATAGCATTTTTTTTAAAGGAATGCAAACTGCCTACATGTATTGATGGGTGTAGGTTTTAAAAGACTTGTAATGTAAATGCACAAAAAAGTGCTATTACCCAACTTATGAGTGCAAAAGATGTACATAAAAATTTAAAATATTAGCAAGAGGTAACAGAGTACAGATTGCATGATCCCAATGGATAACGTGTAGTAATTAACATTTAACTTGAAAAGCAATTAACCAAGTAACCTCTACTACTGTTAAGCAACAGTTCTTATCACAACTGAATTCTGTGAATACAATAGGTGACTCATTGACTCACAAGCACGGGAGCTGTTAAATGAATCACTTAAGTATAGAGCATTTGATTGCTAGTTTGCATTTAAAATCTGATCGTCATTTTAAGTCAGTGAAGCAAACAACAGGCTCTTTGTTTGAAAAATGAGGTCTCAATTTATCAAATCTGCACTTATATTTTGTTCAATTTACTGAAAAGACCAACTTATTTGCCATAAGTTAATATATTAAGTTTCTACAATGTATAAATATATTGTAGAAACTTAATTTCCTGTAAAGCGCTTTGCAACGATTGTGTCGTAAAAAGCGCTATACAAATAAACTTGAATTGAATTGAAAAGAGAAAAGCACCATAGCACAACATACATGAGAATGAAAAAAGTTAAAGAAGCCTACATAGTTTCAGAAAATATCTAACAACTCAGTTCTTGTGATGTCATCAACAGTCAATTAGCATAAAATGACAGATTATATCATTTTGGTCTGACATTTGTTGCTACTGAAAACAACCATTTAAAAAAATTAAGACTTTTTTCCAACAGCTTTGATGACTTCAGATCATCTTACAAAAGACATACCCCCCGGTTTCACAGACAAGGTTTAAGCCTAATCCTAGACTAAAATGTAAATCTGAGCTGTTTCATCTAAAAGAAACTTGCACTGACTGATCTTAAAATATATCAGTGCCTTTGTTTTGTCTCAAGATACACACCAGTAATGTTTTTTTCTAAGTACGTTTATAAAAGTTACTTAAATGTCCTAATTGAACTATGGCTTAATCCTGGCTTAATCTAAGCCCTGTCTGTGAAACCGGGCCAAGATATTTATCTCTGCATCAAATTTATATTTTTTGCAGGTCAATCCATGTCCTGATATAAATCTACAAGCACACTGGAGTGATTGTTTTCTATACATGAAAGCAACAGATGATGAAAGTGGCCAGAAACAAAGAACTCTACACCTGTAGTGCCCGACTGAATATGACAGCTTACTTCAGAGCTCTTTCACGTCGACGTATGCTGGTTTACTTAAACGCTTAGTCATCACATCTAATATGCATATGAGCACTTTTCACATCTTGCACATGTGTGTGGAAAATGTCACAAGGTTGAGCCAGAGGGTGAAAGAGAAATCAACCATGGCAGAACCTGCTCATAAATATTCATATTTGTGAGAGAATATTCCATCTTGACTTTATCAAATGAATAAAAATACTATTCTTCCAAGTCTTTTTTTTTTATCTTGCACGTGAGCCACAGTCGGTTCGCTCAAGCATATCAGTGCTCTCATACTGGGACTTTGCCCTGTTGCCATTGGAAACAGAGCCACACCTCTAGACCCGTGAATGGGTTAAGTCACGTGTCAGGCCCAACTGTTTCAGAAGTGGCAAATGAACAGGGGAGGGTGAAAAGAAAACATGGTGTACAAACTCCTCCACACCAGTCACAGAGCAATTGCTAAAGCTACAGCTTTTCATAAGCTCACTGTGGTTTAAGAGCATGAACAAAAACGTAGTGGGGTTGAAATGTATAATTACTTCAGCATAAAAATTTGGGTGAAAGGGTGTTTATTTTTTGTAAAAAAAAGGTGATCTTCAGAATGTCTTAAACATTCATGAACAAAACCTGACAATCATGTTCTCCAGCATGATTTGAGATGCTCCAAAGAGCATCTCTTGAGTTCCAATGGAAGACGACAATCTGACCACCTGTTCAGAGTCACATGATCAATGACACTTATTTACTTACATTTAACTAGTCATCTAGAGATATTCATATTTTCAAAATCTTCAAAGTGATAGAGGTTCAATGTGGTCTGAGACTTTTGGACCCTACTGCACTTCTAAAATGTCAAAATAAACATCCATGCATTTTGGAAAGCTACTACTTTCTCACTTGGTGGTGGAAAAGCAACAATCGCCTGGAGGTAAATGCATGTTACTATCTCAGTTCACTGCACCAAAAAAGGTAAGGGGCCCCGAGACAGCCGTCGGGGTCAGTGAGGAGGGGTGGTCAGTCTCTGTCAGATGAGATTGTCAATGACAAAAGGTTTCACTAACACATAGTGACTGATGAATGGAAAGAATGTTAAACCCTTCGGAGACAGAGTGACAGTCTTAGCTTATATACACCCTCGGGGGAGCGAGAACACAACTGTGGTCAACACCTGATGCCGATCCTAAAACACAATATACTAACATTTCTGTATGAAATAATATTTTGCGAACATTACTAAAATATTTTCAGATTTGTATTCCCTTTCTAAGTCTATGGTGGCTACAGCGCTGGGTAATAATACTATGGTAAACTGTATCATGCTATGTATATAATATTGCATCATGGCACTTGGATGGTAGTACTAACTATATATGCCATTATAGTAACTCCAAGGTAGAAATTCATATTAAACTAGCAAATATATAATTTAGATTCTTTTTCAATATGACCCAGAAAATTCTACATTGCAAAAAACATGAAATGCTGTTATTTCATACAAGTCTCTTGCACACAACAGCAAGCCTATGTCTGCAGAGGAGAGACATCTGCCCCATTGCGGTGGGATTTGATGGGGCTGGGGGCATAGCTCAACGCACCAAACCCAGATGAAACATGCGGATGGCTGTTTGCTCCCATCACATGGAATACCCTGGGACCGAATGCATAATTTACATTTACACTGGTGCTCAGAGCCTCACATTAGGGTGTGGTATTCAGCTCTTACGCAATGCCACTGCATGCTGGAATCATATTAGGAGTTAATGAACCCTACAGGAAGCAAATCATAAGATTATGACTGAATGTGAAAGGAGAAACGAAAGAAAGCGGAACTTTATTGAAAAGCTAAGCATATCATGCAGCTAATGGGATAGTTTACAGTTCCAGAATGTAATTTAATTACGATTAATGCAGAATTCTGGACTGCCAGACACAAAGACGTGTTTTCACATCAGGTAAAGACTGTCTCCGTCAGTGCCCTCGTTTATTTTAAGTCAAACCTTTACTCAACTAACTCAGCCTGCTCCACTTAAAGATATCGATGACAAACAGACGCGATGATAACTAGTCCTCAAACCAGAGACAACGTTATCATGTCAGACTACACCCTAAAACTACACATGGTTTACTTCGCGCTACTGCACAGTCAAAAACATCAACCACATTACTGCGTGAAAACGCCATGATGTCAATAGATTTAACTATATGATTTTACATTAAATGGTTAACCACGGGTAGTTTGTTTAGAGGTTTTAAACAGTTAAACTACACAGACATCTCGTAGTTTTAAATGAAAGAGTTTAACGATGTGCGCCTCGGGGTAAAGTGTTAACTTTATCTTGTGGATTTTGATGCCAAGTTAAAGCGTTTAAAGTGTATACCTAAACGGTTTGCATGAATAGTTACGATCATGTTTTAACAGTTAAACGTTACACCTCGAGATTTTCGTATCAAGAAGAGAACGGATATGGGATGATTTAATCAAGCTACATTAACAGCGTAAAAATGCGTACACTTTTAAAAAAATACGCGTCTCGTTCAATGTTTTAAACGGGATATTTAGCCTCTGTAGTGTAATGGATGCATGTAAAGATGGGTTGAACAGTTTATCTCGCGCATCTGGAGGTTTTACAGCAAATATTTAAAGTAAGCGCGTCGTTCATTCCGAGGTTTACGCGGTAAAATGTGACACAATGTATCTCGAGGTTACGTCACACTCAGAAACACGTTGTCGCGCGAACTAGAAATGTTCTGTCGTAATAGTTAAAGAGCTTGAAGATTTTTCTAAGAGCTGCTAAACATCAGAGGCACGCAAAGATCTTCTCTTGTTACAAACATGATTACTTCAGTTTTACAATGTAAAAGTCACGAGACTGACTGTATTTGCTTCGACAAACATCGCGGCCATAGAGGAGGAAGTTGTCTGCTACATTCCTGAAATCTTTGTAGTGAACCAAGAACGTCTTAAAATGGAGTTTGAGTCTCTTTTTTAAAACCTGTTGCTCCATCCGAGAATGCAGACTTCACATGGTTTAGATGAACCCTTATGCGCATTTCATTCATTTAAACGAACTAATTTGAATATTAAAACTGCGGAAGTCTCATACTCCGGGAAGCCATTTGGAAACAACTATTTACCAAACTATTATTTTCAGTAACTCTAAAACCACCTGTTTAAACATAGAAACAATACTGCAAATTCCTAGACAGCATTTAAGAATGAAACGACAAACACGTTCACACTTACTCCTCGTCCCATTTTGCTTCTTTTGATTAAAATCGACCACCTGGGTTTCCAAAAAAATCCAAGCTTTCTTTAAAAAGCAACAAATTAAAAGTCCCCAATCCTGTTAACTCTTTTTTTGGGGCTTTTTTTTTTTTTCCTTGGTCACCGTTGGGCGCGTCGTTCTAACCGGACACGCATCCAAGCCGCGTTATAGTGTGAACACTCGAAGCTTATATATATATCGTGGGGTTTCACTGTGACGTCTGCCTGGATTGTCATGGTAACGCGGAGGAAAGGGGCGTGGTCTGCAGAGAAGACAAGAGCGGGGCTGGTGGATTGTGACAGACTTTCACCTCTGAACTTTGATCGTGTTAAATAATGTATCGCTTTTCTATATCAGTGCCGATTCCCTTTTGTGTTTGAGCTTATCTTTGTGAATTGCTAGTTAAGAAACTCTTAAAGTTAATACTCTGTTAGAAAATCCAGTTTAAGCTCGTATGTAGTTTATAGCTGGTCATTAATTTGACTGGACACCATGTTCCGACCAGACCAGCAGTAAACCAGCTGGAGGTGGTCCAGTTCGTAGCTGGTTTATTGCTGGTCTATTAGCGTGAAAACTAGCTTAGACCATTTAGAAATCATTTCAAATATGATTTTCCAGTGTTAAATGGTCTCCTTAAAAGCACAGTTACGAAAGAACTATGGTCGCCTGGAGTAACCTGGTTAAATTGTTTAGAAATTATTAAATTATTAACATGGTCTTGAGTTTAGAAAGCAAACGTAAGCATATTTAAGGTGTCAATCAATCTAAAAATCATGACTTGCTTGGTTTTTCATTGTCTTATAGCCTACACATTTCTCAGTATTAATTAAGTGTAGTTTTGTTAGAATAATAGCCTTGTGTTCACTGAAAATAATGCAAATGTTGTTTTTAGGCTTCTTTTTTTTTTAACAAACCGTGAATATGAACTGTGAAGCTTATTTGTAATATCATGTGATTCACTAGGATTTATATCATTGAGCTTAATTTGACACTATTTTAGCACTATTCTATTGAGCTCGTGTTTCATGGTCATTATTTTCTTCTTTTTATGTTTTTCCAGATTATCCTCATTAGAGGGATTATGCTCGTTAAACGCATGTATGGTGTGTTGTTGATGATGGAAATTGACCAGTGCTGTTGAACCGGTGCCTGCTGGAGACTGCATCTTCAAAGTACGAGAGCTAAAAATATCTTGAATTTTATTTACAAGCTGTGGGCTCTAGCCTATAAATGTGTTGTCATGGAAACTATCATGTCACCCCCTAATTTTAGACAAGAAGAATGCCCTCTAGTGGTAGTAGTGAAATCTGATGAGCCTGATTTTACAATGCCTATAAATATCACGTGCTGTGACTTCATCATGGCCAGGCTTTGCACATTTTCTAAAATATATTTTAAATACTTGATGCTAAGTTTACTTTTGCATTTAAGAGAGAGAGAGAGAAATGTTTCCCCTGTCTTTCCCCTTTCATCACCTTGATTAAAGTTTTACTTTTATATTTTTTTTATATTTTAACACTTTAAATCTGAAGAAGCCACTCCAACATTATTCAAACAGCCCAGAGTTTTTTTTTATTTTTTTTTATGAAAATGTTAATTATGCTTAATGAATTATAAATATTAGTAAGGATGTGACTCTGTGATTTTTTTTTTTTGAAAAATGTTGTTTATTCAAAACATCAGAATCAGAATCAGAAACATGAAATCAAAACATTCAGATTTCATTTGATTCATTTACTTTGAGAGAGGTGATTTAAAATGTGTTAAATGTCATTATCATATTGAGATACATCAAAGACAATAATAAGTACAATGATGTCATCATCACAAGCGCTTTAAATCCTGGTGGAAGATCCAATCGACTTCTATTGTTCTTAAATTAATCTAATTACAGTAACCTCTACAGTTGGCATTTTTACAGTTAATTATTCAATAAAGCAATTAAATCAATTTCCTTTGACCATATGGCCTGTCTAATGTGATTTTAAAGGTTTTACATTTTATATCTATGTGGGGACCAATATTTTAATACAATAGATTGGTAATGCATAATGAAGACACAAACACGGATTCCTTCTAATTTGACATATTTATTGATTGAAAATGAAGAGATTCTGTATCATTTAAAAAAATATCAAAATTAATGTATTCTTGCATATGTTTGCAACAGAAAGTCTTCATGTTTCAGTAGTATGTTTCTTTTTCCACCCAGCCTGAAACAAAACAGCATAGATATTAGAGCTAGTTCATTCACTGCGAAATAACAAAATACTGTTATGAAGGTTATCACTATCATAGACCCCATTCAAAACCCAGGTTTCCTCTTGGGAAACAGATACTCTTGCTTTAAAATTAAAACAAACATTGTTCTTATCAATGTCAAAGACTGCCAATATCTGTTAGTTATATCTGTTATTACCTCCTGGGCTCCGCCTAAGGATGTATCTTCTAACTTCATCATAGACGAAGATGAGCAGCGAGTATGGGAAGGCACAAAACCACCAACATGGTCTAAAACATAATATTAGTGTTCAATGGGCTTTTCAAGGTCAGCTGGATTTTATAAAAATGAAAGATTCCCATTTCTTTGTGCAAAAGACTAGTTATGTCCACCTACTTGAGAGGATACATTCTCAAAGCAATGTCCATGCCTGGGCAGTAGGACAAGAAAGCTGCCAGAGCAGTTTCCTCAAACAGACCAAAGATGAGGATTTTGTTTCTATGAAAGAAAAGTGGTGACATAGCTTTTAGAAACAGTCCAGTATAACACATATTGCACAATTTTATGGCTGGACATTTTGTTTACATACCTCATTCCCTGCTGTACAATGGAATTCCTCCTGGTCTTGCAGATGATCAGATCGGCCCACTGCACAATCACAATACTGGCGAAGAATGCTGTGTGGCATGTGAACTCTACAATCTTTCTGCGCTCATATGTCTGGAAGAATAAACAGAAGAGCAATATTTACATGACCGAGACCTCACATTTGTTGTATTATAAAAGATTTGTGGTATATACAGTTGTGACACCTACCCATTGCTGGCCATAGCTATCTTCCAAGTCATTGAGATACTTATCGTCCCAGTTGACTCGAATTCCTATTAAATCGGAGGGCAGGAATCCATTCTCGGCAAGAATTACAAAGTAGGAAAAGAACCCTGCAACTGCTTGCATCATACCTAAAAATAAGTATGATGACATTGAAATTAAAGTTTAGAGGGTCTGTGAATATGTTAAAATAATTGTGTATAACCTACAATTAAGTGTTTGTTTTATTTGTATGTATTTATGTTATATTTATGTTATGTTATTGTTACATTTTAGTATTCCATTTTAAATAATAGAGTTTCTTTATAATTAAAAACAATAAGTGGCGCTGTTCGTACTTCTCAGGCGAACTTAGGACATTGCTGCAATAGCAATTACGACCTTTCATTGATTATATTAATGCACTGACTAAAGATATAGCCACTCTTCCTGGATGCATGCTTGCTGGCAGATTTGTATACGCAGACAATTTAGTATTTCAAAATATAGCCGTTAACCAACATGGATTGTCTAATGAAATAAAACAAAATAATGTTTTTATGTTTTTAATAGCATAAATAGCTAGCATGCTGCTGCAGCACATTAGTACCATCGAAGGTGTGTTTAGTTCATAGCTTTCATGATAATTAAATGTTATGCTGTGCTAAGAGTAGAATATTACAGTAGAGTACTTGTTCAAAACCAGGTCAAAGAATGAAAATAGCGCTAACAGTAATGAACGTCTGTTTAGAATAACCATGCTCTTACCAATTTGACCGTAGGCCATACTGATGAGCCTCTCATTCACCAGTTTATCTGTTTTAGCGTTTCTGGGTTGTCTCTTCATGATGTCACTTTCAGCAGTTTCATAGGCCAATGAGATGGCAGGAACCTGTGGAAACATTAAACAACAAATCAAAATATTGCTACAAGCATCAATTACAGCTTGAAGCACACCACCAGAATCAAGTGTAACCAACTAGGTACAGCACAGTTTCATAGGACACCAGAACCACAATTTTAAGCCAGGTGGTTCAAAGATAATGATTAAAACCATTTATTTACATTTTTGACCATTTGGGGGAGCTCTCACAAAATCAAGCCTCAGGACATGGATCAAGAATCACCCACTAAAGATTAAAGCATGGCTACATTAACTGTTTGCTGTTTTCAATGAAATTCAAAATGGTCAACAGAAAATATGTCTGACACTGGAAAAATAGACATCATCACTGTATGTGAAGAGTTGTATGTGATGAGCAGAGTCATAGCTTTACACTAAATTATTTGAAGTAATTTTCAGATTTGTGTGGCACTAAATACAAACTTACACAATAGCTGCAATTGCAATTACAATTCTTCATCCTATGCATCCTAGCATTGCCAAGACAAGACCATACTTTCTGGTTGGGATGCTATTGGCATGGTCTCAAGATTATCTGTACCAAAGCTGGGGAAGATCAGTACCTTAGTTTGATTTCAACACATCAAAGATGGTGGAAACCATGATCCAATGAATCCTGATTCCCATACTCTGTCCTTTCACCTACCATGTCAGTGCCCAGGTCGATGCAGAGAATGGTGACGGTGCCCAAAGGTAGAGGAATATTAGCAATGATGAACAAGAGGAAGGGTGAGATCTCAGGGATGTTGCTGGTCAGGGTGTAGGCAATTGACTTTTTCAAGTTGTCAAAGATCAGACGTCCTAAATTTGAAGACATGTTTGAGAAATAAGTGTCAAATAACCTTCATAATTCCTCAGTCAATTAATTTCCCAATAAAAGGTCTCACCTTCTTCTACTCCAGTGACAATTGAGGCAAAGTTGTCATCCAGAAGGATCATGTCAGCAGCCTGTTTAGATACGTCAGATCCAGCAATACCCATAGCCACACCAATATCAGCCTTCTTCAGAGCAGGAGAATCATTGACTCCATCACCGGTTACGGCTACAATGGCACCCTAATAAGAGGAATCAAATGCATTAAAATGGTCCCTGCTGGGTGAAATCCTCTAGCATTGATAGGATCAGATAGTTAACTGTCTGACAGTACCTGTCGCTGACAACCTTCCACAATGATCAGCTTTTGTTGTGGAGAAGTTCTGGCAAACACGATTTCTGTATGGTGTTTCAGGATATCATCCAGCTCGTCTTCACTCATAGTCTTCAGTTCACCACCATGGACCACACAGGCCTTAGCATCTCTAGAGATACACTTTGTATTAGCAGACATCTAGAGCAAATTCAAAACTTGGTGTCCATACATGTTTGGTTTGTGATGGATACCTTGGATTAACCTCTCCAACAGGGATGTTCAAACGAGCAGCAATGTCTTCCACAGTCTCATTGCCTTCAGAGATGATACCAACCCCCTTTGCAATAGCCTTAGCTGTAATTGGGTGGTCTCCAGTAACCATGATAACCTGTAATAGATTATTCTGAATTATAATTTGATTAAATGATTGTACATGCAACATGTATGAGCAAAATTGAATATGCTGCAGCAAAGGTGCGACATATTCAAACAACGGATCTTGAACCAAGAACAATTTCTTGATTCAAGAACCTTTACAAATAGCCTTAGCTGTAATTGGATGGTCACAAGTAACCTGTGATAGAAGACATAGATGCTTGATCATATGATTCATTTAATTCAATGCAGTTATAATATAATCAAGCCATCAGTCTTGAATCAAGGTGAAACAACACCTTGATTCCTGCACTCCGGCACTTGCCCACAGCATCTGGTACAGCTGCACGAGGAGGATCGATCATGGAAATGAGGCCAACAAAACACAGGTTCTCAGTTGGGAAGTTCACATCTTCAGCATCAAATGCAAAACCCTCAGGAAATTGGTCATCAGGGAGGCTAAAGTGGCAGAAACCTTTAAGAAAGAACAAAGTCATTAGTGTACATAGTCATAGTTGTAACTGCAAAACTCCACAAGGTGAACTTCATAAGGTGGCTTTACCCAGCACTCTTTCTCCAAGACCTCCGAGTTCTACATAAGCATTTTGGAAAGCATCTTTCATTTCATCATCCAACGACTGATCTTTTCCTTGAATCAAAATGGAGGAGCATCGATCCAAGATTCTCTCAGGGGCTCCCTTCATCACCAGCAGGTGCTTAGACTCTGAAGAATTGGGATTCTTGTGGACTGAGAGCTAGAACAAAGCATATTAGGGACTGTTAGGAAGGCCAGTCAAATCTGTAAATCTCCAAAGAATAATTCAACAAAAAATACCTGATACTTGTTGGTGGAGTTGAAAGGGATCTCAGAAATCTTTGGGTACTTCTCTCTCATTTCAGTGACTGAACCGCAGCACAGCTCAATACACTTCAACAGGGCAGACTCTGAGGCATCACCAGCTGTGTCTCGCTGCAAAAGATTGATTGATTTCCTTTACTGAGAGTCTTGACAGACATATATTTACTGATGGACTTTTACAAGTCACTCTAAAGGTAAATCATCTACATATTTCCCTAAATATTTTAAAGTACTAAATATTTAGAAGCTCAAGCACACCTTAAGGATTGGCACATGGTTTTGATCAGCAAGGAAGACGGCACGGTTGCACAAGCCAGCAACACGTGCAAGAGCAGACCAAGTTGGAGAGCTCCTGTCAAAGGAGGTTCCACTCTGGTTCTCTGTGGTGTCTGCTTCATGAATCTGGCTGTCAAACCACATGTGAGCGACGGTCATTCGGTTCTGGGTCAAAGTTCCTGTCTTGTCAGAGCAGATAGTGGAGGTCGAGCCAAGAGTCTCCACGGCTTCAAGATTCTTCACCAGGCAGTTCTTCTTTGCCATACGTTTTGCGGTCAGTGTTAGACACACCTACATGAAGTTACAAGTTAAGTAATAATTCTTTGCTCAAGTGAAGTGTGCTTTGGCTCAAGTAGTGTACATTGAACTCTGACTTACAGTAACTGTGGCAAGGAGACCTTCAGGTACATTAGCAACAATGATACCAATCAGAAAGATGACAGCTTCCAACCACCCATATCCGAGAATCAGGGAAAGAATGAAGAAGCTGACACCCAGGAAAACGGCTACACCAGTAATGATGTGGATGAAGTGCTCGATCTCTTTAGCAATTGGTGTTTGTCCACAGTCCAGACTGGAGGCAAGAGTGGCTATACGACCCATGACAGTACGGTCACCAGTGTTGATGACAATCCCTCTGGCAGTACCTATTGAATATTGTAAATTTTAATTACGAAATTCTGACTTTTTTATCCAACATGCTTCAGCTGTTTATCTTTGTACCTTCAACACAGTTGGTAGAGAAGAATGCAATGTTTCTTGTTTCCAGCGGATTTTCATTGGAGAATTCAGGAGAACGAGTCTGGGGCTCAGATTCACCAGTGAGTGAAGAGTTGTCCACCTGGAAAGGAAGAAAAGAAGAATGCCATGAATATCCATAGATATTGGACCAGGATTGCTGGTTAGTACCAGTTGGGTGTTGGTCTAGCTCAGGGGTGTCTAATCCTGCTCCTGGGGGGCCACTGACCTGCAGAGTTCAGCTCCAACTCCAATTAAACACAAATGAACCAGCTAATTGACCTATCGGTAAGCCCCTCCCCTCAAACGCAGACTAGCCAATGGCAGTCGAGTATCAGTTGCACGGGGAGCTGAACTCGGACATCTTTAGGTTTCAGCGCCATAGAGAAACATTGGAAGATCCGAAGTTTGCATTGGTTTTATGGGGTTTATGCTTCAAAAATGGAAAAAACGATGTGCCTGTCGTACTTGTAACACTGATTCCAGGTCTCCTGAGAGGTTGGGCAATATAATTTATTTTATTACGTTTCCTGAATCCAAACAAAACAGAGCAAAATGTCCCTGAGTATTCAACCCCAATACAAATGAAGACAAAAACGTTCATTTTCTGGTTGTCATACACTCATTAAGTTACAATTTCCATCTGCTCAAGCAGAACGTTAATGTTATCTTGTGCTTCAGCAATGTATCTCTGGCTAAAACTAGCTAACGTTAAAGTTAGTGAGTCCATGCTAACGTACAAACCTAAATAGTGGACTGTTCTCGCGTCTTGTACAGTGTAGGTCAAAAACACATAAACGAAGGTCTACATTTCACTGTCTCTTCATATTAAACTGTTTAAATGTACATTAATTTAATCGTACCCTGCGATACATGAACAGTGTTGATCCTGCATGTTGTCATCCGCGATCGTGATGACCGACCGTAATATGAGACTTCTCCCGCTTGCATTGTGATCTCTAAACTCGAGTTACCCACCGTATTTATTTTTAAATATTTTATAAATCCCTCCATGGAATATTTAATTCCCATTTGGTGGCCTTCTGTTTCCAAAATTGTGCAAAAACATCATGAGACAAGGTTTTCACACTGCAGCTGTCATTGTAAGACAGTGGGCAGCTCCTTTTGTTTGTCCAAGGGAGCAACAGTAACTAAGGGGGGCGGGGCTTACCGATAGGTCAATTAAGGTCTTCAAGTATATAAGACACTTCCAGTGTATTGAGGCAAGTTTGAGCTAAACTCTGTAGGACATTGGCCCTCCAGGAGCAGGTTTAGACAGCCCTGGTCTAGCTGGTATACCAGCATATACCACCTGTTCACCAACAAAATATTGGTTGACTTGTTGACCAAAGAAATTATGCTACTTAAGAGGCCTGGTTTATGGGGACACCAGAATACCTGCATCCCATTCTGGTGACCAACATTCAAAATGAAACATACTGTAACTATGCCAGTCATTTCAAAGGTGGGAGTAAATTACTTTTGCTATTCTTACGTGCTTTAGGTCTTACCTTGCATCCATGCGCAGAGATGATACGAAGATCAGCTGGGATTCTGTCTCCACCCTTGACCTCCACAAGATCACCAGCGACTACCTCCTCTGCATTGATACAATTTTTCTCTCCATCACGCACAACCAGGGCTTGCTACAAAACCAGAATATATTAGAATTAATTTTTTGTGTGAGAGATGCAGTGTTTTATCAGAATAATTTTTAAATTTCAGTACCTGAGGTACAAGGTTCTTAAAAGATTCCATAATTTTAGAGCTCTTGGCCTCTTGGTAGTATGAGAAGCATCCTGTTATTATGACAACAGCAGCAAGCACAATTCCCAGGTACAGCTGGAAAATCAAACAGGTTCAAACAGGTAATTATGCTTGATTCACTATGTTTGTTGACATATGAACTATTTATGCATAAATAAGTGAAGGTTTTTGCTCTATAATACATTGTCATTTGCGGGTTCATCTTCGGAGGCAGCCTGGATTCCGTATGCCAGGAAACAAAGGATAGCACCAATCCACAGCAGCGTTGAGAACCCACCAAAGAGCTGTTTGCAGAACTTCACCCATTCTGGAGTCGTAGGAGGTGGGGTCAGGGCATTAGGTCCATCACGAGCTAAGATCTCCTTTGCACGGGAAGAAGACAAGCCCTGCCAGCAATGATAAAAATTAACTTAACAATTAGTAAAACGTTGCAGGGTGAGTGAAGCTTGAAACAGTGGTTGTGGATGTCAGACCTCAAAAATATAAACATAAATATGAGACTTCAAGGAGCTATTGTGGAATAACGAAAAGGGGGGCATTGTCCTTGAGGTGTTAGAGCTTTTTGAAGGTCAGGGTGGGGCAGAGGATTTGGTCCAGTTAGGGGGTGGAGCTAATGGCAATGACGCACTCACCTATGTCCGGGTTCTTTCCAGGACAGTTAGCAATAATTCAGTTCAAATAATATTATGCATATTGGCTTCAGATCTATAGCTTACATATATAAGTTGCAAGCACTTGTATTAAAACTTTTCCATTACAACATATAATCAACTGTTTCCATTACATAATAATTACACTTTGAACATACCTGCAGGTAAACCTCTTCCACAGACACCATTTATCATTTTTAAAATAAAAGTGCTTTGATTTGACAAAAAAGACATAGTGAGATTAAAAATTGAAAAAGATTTCAATGATTTTAAATTAGGTTACCAGCCTTTCTTTTTAAAGGGAGATAATAACAACAATCATTTATGTCCATCTAAGAAGATAAAACATTCATATGAATCATCTTAGATACATTATGTTTCCCAAATATGTCACAAAACTCACCCTGGTCAGGTCGGTTCCATATTTGCGGTGAAGCTCGTCCATTGTCAACTTGTGGTCGTCCTGCAGAAAAAAAAAAGAGTCTTGAAATCTCAGTTCCCCACAGAACTGATTATTGTTTAATGGAGTATTTTAATGCAATGTGTATTTTCTAAATGTATTTATATATTAATTTCGCACCAGATCCACTTCTTTTTTGAGGTCGTCCATGTCCTGCTGCTTTCTTTTCCCTTTTTTTGGCTTTTTGGCTCCATCTTCTGAAGTTGCTGCCAATTTGTACTTATCGTTCCCCGTCTATCAAAAATAACAATACTTAGCATATGTAACAAACACATTACCTGAACAAGAGACTAGAGAGAGAAAAACGTGAGAAAAAAAATGGAACAACAAAAGCAAATGTGGAACGAAACTGGCAGTATAATTTAATATAGCGATGGTCCACTCACTCCAAGCCCCATTTTCCTTGTTTATTCCAATTTAAACTCTGAAGCTTTTGGATCTTAGATGTCGTAGTTCTCCTGAAAGCCTCTCTGGAGACAAAAAGCTCCTGTGTGTCCAAGTCAGGTTCACAAAATTTATACCCTGCCAACTCACCTGTTTCAAGGAGGAGATTAGGGAGGAGTTTGGCTGCTGTCATGGAGCTTTAACATTTATTCAACCTTCATCCGAAGAGGTAGGTCATGTCATTGGCACCTAGTTGAGGAACTAGCATACTCAATATTTGAAAAGACCCATGGTAGTTTGCACATAACAATTTATTAGTTTTAAAAAAAGCCTTCCATGTGCACTGATTTGTCTTCAACATTAAGTTTCTCTGCACTTATAAATCATTTAGTTGTCTTGCACCACCTGATTTTTATGACTTTGGACACTTCTCCATTTCAAAGGTAAGTGATGAATGACTGTGTAAATTGTGTCCTTTGGCATTCAACACCCAGTAATAAATCTGATAAAATCAAACTACGCTTGTACACGGCCACAAACATATCTTAAGAATTCTGAATGCGAGTTTGGCATATGTTTTGTCCGTGTTTTGTAAACGTCTCGCTATCTTTTCTCTGTCAACAATGGATTAAGTTTAGTCCATATTTATGCTTTTCAACAGCATGCCACCACTTATACGTCTGTGAGCATGGATTGCACATTTCTTTTTGAGTTTGCATCCATTTGTTTGGTAAATACTCCAGGAAAACCAGGATCAGCTGGTGCTGCAGCTCAGAGAGGCTTGTAAATGAGGAAGACGGGAATGAACTGTGTGGATATTCAAGGTGACATCAGGGTTGTGGGAATGTCAACAGTGACGATCAGCCTCTCTGACAGTCGTAACCGATTCAAGCAGAAATCGATGTTGTTGGGTTTTGCGGTTACATTTTAATATTTTTTTCCTCATAAAGGTCTGGCATTTATTAACTTGGGATCATGACATGGCACTTTAAAGCAGCTACCCGACCTGCTTTAAGGAAGCAGTCCAGTCTCTGAAAGGAAACATTATATTCTAAAGTAGGCGGTCTGGGACTTAGCCAGCGACCGCCCTTGTGTTACTCAGAATTCAGGTGAATAATACGGAATTTGTTACTTTGCAAGAAACAAATGCACTAGTCCATTTAAGTCTTTTGAAATTGCAATGCCTGGATCAAATCACACAAAGTAATAACTAATTATATACCCTTAAACAGTGAAAACTATCATTTAGTAACCCGGTTCCAGTGCTTCATCCCATAATTGCTGTGTCTGATCCAGGGTTTATTCTCAGGAAGAAAGGACGATGTGTTGTAGTCTCAGTGTGCAGAGAAATGTGAAGGGGGAAGGGGCTCATACTGTATCTGACACATGTGATTACAGCAGGGGCTCTATATGGACGTGAGCAGAAACGGAAAACAAGATCTTTAGCTCTCTTAAAGGAGGAAAATGCCAGCTTATGTATGTTTGTCAATAAATGCATGACTCATCCATAATATAATATAATATAATATAATATAATATAAAATAATAGCATTTTCTGGCCAAATATATTTGTTGTTGTGAACAGCATGAAATAAGTAAAAGACATAAATTTTAGAGTAAATTAAAAAAAAGGGTCCAAATTTTACAGTTTGCAAAGTCAAATGCACCTCATTTGGAATGCATACATGCATATATAATATATAGCATTCTGGCAAGGTTCTCTGAAAGTTCTGAACAAATGATCTTCCAGTAATGTTAAAGGGGTCATATGATGCGATTTCAAGTTTTGCTTTCTCTTTGGAGAGTTAGAAGCTGTTTGTGCATAGATAAGATCCCTGAAGTTGCAAAGACTAAAGTCTCAAAACCAAAGAGATATTTTTTTATAAAAGTTAAGACTCGACCACGCCCACCTAAAACATTCAAACACGCCCCCACATGTCTACATCACGATGTGGAAATATTTGCATAAAGCCGCCCAAATGTTCATGCAAGAAAGAAGGCGTGGTTTCAGTAACCGCAGTAGTGTTGATGCAGTCATGACAGGGAGAAGCTGTGTGTTTCTAGGCGAAAACAAAAGCACTTTATTTGGCCTTCCGAAAGTAGATGCATTTAGGAATCATTAAGATTACTTCCCAGCAGGCACACAACGTCATAAGACGTTGATGTTTGATTAAATTTTGGTTGCGACGTCGGGTGACCAAAATTCAATGTAAATCCAACGTCTAATGTCAATGTTAAATTGATGTCCAATACCGACGTCAGCTGACGTTGAGATTTTGTTGTTTTTAGGTTGTGTAACCAAAATCCAACATTACGTCAACGTCAAATTGACGTCAAATATTGACGTCAACCCGATTTTCATTTTCAACCAAAATGCAACGTCTGTCTGACGTCATGTCCAACGTCAACCTGACGTTACATAGACGTCTGGTGCCTGCTGGGTTACAGCAGAACAGCACAACCCAGATGTTATCACAACGCATTTTATGGACGATCGTTTCGTGAACCTAGGAGAGGAGGTAATTCTGACTTTGCGATGACAATCTGGCGCTTCTGAATCAGCGACTGTATGTTTTGTTATTAGTTGTAAGTATTTGCTATTGACTGTTCAAATGCTGAGTTTTGCGCGTTGTGTGTGTGCGTGCGCGTGTGTGTTTGAGACAGAGAGAGACAGGGTCACATCACAGCGGAGTGTACAGCATGTCAGCGGCAACATCGTAATCGCGGCTTGTGTACAAACACATACGAGCATCATCACTGTGTCTGTCACGCGACTCTGTTCCCCTCTCAGGCTTGAACTGATGGTAAAACTAAGGACATTATTAACTGTCTTTACATTCATTTTGAAAGCTGAAGCTCGCGATTATGGAAAGGGGCGTTACATTTACGACGAGTGCTTGTGGTGTTCGGCCAATCACAATGCACTGGGTCAGTTGGCCAATCAGAGCGGACTGTGCTTGTCGGAAGGAAGGACTTTGTAGAAAATGAAGCGTTTGAGAGAGGCGGGGCATAGAGGACCTACAATAATGTACAGTATTTGAAAAATAATGTGTTTTTTGAACATTAAAGCATGTCAACATATTCTGTTACACCAAATACACAAAATAATGATCTTTAAAAAAGCATCATGTGACCCCTCTAATATAACATTTCTATCTCTTTAACAATGTTCTCAAAATGTTAACACAAAAATGTTATTTATACATGTTCATGGAACATTTAATTTCTAAAAACATTTCAGTGGAATGTTCATCTAATGATTTTCATTTCATTCAAATGAATGACTAAAATGACTAATGATTTTAAATGTTACAAGTTGTTTCGGAATGTTCAGGGAACATTAAAAAGTAACATTCCGCTAATGTTTGCAAAATGATAAAATTGAATGTTCCTTTAATGTTCACTTAAAAAAAATTAAACATTAAAAAACTGGAAGTTCTGAAAAACATTCAGAAATAGCATTTTCATAAATTAATACTAATGTTAGCAAAACATTGTCAGTGTCACATGATCCTTCAGAAATCATTCTAATATTCTGATTTACTACTCAAGAAACATTTCTGAGGATTATTAATGTCGAAAACAGTTGTGCTGCTTCATATTTTTGTGAAAACTATGAGTTTATATATATATACAGTATGTATATAATTTGCAGTTTGCAGTCTTTCTGCAGTTTCTTTATTCTCACAGTATGGATGTCAGTGTTGTAAGTGTGCTCTTGGGAGCTGCTCATCACTGTGCTGTAAGGACTGTGGAGTGTCTCTAAGAGCTCTCGCTCTCTCAGGAACGCAGCTGTGAGCACGGAGGGAAATGTCAGCCGCAGACGCTGGGAGAGAGAGAGAAGAGAGAGAGAGGCAACAGATCAACAGAATAATAAACATGACAACTGTGAAACAAAGCAGTGTCTCTGTCTCGCACAGCTCTCCGTGAAGAACACTACAGAAAGCAGCAAGAATCTGATTTTAGAAGATAGTTGTCACTTCTAGTATGTCAGCACAATTCAGTGTCATTATAAACGTCTAGTCATTTTCAGGAATAGTTGGGTCGTAAAAGAAAAATCATTTACTCACCCTCATTCCGTTCTAAACCTATATGACTATCTTGATACAGAAAGTGAATTGAGACGTGTCTATCCATGTATGATAACAGTAGTCAATCTAACTTGTTTGCAGTATTTTTGGTCTCCTAAAGCTTGAAAAATATATTTAAAAAAATCAATTAATTTAATTTAATTAATTAATTAAGTCATTATTGGTGGTGGTATCACACCATATATAATATAATATAATATAATAAAATATTTATATATTTTTTCTGCCTAAAATGGTTTAAATAAATACATTTTCCAAATATATATCACAAATTAGTAAAAAAAAAATGTTTATATAAATATATAATATAGGCTATAGGCTATACACATTTTCACTAAATTCATGGAAAATATTCTTGAAATACACACACACACACACTCTCACACACACACACACACACATATATATGTGTTTTTTTCATAGCTACTATGGATGGCTACTATCAACTCTTTGGTCAACTGATTCTTCAATTAATAATTTTATAAATAATAATTTTCATTTTTGGGTGAACTAATCTTGCACAATAAACACATGAACAGTGATTCTGGAAAATATATAGTTGTTGTTGTAGTTGTTGTTGTT
Organism: Schizothorax lantsangensis; assembly: GCA_027422415.1. NCBI lineage: Eukaryota > Metazoa > Chordata > Actinopteri > Cypriniformes > Cyprinidae > Schizothorax > Schizothorax lantsangensis. Next base: position 3,584,709 of record CM049841.1, on the reverse strand, counting down.
GTTATCACTCATAAGAAATGAATAGCATCAGGGCTAAAAACAGCCTCACATTACCTATTTGAGTTAAAAAAGAACTAATATTATAAAACAGACAGATGTGTCTTTACATAGTGATTATATGAGCAGTGTTCAGCAACTGTAAACAAATAAAAACTAATAATACGTTTAGCCTCATGTTGACTTGTTTGGGTCACATGATGTCACACTCTGAACGTTCATCGGCTGACACAGTTTTTGTGCTTCTCCTTTAAAACATCCATTTCTAAGGCACCTGTAATCACATCCCCCCCCCCCCCCCCCCCCAAGACCGCCAGTTTTTCCTCTGGGAATGGTCAGGTTACGAGGCCCTGGAGGAATCTCAGCACATGCTGTCCTCTCCGGAGGCCGGGATCAGTCAGCCGAGCCGCTCGCTCACATAAGGGATATGATTGTGTGTGTGAGGCTCAGCATGTGAGAGACCATTGTTCCCAAACCAGAGCGATGGAGAGGAGAGGAGCTTTACCTAACAGAGTCACAGAGATCCGTGTCTCCAGGGTTCAGGTTACCAGACATCACCCCGCCTCCGTCTGCCCATTTGTCCCTGAACAGAATTTTCCACTCGTCTTTTCCTGGGAAGACACCTACATTCATCCGCTCCTCATCCTCTCATTATACCCTCGTCTATAGCAAAAATAGACACTAATTGTGAGGGATTGTGTGCTGCAGGTGTAAACACAGAAGTGCAGTGAATAACTTCTCCTTAGAAAAGCCTCCAGACTCAAACAAAGCACATTGTTTTATCTGGTTTACTGTCGCATGAAAGATATGTTGTGTAAGGTTAAATTACATCTGGCCTCTTGCTGCAAACAAACATCTTTTCAATAATTATACCTTTTAAGCAAAACAATTAAAATGTCTTGTAACTGTGTATTTTGGCCCAAAAATAAGCCCCAGAATCCTCAACCAGCAACGGCCCATATAAACTAACATCCAAAAGTTTGGGGTCAGTAAGATCTTTTTTTTAAAGAAAGTGATTCTTTTATTCATCAAGGATGCATTAAAAATAAAATAAATGATGTTATTTTGATCGTTCCATTCATCAAATAATTCTGAAAAATAAAATGTATCATGGTTTTCACAAAAATATTAACCAGCACAACTATTTTCAACATTGATAATAATCAGACATGTTTCTTGAGCAGCAAATCAGCATATTAGAATGATTTCTGAAGATCATGTGACACTGAAGACTGGAGTAATGATGCTGAAAATACAGCTTTGATCACAGAAATAAATTACAGTTTAACACATATTCATAAAGATTGTTTTCTACTCAAATAAATCCAGCCTTGGTGAGCAGAAGAGAATTCTTTCATAAATTTATTTTATAAAATTGTATTGACTTTTAAACGGTACTGTAAATAATCACCTTCAAGAAAAAAAAGCCTAAAGATTTTTTTTCTATTAAAAGCAAGTGTGAACCCTAAAGCAATTTTAAAAAAAAACTGAAAAGAAAAGAAAATTAAGATTTCTTCTAATGATGTAGATTGGTAAAAAAAAAAGTTTTGAAATGTTTCTAAAATGTTGAAATGTTCAGTTTTCTTGTGATTATAACGTTATTTAAGGGTTACAAAAAAATCTACTAAAAATATAACGTTATTTGAAAGTTTATTTTTAATATTCTAGGAACATTAAATTGTTCAGATTTCTTGGTGTGAATAGAACGTTATTTAATGCTTACAAAAATGTTTCTTACAACATTCTATAATTTTTTTCACCCAAAATATACACTTATTTGAACATTTATATTTAATATTATACAAATGTTAAAATGTCCCATTTTGTGTGCATGGCGATTGTTTTTTTAAAGGATGCAGAAAACATTTCTTAGAACGTTGATCAGGAAGAAATAGCATCATAAAGGCATTCCCAGAATGTTGAGCTCAGAATGTTTTCTCTCAGTGTTATGAGAACGTATATCAGATATTAAAAACTTTACTAGACATTACTACAACATTATTTTAAGAAGGTTTTCTCTAACAATTATATAACTTTTTTTTTTTTTTATTGTGAGAACATTCCCTGTTAGCTGGGAACACAAATCAAACAGACCTTATAGACATCTACATAGATATAATACATGTATATATATATATTTTATAAATGTGATAATCTGTTGCTATTTTTATCATTTATTCCTCTTCTGTCATTAAAAGTCTTAAATATCTGAACTCCAGCCAGCTAATTTAAGTGCATTTTTATTTCATTACACTCTTGAACCTTGAACAGTTTTGCCCTGAAGACGTCTTTGCTTACCTATAAACAGCAGAGGAAAGCAGAAACGCACAAAAGAGTAACACACGCATGTCTAAACACAAAATGGACAGTGAAAGTAAAGATAGCAGGTTGACACAACAAACGTAACGTCACACGGGGTCATGGAAAAGCGCTCTCCCGAAACCATTGTGAAACACTGGCCCATATGACTCTCCATTGAAATCAGGACTGTTTTAGCCCCGTTAGTGATTAACACTAAGGTTATAGCATTACATTAATAGGCCTCACCAATGATTACATTCAGAACTCAAAGGACTTGATAAACTCCTTGTATTGCCTTATGGGAAGTTTTCTAAGCAGCAAAACCTCACATATTGGTTCAGATGTGCGGCTGACACCTGGATGAAGATTAAAACCCACAAAGACATGACGTTTAGAGAACACGCTGAATATAAACAAGTACATCAGGTTCACACGGGAACAAGCACAGGACATCAGACTCTCTGGTTTGTGGTCTACGGTTTGCCAGAGTTTAACATTTACAATGTACATTTACAAGCTTTACAATGCCAATCTAGAGGTTAATGAGAAGGAAGGTATCCAGCTGACAGGAATGTTCTCACAACACTTTTAAAGTGAGGTTTATGGAAAGATTTTATAAATGTATTAATATTAGATATACTGTATGTTCTCATAATGAAAACGTTCTGAGATTAACATTTCTGGAACGTCCTTATCATGATATTTTTGATGCACGTTTTAAGAAACGAAATAACTTTCCAATCACGTCAAGAAATCTGGACATTTTAACATTCTTAGAATATACAAAAAAAAAAAACATTCAAATAATATTACATGAGAATGAGATGAGAATGAGAATGAGAATGAGCTTTATTGGCCAGGTATGTTTACACATACGAGGAATTTGTTATAGTGACAGAAGCTCCACAGTGCAACAGAATTAAAGCAACAGGACAGGACACAGATAATAAAAGAATAATATACAAATAGGCAATGTACAAAATAGCAAAAACACAATATATAATATAGACAATTATGTGTGTACAGGTCTGATATGTGCAAAATTGAAATGAAAAAATAAGTATGTGTGGTGAATAAATAATGTAAATAGTGTTGTGTGTTCCACGTTTAATGTCAAGTGTTCATGAGATGGATTGCCTGAGGGAAGAAACTGTTCCTGTGTCTGGTCGTTCTGGTGCTCAGAGCTCTGTAGCGTCGACCAGACGGTAACAGTTCAAAGAGGGAGTGTGCTGGATGTGAGGGGTCCAGAGTGATTTTGCCAGCCCTTTTGCTCACTCTGGATAAGTACAGTTCTTGGAGAGTAGGGAGGGTTGTACCAATGATTCTCTCAGAGTCCGGACTACCCTCCGTAGTCTTCTGAGGTCAGATTTGGTAGTTGAGCTGAACCAGACAGTTATTGACGTGCAGAGGACGGATTCAATGATGAAGGAAGTACAACCTCTGCTGGGCCTTTTTAACAATGGACTCAATGTGATTGTCCCACTTCAGGTCCTGAGAAATTGTGGTGCCCAGGAATCTGAATGACTCCACTGCAGTCACAGTACTGTTCATGATGGTGAGTGGGGGGAGAGCAGGGGGATTTCTCCTGAAGTCCGCGATCATCTCCACTGTTTTGAGCGTGTTAAGCTCCAGGTTGTTAAGACTGCACCAGACAGACAGCTCCTTAACCTCCTGTCTGTAAGCAGATTCGTCACCGTCCTGGATGAGGCAGATCAGTGCAGTGTCATCTGCAAACTTCAGGAGCTTGACAGAGGGGTCTTTAGATGTGCAGTCGTTCGTGTAGAGAGAGAAGAGCAGTGGGGAGTGAACACAGCCCTGAGGAGCTCCAGTGCTGATGTTGCGGGTGCTGGATGAGAATTTTCCCAGACTCACTAGCTGCTGCCTGTCTGTCAGGAAGCTGGTGATCCACTGACAGATGGAGGTGGGGACGGAGAGCTGTGTCAGTTTATTCTGACGGGTGTCCGGGATGATGGTGTTAAAAGCGGAGCTGAAGTCTACAAACAGGATCCTCACATAAGACCCTGGTCTGTCCAGATGCTGCAGGATGAAGTGCAGTCCCATGTTGACTGCATCATCCACAGACCTGTTTGCTCTGTGTCTTTCATACCTTTCCACACTGACGCAGAATCACTGGAAGATAATTTGTTCCTTAGCTTGCCAGAATAATTCATCTTTGCCACTCTGATCTCCTTTTCCAGTGTGTATTTGGCCTGTTTATACAAGACTTTATCCCCCTTTCTGTAAGCATCTTCTTTGGCCTGACGGAGCTGTCTGAGTTTTGCAGTGAACCATGGTTTGTTGTTGTTGTAGTTTAAATGAGTCCTGGTAGGAATGCACATATCCTCAGTGAAACTGATATATGATGTTACAGTCTCTGTGAGCTCATCCAGATCGTTTGCAACAGCTTCAAAAACAGTCCAATCAGTGAGGTCAAAACAAGCTTTTAAATCTTGCTCTGCTTCATTAGTCCATCTTTTAACAGTTCTTAATACAGGTTTAGCAGATTTAAGTTTCTGCCTGTAGGTCGGAATAAGATGAACCAAACAGTGATCAGAGAGACCTAAAGCTGCCCGTGGGACAGAGTGATATGCGTCCTTTATCACTGTGTAACAGTGATCCAATATTTTACTGTCTCTGGTGGAACATGTGATGTGCTGTCTGTATTTTGGCAGTTCACAGGAGAGATTTGCTTTATTAAAGTCCCCGAGAATGATTAAAACAGAGTCCGGGTGTTGTTGTTCTGTGTCTGTGATCAGATCAGCTAGTTTCTGTAAAGCTGTGTTCACGTGCGCTCACGGTGGAATGTAGACACTCACGAGAATGAATGAACAAAACTCCCGCGGCGAATAGAACGGCTTGCAGTTAATGAAGAGCGTTTCTAGATCAGAACAGCACATCTTCTTTAACACAGTTACATCTGTACACCACCTCTCATTGATGTAGAAGCACGTCCCGCCGCCGTGCGATTTCCCCGTTGATTCTGCGTCGCGATCTGCTCTGATCAGCTGAAAGTTAGGAAGATGTAGCACGCTGGTATGGCGTCATTCAGCCAGGTTTCCGTGAAACACAGAGCAGAAGAGTTTGAAAAATCCTTGTTTGTCCGGGAGAGTAGAAGAAGATTGTCCGTTTTGTTGGGTAGAGAGCGGAGATTCGCCAGATGGATGCTAGGCAACAGCGTTCTTAATCCACGCTGACGAAGCTTCACGAAGCGTTTGACCAGAGCTACGGCTCCACAACTATGTCCAGCAAAACGTCCAAATAATCAAAATCCGGTAAAAGATTTTGTGGTGTGTTCTGCCGAATGTTCAGCAGTTCATCCCTGGTAAAACTGATCATGTTTGACAAACAAAAAACAGGAAAAACAAACAAAAACAGTACACACACTGAAGAGCTAAGCACTGTAGCTGCCATGTGCGGTGCCATCTTAGATATTAAAGATATTAATATTTAAATATATATATGAAATATTTTGGGTAAAAATAAAGTTAGTAGAAAACGGTATGAAACATTTTTGTAACCTCTAATCACAACAAGAAAACCGGACATTTTATTAAAAACATTTTAAAAGAATGTTCCCACAATGGTTTATAACCTAAATTTATTACCTGGGTCATCAAAGAATCCTGAAAAATAAAATGCATCATGGTTTCCACAAAAATATTCAACGGCACAACTCTTTTCAACATTGATAATAATCAGAAATGTTTCTTGAGCAGCAAATCAGTATATTAGAATGATTTCTGAAGATCATGTGACACTGAAGACTGGAGTAATGATGCTGAAAATACAGCTTTGATCACAGAAATAAATTATATTTTAACATATATTCACAGAAAACAGCTATTTTAAGTTTTAAAAAAAAAACATTTCCAATATTACTGGCTTTACTGTATTTTTAATCAAATAATTGAAGACTTGGTGAGCAAAAGAGACTTCTTTCAAAAACATTAAAATAATACAGAGCCCAATCATTTGGATGGTATTTATATGCATGTATGTTTGCTAGCATTTTATATTATTAAAATGTATATTATTTCCTTCTGTGTTCTATCGTAATGCCCTAGCCAGCTAATTTATGTGCAACACTCATTATGTGCTTTGCTCTTGAACAGTTTTGCCCTCAAGACGTCTTTGCTTACCTATAAACAGCAAGGAAGCAGAATTACAAAAGAAGAAAGAACACAAATGTATAAAGTCAAAACAGACAGTGGAAGTGTTACACTGCAGGTTGCAGCTTCACACAGAATCCCACAGTATTTCCCACAGGATGATGAAAAATCACTACTCAAAACACTGTGAAACATTAGGAAGGTTTACAGCCATTACAAGATCAGCCGCTTAAATCAGCAAATGTTTAAAACCACTTTAGGTTTTGACTCTAGATGGTACAAATCCAAAGTACAGAAAGCCTTTCGTGTAGCTCAAATAGTAGAGCATGGCGCTAGCAACACCAAGATCATGGGTTCGATTCCCAGTGAAAGCAAGAGCTGATAAAAATGTAAAAAACTGTAACTTAAATGCAATGTAAGTCGCTTTGGATATAAGCGTCTGCTAAATGCATAAATGAAATGAAAGCCAACAGAATTATTTTTTGTCATTTATTGTGAGTTTTCTGGGTTTGTCAGGACAGCTTTGCCTAAGACCAAATACTCTTACAGAAATAAAGTCTGACCACTTCATAAGATTCAAAAGATGTATTTATTCGCTGGACGGCCATTCTTGTTTTCCAAACTACTTATTTGTTCCACAAAAATAGACATAAACAAGGCCCAATGCCCAATTAGCATGGCGGATTTACAATTGGGACAAAGCTCAACATTTCAAGTGTTTCAAACAGCTTTGTGCCTAAAAACTGCTGAGAGAAATATAGCTGCCCCATATGAAAAAATAAAATAAAAATAATAATAAATAAATGTTTCAAAGTTAAAAAAAAAAAAAAAAAGGCCCAAAAAGTATTATTTGGTAAAATGGGTTTCAAAATATATTTATGCAAATATATTTTCTGCCAATATATTTTTTGCATATCTTTGTATATTTTTTAAAAGATATTATACTACATGTGTATATATATATATATATATATATATATATATATATATTATATATATATTATCATTATAAATCTAGTCCTATTCCAGAAAAAAAAAAGATTGTGTTTGCCCCCTGATATGGGTTGGTAAAGGCAGAGAAACACAGCTGCATTAGGAGTGTTTAAACACAGGTAATGGACTCGTCTTGTGTAATAGTTGGCTAAATCTGCATTCGGTGGGCCGGGCCGGTGGTTTAGCCTCAGGCAGGAAGTTACTGAATGACTTACTGAGAGAACAAGCGAGTGAAGGGAAGGAGAAAAGCATGTGTGTTTGCACCAGAGTCTTTGTCAAAGAAAGCGCTCTGTTTGTCTATGTGTTTATGACATCATACGAGCTTCAAACACGCCGAGGCCAGCACTGCTTTAGAGAGACGCAAACTCAAGACTACAGCAAACAAGAGAACCAAAGAGTGAGCCGTTCATTTGCTTAGGCTTACTTGTGTGGTTTTGATGAGGAAAGAAAAATGACATCTTTTTAATCTCAATTGTTTCTCTAATGGAGAGATAAAATCCTGTGCCTCAGATTCATCTTCTGAGAAAAGACCACAGTAATCTTGTTTCAAAAGAGATCTCAATAATACCTCAAACTGTGCTCAGCTTGCCAAGATACCTTTATAAATATAACATATACTGTATATCATTTTCAGAAATGTATTCTGTCTATAATAATATAGTATTTTTATTTCTCCTAATTATTTTTAGAAGAAACAGCAGAAATTAAATTAAATTAAATTAAATTAAATTAAATTAAATTAAATTAAATTAAATTAAATTTCATTAAATTTCAGGATCAGTTGACCCTGACCTGAACTTATATGTTACATTTATTTTTTATCTTTAATATAAAAGTATTCTGTCACAATATAGCATAGCCTATATATTTTTTTAATTTAACATATGTAACTATTATACATTTTTACAATCTAATACAGTAAATTTATACACTCTAGTAAATGTCTATTGTTATTTATCTTTATACAAAATTAGGAGAAAATAAAATAAAATACAATACAATTTCAGGATTAATTGACCCTGACCTGAACTGCAATCTACATTAAAGTTATGTATCAAATGTATTTTTTAGAAATGTAATGTTTGTATCTAAATGTATAATACAGTGTATTTTAAATGTATAGTGTATTTTTATTTCTCATTTTTGGAGACACAGCTGAGACAAAAATAAAATAAAGTTAATAATATATTTTCTCAGGATTAATTTTTAAAATAAATTTTACATATGAAACTATTACAAAAATATACAGTCCAGTACAGTGTATTATAAAGGTATAGTTTATTTTTACTACAAAAACTAAAATAATAAAATAATGAAAAAAACTAGATAAAAGTATCATTAATGAAGAAAATAATGTTCCACTGGCACTTTATCAACACAAATAGCAACATAAAGAACAAAACATCTCTAAATGTTTCCCCAGTATATCAAGTACATGACCTTCACTTGCTACATTGTCTTTGTGAGTCCCTGTGAAACTCAGCAGTGCGGAGCGAGGAACGCAGGCTGGAGAACATGGAGAGCAGGAGAAAGAAGTGGAAAAGTTTAGCACAGGAGACCGGGAGGAGGTCCGGCACTCGCTGTCACACCCACTGTCCTTGGCTCTCGGCTCCTGAGAGGTCATTCCTCTGTCCACTCACGGTCAGCATGTTTATTCACTCCTCACATTCCCATTTGTGCAGGAGGTGTTTCAGACGGGTGAGTTGTCATTGCACAATGTCATTTCCAAACAGTAACGGGAAGGCCAGCGATGCATTAATGCTTTTAGAAGATAATCCCTGACACATTCCAGGACACGCATTCTTCTCCAAACAGAAGGCGCTCTTATTAATATGACTGCGTAACCGGGAAAAGTGACACGAGGAAAATGTTGACTTTCATACGTCACAGAGGAGACGACGTTACTCTTAAAGACCAGCTGAGACACTCACAACAGTAAACCTCATTCGCAACTGATTTTCCATCTGTAATGTTACATCCTATTTGGAATAGGATATTAAACAAGCAGAAAATATAGGCTGGGATTTGACTTTATCCATTAGGTACTGACTGTTCCTGCTCTAGTGGTTGCTAATAGCAACAAATTTTAGTTGCCAATAAATGCACCTTAGTTTTATTTTAGTATCATCGAGACACAATAGGTTTTATTAATATTTTGAATTCGTTTTTATTTTCAAATTTTATTTTTGTCTTTTTTTTTATATGATATTATTTATATTTTCCAATTTCAGTTATTTTACTATGTCAAGTTAAACTAAATAAAAATGAGAAATCTTGCACTGGCAACCATCTAAAATAAATTATGTATGTTTTTTGTTTTTTATAATGTATATACTGTATATATATATATATTTCAAGTAATGGTTTTAGATTTAGTTAACAATAATAACTGAATTATATTCCGTTTTTAGATTCCCAGTTCTCATTTTAATTTTAGTTAAAGTTTTAGTAATTTTAATGTGTTTTTGTCATTTTTATTACTTTTTGTGTTTTATATAAACTCTTTAGTTTATATTAATTTTTATTCCAGTTTTAGTTTTAGTACATACATTTAAACTAAAAAATTAGAAATTTCTTAAAATATATTTGCAAAGAAAAAAAAACATGTAGTTTTATTTCAAGTAATGAAAATATTTGTTAATTTTTGGTTGAAAATGGTTTTAGTTTTAGTTAACTATAATAACTATAATAACCCTGATGCATTTACTTATAAAATTAATAGTTTAACTATGTTTCTTTGCATTATGCAAAATGAAAATGACTGAATGATGAAAAGTAATATTTCAACACCAAAATGGAGCCTGACCTGGACGTGAGTTTGCAAAAACAATGATGAAACAAACCTTGTGGAACACAAAAGATCATATTAAGAAAGTCCATTCTGACTTCATGTTGACTTGAAGACCACAAAGAAAGCAAAAAGAAACAGCCATAAAGAAGAGTCTAAACAGCCATACACAATGATTATAAACCTTATGAACATATATGATATATAGAATACCGTTCAAAGATTTGGGGTCGGTAAGATGCAGGGCTGAATTTATTTGATTAAAAATACCTTACAAAATTGTGGAATATTATTATAATTTAAAATAGCTGTTTTCTATGTGAGTGTATTTTAAAATGTAATTTATTTCTGTGATCAAAATCTGAATTTTCAGCATCATTACTCCAGTCTTCAGTGTCACATGATCTTCAGAAATCATTCTAATATGCTGATTTGCTGCTCAAGAAACATTTCTGATTATTATCAATGTTGAAAACAATTGTGCTGCTTAATATCTTTGTGGTAACCATGATACATTTTATTTATCATGATTATTTAATTCAATCTGTCCCGTGGCATCAAAAATGCAAAACGGTCACATGCTCAAAAAATCAATAATCACTTCACGGACAGCAGAGACACACGGAGCCTGTGGCAAGCCATTCAGACCATCACTGACTACAAGCCCCCGCCACAGGCCTGTGATGATGATCCATCCCTCCCCGATACACTCAACCACTTTTATTCACGGTTTGAAATGCAGAACGACACACCTGCACAAAAACTGCCCACACCTCCCAACGACCAGGCGCTCTGTCTGTCTGCAGCCGACGTAAGGAAGACCCTATCCAGGATTAACCCACGAAAGGCTGCGGGTCCTGACAACATACCTGGCCGTGTACTGAAAGACTGTGCTGCACAGCTGACGGATGTCCTAACAGATATCTTCAACACCTCGCTGAGCCAGGCAGTCATCCCCACATGTCTAAAATCCACAACAATCATACCGGTACCAAAGAAATCACCTGTGTCCTGTTTAAACGACTACCGTCCCATAGCACTGACCCCAATCATGATGAAGTGCTTTGAGAGGTTAGTCATGCAAAAAATCAAAAACAGCCTCCCCAACACACTCGATCCGCTCCAGTTTGCATACCGTCCAAACCGCTCTACGGACGACGCAATTTCCTCTACCCTCCACCTGGCTCTTACCCACCTAGAAAACAAAGACTCCTATGTTAGAATGCTGTTCATTGACTTCAGCTCGGCATTCAACACAATAATCCCACAACAGCTCATAAACAAACTAAACCTGCTGGGCCTTAACAATTCCCTCTGTAATTGGATCCTGGACTTTTTAACCGGAAGACCTCAGTCAGTCCGTGTCGGCCACAACACCTCGAGCACTACCACACTAAGCACAGGTGCCCCACAAGGCTGTGTGCTCAGCCCGCTGCTCTTCACGCTGCTGACCCATGACTGCACTGCCAAGTTCAGCTCCAACCACATCATCAAGTTTGCTGATGACACAACAGTGGTAGGTCTCATCAGCAACAACGATGAAACGCACTACAGAGAGGAAGTGGCACAGCTGGCTGAATGGTGTGGCGCCAACAATCTGTCCCTAAATGTGGAGAAGACAAAGGAGGTTGTGATGGACTTCAGGAGGAGGAACTCCACTGACCACACCCCACTGACCATCGACAGCTCGACTGTGGAGAGAGTCAGCAGCACTAAATTCCTGGGGGTGCACATCACGGAGGATCTCACCTGGACCACCAACACCATGTCACTCTCCAAGAAGGCACAACAGCGCCTACACTTTCTCCGCCGGCTGAAAAGAGCAAGTCTCCCACCACCCATCCTCACCACATTCTACAGGGGCACCATTGAGAGTGTGCTGACCAGCTGCATCACTGTCTGGTACGGGAACTGCAGTGCTGCTGACCGCAAGACCCTCCAGCGGACAGTGAACACGGCTGCAAAGATCATCGGTGCCCCTCTCCCATCCATCCTGGACATTTTCCTTGCACGATGCTCCAGCAAAACCAACAGCATCGTGAAGGACCCCACCCACCCCTCCCACAGTCTCTTCCAGCTCCTACCATCAGGAAGACGGTACCGGAGCATCAGAGCCCGCTCCGCCAGACTGCTCAACAGCTTTTTCCCCCAGGCTGTGAGAGCCCTGAACTCAGATCACCCCACCCCCTTCTGAAACCCCATGCAACCCCCTACCTCCTGAAACATGGACCCCACCCCCCCACCCCCCCTCCAAACCCCCCCCCCCCCAACCTTACCTCATCAAAGAAAAATACTGTTAACTTTTTTTTTGTGCAATTCAAGTGTGCTACACACAGGTGAGTGGGCCCGTACAAACCACCTGTAGTAACACACTCTCCTCTATGCACTAGACACTTTTCTTACATTGCTATATGTACACAATCCCACAAAAGACTAATGTATGTATATGTATGTTTACATGCTCATGCACCACTACAAATCATCTTATACTGTTCCCCAGCCAGCTGCTTGACTCACAATGTTTCTCTCTGCACATGTACAGTATTTATGTGAAGCATTCGCATAGTTTGTATAGTTTGTATTTTTTATCTTTATCTTAGTTGTATAGGGTAAACATTTATATATAGTAAACTTAGTCAACATCTGTCAGTAGGTTAGTCTGTGTATAGGTTTATAGTGTTTTACTTCATTGTTGTATGTCTGTATTTATGTAGCACCGTGGTCCTGTGAGGCACGACATTTCGTTCCACTGCATGTCCCCACATGTAGCGGAATGACAATAAAGCTCAACTTGAACTTGAACTTGAACTTAATGCATAGAAAGTTCAAAAGAACAGCCATTATTTTAAATATAAATCTTTTGTAGCATTAGAAATTTCTTTACTGTCACTTTTGATCAATTTAATGCATCCTTGATACATTTTTTATTTTTCATCTAAGAGGTGGAGTGAAGAGCCATCGAGATCAGCCCATATTTAGCCAAAGACTGAATGAAGAAGAGAGAGCGAGAGAGAGAGAGAGAGAGAGAGAGAGAGAGAGAGAGACTTTGCACCAAACACTCTTGCTGCTGTTGCTAGGCAACCAGCGTGCATGCTTTAAAGATTATCGCCCGCAATCCGTGAGACTCAAATATCTTTTCAATTACACAGCGATGCGAGGAGTGTGATAGGAACATTGTTTTCTTCAAGAGTACGGCGACTGTAAAGGGCAGCGGAGGAGAAAGTCAAAACAAATTCAGACTGAACTTTTCCAAACATCTTAATGTTCATAGATTAGATACGCATGGAGGGCCTCTCCTGTCCTGTGTTGTCATGCAGAAATCATGCCTCTAATACAGCGGACAAAGCATTACAGAAGTCATTCACAAAGTGCAAAGTCAAAGGAATTTGCAGCAGTTGGAAAAGTAACAGATTGCTCATGACGTCATAAAAGTGAAGCCTCCTCCACTCCGCCATCTTGGTATTCCCTAGTGTGCATGCATTCACGTTCTCTTGAATTAATGGGAAATTTAATGATTTTAACAAGAAAACATTGCATAATCAGACACCGTTTTATATCTGAGGCTTCGCTGTACATTCTTACAACACAAATGTCTTAAACATGTAAATGTTTATTTGTTTGCAGTCGGGAAACTTTTCTGATGCTTATTGAAAGTAGCTCTAATATTGCGGAGAGGATCTTGCGGCATGGAAATAGGATGTCTCTGGGCTTGGCTAACAGCGGGTAGCAGTAATGCATTATTTAGTTTGTGATCTGCTCTTTAAATGAAGAAAGAAGCAGCTTTTACTGTATATTCAATTCAAGTTTATTTGTATAGCGCTTTTCACAATGCAAATCGTTGTAAAGCAGCTTTACAGAAAATTAAAGTTTCTACATTATATTTAGCAAGTTGATGTCCATATGACAGAAATGTATGGTAAAAATCAAGCAGTTAGTTAATGTCATGTAATCAAACAGATGGTGAACACTATTAAAAGCAATGATTATATGTTGCGATCAAACTTTGGTAGTTTGGTATGTTGTCTGAAGGTTGGCATCATCTCTTCTCAGGTGTTCGGTCATCTCAGGTCTTTGTAACCCTTACCAAAAATTAATATACTTCAAGTGTATTTTATTAAGTATACTTAAGTAAAGTTCAAGTATATTTTTAAGTATACTTTATGTAGTAAGTATACAAATATCGGTGTACTAGTAGTATACTTGTAAGTGTACTATTCTAATACTCATTGGGACTAAATTGGCCCTTTCTAGTATATAAAATATATTTTAAGTATACTTTAAGTATAACAGTAGTAAACTTTGAGTACACAACTAGTTTACATCAAAGTTTGTAGCTTGTACTGCAACTATACTAAAAGTGAACTTATAGGTATACTGATAGTTTACTAATTAAATACTTGTAGTAGCATTTTTAGTACACTTTGAAGTATAGTCTCAGTAAACTACTAGTTTAGTAGTTTTATACTGCAAGTATGCTCGTAAGTTTTCTTTAAGTGAACTTTACATCATACTTTAAGTATACTACTATGTCCATATTTAGGTATATTAGGTAATATCTGAACATATAAAACATCAAAAAAAGAAAGAATAGGGTATCTGTTTGCAAACAAAAACATTTTATTCTAGTTTCATGCATTCTTTTTTTAAACACTTGAATGTGGGTAAGTTTCATAAAAAAAATATAGAAATAAACAACATTTTGAACAAAAAGCTGAAAAAAAGACTATGAATTGGATTCAGAATGATAATCAAAACATAGATGGAGTCGATCAACACCTCAAAGCTTGACAGTCGTTATTACCTCTTTATTGATGACATTTTATTCCATAACTTTACACAGTTTTGATGCTGTTTTATGTCTGATGATCGTGTTAGATTACATGTGGACGCATCTGTTGTTTCAGTTTCTTCTTCACTTGTGGTTTTTTGGAAATTCTGTCCAGAAGATGTGTGCTAGCGCCCCCTGACGTATAACAATGAAAACACGGATTCTAGGAGAACAAGTATAGCTCAAATATATTTAGACTTTTTCTAAGTATAAGTCAAGTATATTTAAATGTCATTTTAAATATATTTCTGAGAAGTACATAAAAAGTAGACTAAAAGTATACTTCCCTATTTTTAGTTTAAAAGAAGTATACTAATAGCACACTTGAATAAACTTCTTTTTCGTAAGGGAAGGGCTGGATCCAGACAGAAACTTGTGTAATTCCTAGTTATTTGGCATCCCGTGGCAGAAACAGAGAACTGTTCCAACTCAGTAAAAAATGATGTGTTCAAACCAAGCAAAAGAATGTTAATGTGCATTTGATCAGATGTAACTGAAGTACAAGGTTATGAGATACATTATATGAATGCTTGGCTAAAGAGATGTGTCTTTAATCTACAAACCCGATTCCAAAAAAGTTGGGACACTGTACAAATTGTGAATAAAAACAGAATGCAATGATGTGGAAGTTTCAAATTTCAATATTTTATTCAGAATACAACATAGATGACATATCAAATGTTTAAACTGAGAAAATGTATCATTTTAAGGGAAAAATAAGTTGATTTTAAATTTCATGGCATCAACACATCTCAAAAAGGTTGGGACAAGGCCATGTTTACCACTGTGTGGCATCCCCTCTTCTTTTTATAACAGTCTGCAAACGTCTGGGGACTGAGGAGACAAGTTGCTCAAGTTTAGGAATAGGAATGTTGTCCCATTCTTGTCTAATACAGGCTTCTAGTTGCTCAACTGTCTTAGGTCTTCTTTGTCGCATCTTCCTCTTTATGATGCGCCAAATGTTTTCTATGGGTGAAAGATCTGGACTGCAGGCTGGCCATTTCAGTACCCGGATCCTTCTTCTACGCAGCCATGATGTTGTAATTGATGCAGTATGTGGTCTGGCATTGTCATGTTGGAAAATGCAAGGTCTTCCCTGAAAGAGACGACGTCTGGATGGGAGCATATGTTGTTCTAGAACTTGGATATACCTTTCAGCATTGATGGTGCCTTTCCAGATGTGTAAGCTGCCCATGCCACACGCACTCATGCAACCCCATACCATCAGAGATGCAGGCTTCTGAACTGAGCGCTGATAACAACTTGGGTTGTCCTTGTCCTCTTTAGTCCGGATGACATGGCGTCCCAGTTTTCCAAAAAGAACTTCAAATTTTGATTCGTCTGACCACAGAACAGTTTTCCACTTTGCCACAGTCCATTTTAAATGAGCCTTGGCCCAGAGAAAACGCCTGCACTTCTGGATCATGTTTAGATATGGCTTCTTTTTTTACCTATAGAGTTTTAGCCGGCAACGGCGAATGGCACGGTGGATTGTGTTCACCGACAATGTTTTCTGGAAGTATTCCTGAGCCCATGTTGTGATTTCCATTACAGTAGCATTCCTGTATGTGATGCAGTGCCGTCTAAGGGCCCGAAGATCACGGGCATCCAGTATGGTTTTCCGGCCTTGACCCTTACGCACAGAGATTGTTCCAGATTCTCTGAATCTTTGGATGATATTATGCACTGTAGATGATGATAACTTCAAACTCTTTGCAATTTTTCTCTGAGAAACTCCTTTCTGATATTGCTCCACTATTTTTCGCCGCAGCATTGGGGGAATTGGTGATCCTCTTCCCATCTTGACTTCTGAGAGACACTGCCACTCTGAGAGGCTCTTTTTATACCCAATCATGTTGCCAATTGACCTAATAAGTTGCAAATTGGTCCTCCAGCTGTTCCTTATATGTACATTTAACTTTTCCGGCCTCTTATTGCTACCTGTCCCAACTTTTTTGGAATGTGTAGCTCTCATGAAATCCAAAATGAGCCAATATTTGGCATGACATTTCAAAATGTCTCACTTTCAACATTTGATATGTTATCTATATTCTATTGTGAATAAAATATAAGTTTATGAGATTTGTAAATTATTGCATTCCTTTTTTATTCACAATTTGTACAGTGTCCCAACTTTTTTGGAATCGGGTTTGTAGATTTAAACAGAGAGAGTGTGTCTTAACCCTGAACGTTATCAGGAAGGCTGTTCCAGAGTTTGGGAGCCAAATATGAAAAAGCTCTACCTCTATCCACTCTTAAAAATAAAGGTTCTTTATTGGCATCAATGGTTCTAGGAACAAACTTGAACATTCATGGAACCTTTCAGATGCAGAAAAGGTTTTTATAGTCAAAGAAGGTTCTTTAGATTTTAAAAATGTTCTATAAAATGGTTCTTTTAAGAACTCTTCACTGAAACTGTTCACTGATATATTACAATTATTATGCTTTTCCTTAGAGTAAATCTCACAATTCTGAGTTTACATCTCACAAGTTTATATCTCAGAATTCAGGTTTTTTATTTTATTTTTTTTGCTTGGAATTAAGACTTTTATGTTTCTGCCATGGAATAATATATATATATATATATATATATATATATTATCTGAATTGTGAGAAAAAAGTCTGAATTGTGAGACAGAAACTCATAATTGCAGAATTGTGAGATAGAAAGTTGCAATTACCTTTTTTCTTACTTTTTTAAATTCCATAGCAAAAATAAGCTCCCTTATAGTTAAGGTTGCTTTACAAGACTTGTTCCTAAGCACGTATTCGTATCTGTACACACTGAGCCAAGCAAATACTGCATCAGAAATCCATACAGTACATATGGGGTAGATTAGATGATGCAACTGTCAAAATTAATAGTTCACAAATCACACACACACTATGGTAAAAGTGTTTTGAGAGCATAACATAGCATTGTGCAAAGGAACCACACTAAAATAACTGTTTATTATCAATAATCCACCTTACACAAATCTTAATTTGTGTGAAAAGGAATAAACTATTTAATAGTGTACTGCCACTAGAGTTGTAAACTGCAGTGAATTGTATAGGTACTCTATGTTTTTGGAGTCTTGCACATTTTTCCAAAGAGCCATTGGTAATTTTACAAGCTTTAAACATGCTGCATGTTGGACTGTATCAAAAACAAAGTATAGTAAAAAAAAATAAACACTTTGCTAAACACACTGAATGCTTGCATTTTGCTATACATTTGGCTTAGGATGTGTAACATATTTCTGAGTGATTTGTTCAAATTATAACCCTAACGGTATTATGTGATGCCTTAGCAAACACCTCTAATTATGGTCCCTTTCATCTGCTCTATCCATAAATGCATGTTAAACGTGAAGCATGCATCACAATAATCAGCTGTACTCTCTCTATTTTCTTGCTCCTTTTAATGGGCACTCGATAGTCATTTTCTGTCGCCACTTTCTCAGTACGTTCTGTTCGTGATCACACTCATTGTTCAATAATGCCATCATACAGTTGTTCACACTGCATATTTGTATCTATAAAGATAGCATGAAGTAACCCTGGTGGCAAAAATAGACATTTTTGTAGCCTTAAAGAACACAGTCAAAAATTACAGTTTTGTGGGTTTTAGTTCATGCATGAAGCTCAACTTTTGCACTACTAATAATTGACTGTCAAATATAGTCTACTTTTAGCAAATTTGAAATTATATTATCTTCTAAACGAACAAGCAAAAATATCAATGCACCAAAAAGTCAATGGCTACCTTCAACTGTTTGGTTGGCAACATTCTTCAAAATATACACTTTTGCGTTCAACAGAAGAAAGAAACTCATACAGGTTTGGAACAACTTGAGGATGAGTAAATGACAGAATTTTCATTTTTGGGTGAACTTTCCAGCCAAAAAGCTATATAGAAAAAAGACAGGAGCCTATTTCATATCGCTCCACGCTCTTTCCTCACACATAATAAGATCAATAACTCTCAAATCAATATTTCATAATGAGCGGCTAGCTGTGCAATATCTTACATCTCACATCTGTGGCTAATGAGAACAGTGCTGGATATTTGGGTTGATTTGAAGACCTAAACAGAACTAGTCAGTCAGAAGAGCGATGTTTAAGGTCAGTGCTGTGATGACTGTGAGACAGCAGAGAGCTCCATGAGGCCAGACGCCACAGACGTGCTTCATCAACTGTCCGTCAAGATGACAGGCAGGGTCAGGCTGAGATCGCTATGAGAGCCAATAAGACCTGGACGCTTTAAAACAAGCTCTTCCATCTGAAGATCTCAAACACTGAGAGAACATCCCAGCAGAGCAGATTCTCTCCTCCTGGTAAACTCAAGCATTCTGCATCTGTTACTGTATCTGTGTCAAGGAAGAAAAAACAAGTCATTACCCATTTTTCTGTGAATTTATGGCTGCTTCTTCATAATTTACAAGCCTTTCCTACTTATTGTTGTGGCATCTATATCAGTAAGCTGGGAGACTCCATGTCTGCAGTTTTAATTCATTTAAAATAAAGCTTATATTTAAGAACCCAAATTTTTAAATCAGAAATTAAAGCTTAATCTTAACAAATTTAAGCATACATTTAAGATGAAAAAAATCTAATATTAATAAATTATATAAATACTGATTATAATAAGTTATCTCATTTTTTGCATTAATGTGAATGAACATTAGAAATAATTCCTTGGCAACTTAACTGAAATAAAATAAGTTAAAGTTGAAGTGCTAAAAATACAAAACTTTAAATAAAAATAAATTAAAGCTATAACTGAAATATTTTAAAAGAATACTAATAAAAATGATAAAAGCATGTATCAAAATTACTAAAACAAACTAAAAATAGAAAATAGAAAATATAAAAATAGAAGCTAATTCAAAATATTAATAAATAATATAGTATTATATACAGTAAATAATACCAAAACAACACTGTTGCAAGAATATGAGATAGATATTATAACAAGATATATTTTTATATTTATTAATTATTAAAATATTTTAAAAAAATAACTAAATAAAGCTTGTATTTAAGAACCCAAATTATTGGAAATGCTTGCTTATTATTGCATTGCAAACAAATCTAATAAATATTAAATAAAAAAGCAGACATATCACATGAGTTTTTTAAATCAAAATACTATCTTAAGGTTATGCTTTAAATTTAGATTTTATTTAAATTAAGCTTTAATTTATTTTAGAAAAAGACTCGTTTTTTTTTTTTTTTTTTTGGTTGGAAAACATGCTTAACTGCCATGAAAATAATTTTTTAAATCCTGATGGACTGAACAATAAATGCTATTTTCCTTCAGATTGCTCTACTTGAACATTCACACAGTCAAACAGATGAACTCAGTAGAATAATCATTGTGTTTTACTGGAACGCTCTCAGAGGGATTACATAACACAAACATGTTTCATTTTAACACACGTGCATGTGAGAACATGGCACAAATCCTTAGAAAATGCCCACAGTGCTGCTGCTGCATTATTCACCTGGAACTATAACAAACACTGTTATGAACATACAGTATGAAAGTTTAATTATCATGCATGGTTAATGTGTTTAATGGGACGCGGATCTCTCTGTGACCTAAAAATATCTCCCTCTGAAGATCTTGACCTAAAAGATCAAATGCAGCTGGAGAAAGTTATGAGATAAATGTCTTGGCCTGGTCAATGCTTACATTGTTTTATAATAATTCTGAGTGGGTGGATTTGGGACAAAACATTACACACTACCATTTACCTGAAAATACACGCCAATCTATAGAAGCCTGGTAAAAAAATGTTTTTGAAGTAATTGTGACTTATTTATCAGAATTGCTACTTTATATCTCAGAATTTAATTTTAACAGTTGCAAATCACTGTTGTTATTGTTAACTAAAACTAATTAAAAATAGTTGTTGTTAATTAAAATAAAGCTGAAATAAAACCAAATAAAAACCTTAAATACAATACATAAAAATCAAAACTAATTTAATTGAAAATAATTCAATAATTCAAATAATTCAAAATTCAAAATTAATTTCAAAAGAAATATTGCCTTGGCAACTAATTGAAATAAAAATTGAAGTACTAAATCTGAAATACATAAGGCTAAATATAAAACAAAACTAATATAAATGACAAAAGCACATTACAAAATGACTAAATATTTAAATTAAAATTAAAATAAAACTAGAGAAAAATAAAGCTATAAAGCTAATTATAATATATATAAAAATATATAAATAATACTATAACATTGTTGTAAATTTGCAACAGACAAAAACAACACATTATATTTTACTTAAGTAAAATAAAGCTAATATTTAAGAACCCAAATGATTGCAAATTTTTGATTATTATTGCAATGCAAACAAACCTCATTCTTATGAATGCATCTTATTCATTAATTTTATTAAGAAGTAGGTATATTATGTAAAATGTCAAGTTTTTATACAAAGTTCTATCTTAAATGTAAGCTGTTAATTAAAAAAAAATTAAAACATGCTTTTTAACTTTACTTGGTAGAAAATACATCAAAGTACTATCTTATTTATTTATTATTATTTTATTTGTCATTTATTATTATCTTAATCTGAGGTGGAAATGGGTTTCCCCATTTAGATTTTATAAAATTAATAAAAATTTGAGAACCACTCACACAAAATTTGCAGCTCACATAAAATAAACAACACACTCTAGAATTAATATGTAATTTCTGCATTTTTTACAAGTGATATAAAAAAAAAGGTCTCTGCATCTATAATTTGATCTCATAAGCAATGAACTCTCATGCCTTCCCTTCATCTACATTATCAACAGCAGTCTTTCCTTTTAGAGACATTTCTACTGTAACCTCAAAACACATCTGAACACAAGCGGTCTTATTCTATCTGTTTGGCTCTCACAAACACACACATGTCAACCCTTTGTAATTATGGCTTAATGTGCCTCTCCAGGGACTCAGTGAAGAAGATAAAGGAAGTTAATATCATGTCGTGTCCCTGAAGTCATTTCTCATCTGTGGGAGATTTGTCACACAGAGACCTTTGACCTGCGGCTTCTATTGGCTCATCCTTTAGGGAATGTAAAAAAAAACGTGTGCTGTGGTTTACATTTGGCTTATCATTGATCTATTCTGATGTGTCTCAAGCCAAAGTGGCTTCAAAACACGTGACAGAATAATAATCGCACATCTCAGCTCATTTTAAAAGGCTTTAGTCTGGACTTTGTCCAGAATATTGTATTCAAATCCCAACCTTTACATTATAAAGCAATCTGCAAAACTGGTTTCAAATCCTCTTTCAGCATCTTAATCTGTTCCATATACAAAGCAAGGATGTGTTTCTTAAAATATATGACGACGGTCATTAATGTTGCCCAAAATGGGGTCAAGATGATTTAAAGACGCTGCCTAGAGAGCGAGAGAGTCTCCTGCTGTGGAAAACCGTGACCTGTTAGAATGAGTAATGATGGATGGAGCAGCATCTAGTGGCTCTCAGTTCATTAAATAAAATGTAAATAAAAACACACCTATACATATACATATAAAGTACATATAAATCTGAACATGCTTAAAGATAATGAAAAAGTAGTTCTGCATGTTTTATTTTAAGTTTATAATAATTTATAATCACATAATCAAGGTACACAATTATTTGTACAAGTGTGGAGGAAATTTCTTAAAAAACAACCATTGCTATATACAAAATACATGTCCTCTCTCTATAATAACGCTTCCTCCAGTGAAAAAGTGTTCTGGTCTGAATCAGGAGACAAATCTGCACAGATCAAACACTGTTTACAAGCCAAAACAGTCCAAAACAGCTCTAAACAGATATGTGGCTGTATTTTGATGTGAGAGAAGACAGGAGATTTTCACTGGAGGAAGTGTTATTATGGATTATGGACTCATATTTTAGTTTAAAAAAGTCTTGATGGGTTTTATTTCTTACAAACACACAGCTTTTGTCTTCTCAATATGTTAACTGATGGACTGGAGTGGTGTGGATTATTGTGATGTTTTTATCAGCTGTTTGGACTCTCATTCTGACGGCACCCATTCACTGCAGAGGATCCATTGTGATGGAATGCTATTTCTCCAAATCTAAAACTCATCTACATCTTTTATGGCCTGAGGGTGAGGAAATTGTCAGCAAATCTTCATTTTTGAAAGAACCATTGCTTTAAAGAGCAGCAGCAGCTGCGGCAGGAGGAGGTAGTGATGGTGACTCACATCATCAGATGTATCTCTGCATGCTAAAGAGAAACAAAACAAGTGTGATAATGTTCTGAATGCAATACTAAAGTCCTACATACTGCTCAATATATATATATATGCATACAGGTGCATCTCAATAAATTAGAATGTCGTGAAAAAGATAATTTTTTCTTGTAACTTATTTCAAAAAGTGAAACTTTCATATATTTTAGATTCATTACATGTAAAGTAAAACATTTCAAAAGTTTTTTTTGTTTTAATTTTGATGATTAGAGCTTACAGCTCATGAAAGTCAAAAATCAGTATCTCAAAATATTAGAATATTTACATTTGAGTTTCAATAAATGACCATCCATACAATATAAATTCTGGGTATCTCTTGTTCTTTGAAACCACAATAATGGGGAAGACTGCTGACTTGGCAATGATCCAGAAGACGAACATTGACACCCTCCACAAAGAGGGTAAGTCACAGAAGGTCATTACTGAAAGGTGTGGCTGTTTACAGAGTGCTGTATCAAAGCATATTAAATGCAAAGTTGACTGGAAGGAAGAATTTGGGTAGGAAAAGGTGCACAAGCAACAGGGATGACCGCAAGCTTGAGAATACAGTCAAGCAAAGCTGATTCAAACACTTGTGAGAGCTTCACAAGGAGTGGACTGAAGCTGGAGTCAGTGCATCAAGAGTCACCATGCTCAGACGTCTTCAGGAAAAGGGCTACCAAGCCACTTCTGAACCAGAGACAACGTCAGAAGCATCTTACCTGGGCTGTGGAGAAAAAGAACTGGACTGTTGCTCAGTGGTCCAAAGTCTTCTTTTCAGATGAAAGTAAATTTTGCATTTCATTTGGAAATCAAGGTCCCAGAGTCTGGAGGAAGAGTGGAGAGGCACAGAATCCATGTTGCTTGAAGTCCAGTGTGAAGTTTCCACAGTCAGTGATGATTTGGGCTGCCATGTCATCTGCTGGTGTTGGTCCACTGTGTTTTCTGAAGTCCACAGTCAATGCAGCCATCTACCAGGACATTTTAGAGCACTTCATGCTTCCTTCTGCTGACAAGCTTTATGGAGATGCTGATTTCATTTTCCAGCAGGACTTGGCACCTGCCCACACTGCCAAAGGTACCAAAAGCTGGTTCAATGACCATGGTGTTACTGTGCTTGATTGGCCAGCAAACTCGCCTGACCTGA
This sequence comes from Schizothorax lantsangensis, assembly GCA_027422415.1. Classification (NCBI taxonomy): domain Eukaryota; kingdom Metazoa; phylum Chordata; class Actinopteri; order Cypriniformes; family Cyprinidae; genus Schizothorax; species Schizothorax lantsangensis. The sequence goes on along the minus strand of CM049841.1, from coordinate 3,560,301 downwards.
ACCCCATAGAGAATCTATGGGGTATTGTCAAGAGGAAGATGAGAGACACCAGACCCAACATTGCAGATGACCTGAAGGCCACTGTCAAAGAAACCTGGGCTTCCATACCACCTCAGCAGTGCCACAAACTGATCACCTCCATGCCACGCCGAATTGAGGCAGTAATTAAAGCAAAAGGAGCCCCTACCAAGTATTGAGTACATATACAGTAAATTAACATACTTTCCAGAAGGCCAACAATTCACTAAAAATGTTTTTTTTTATTGGTCTTATGAAATATTCTAATTTGTTGAGATAGTGAATTGGTGGGTTTTTGTTAAATGTGAGCCTAAATCATCACAATTAAAAGAACCAAAGACTTAAACTACTTCAGTCTGTGTGCATTGAATTTATTTAATACACGAGTTTCACAATTTGAGTTGAATTACTGAAATAAATGAACTTTTCCACGACATTCTAATTTATTGAGATGCACCTGTATATAGTATGCTGCTTACTACTTTCTAAAATTAGAACTGTATGCAATAAACAGCTAATTAATGCAATTGAATTGCAATTAAAATTGTGCACAGTAATGGAGCACAGTATGCTATTCTTACAGCTGCATGCAGCTTGTGTTGGATGATCTACTATCATTTTATATTAGCATGTGTTTTAGTGACATATATAAATGTGCTCATTGTTTTGATGCAAGGACAGAAGTTTAAATCATTGGTTTTGTCTTTTTTCATCACATTAAATCTTCCGTCACTCATAAATACACTCATACAGAACACCATGTATGATGTACGGTTATATAACATTCTCACTTGCACACAATGTTTCTTCTGGCCTGAATATGACGTCATGAATTATGGACCGTGATGTTGAAAGCCATTGCATCATAGAGCCGCTCTGAGCATCTGTTTCACTGAAACACACCTACACAGGATTCATTCCTCAACCAGGGTTTGCCTGCCACAACTCTAATTAACATCCATCCACAACTTTAATAAGACGTTTGTGGCTTAAAGAAAAATCGTCAAAGCGGGATTGTGTTAATTAAGTTTTTAATCATTCGAATGTTTCTCATACCAAATATTCATACAACAGCCTTAAGTGTTCATAGCTCAGATGAATGATATATGCTGATCGGGATCAAACCGATAAAAACTGATGATTCTATTACACAGATAAACATTCTTCCTGTAACATTAATACAACATTCATTCAGAGTTATCTCTTTATTAATGTTCTCTAAACTTTAGCACAAAAGTGTTATTTACACATCATTCATGGAACGTGTTTTTACATTCATCTATCTTTTTTTTTTAATTTTAAAGAAATGAATTATTAATATATTTAAAACTTTAATTTAAATTAGAAAAATAAATGGTTTAAAATAAATTCTGAATAATTAATTAAATTAAATTCTGAATAATTAATTCCCAAACCTAAATTTAATCATTTAAGAGTCTTACATTTTTTTAAATGTAACGACTTGTTTCAGAAAGTTCAGAACATTCAAAAGCAACATTCTCAAAATGACAACAAAACAATATTTATACATTTTTAATAGAATGTTTGGGTGGATGCTTGTCTAACATTTTTTAAATGTTACTACTTGTTTCAAAATGTTCAAAGAAATTTCAAAATGAATGCTTCCATAATGTTTGAAAAATATTTATTAAAATGTACAATTCATTTAAAAAATATTTAATTATTTAAATTTAATTTATCTAAAATTTTAATTTAAATAGAAACAATTTTAAAATAAGAAGTACATTTAAAAAAAAACATTTTCTGAATGAGAACTAAATTTCATCATTTAAGAGTCATAATTTAAATGTAACAAATTGTTTCAGAATGTTTAGAGATCATTCAAAAGTAACATTCTCTTAATGTTTGTATATAAAATGGAATGTTCCCTTAACATTTGCATAACCCAAAAGAAATAACTAAATTAATTAATGAATTAAAAAAAAAGAATGTTTTGAACATTCAGAGAACATACAGAAATAACTCAATAGGAACATTAGCAAAACGTTCTTATAATATATTTTTGTTATCTGAGTAGTTTGTTTGTAAAGGAAGTTTATAGGTGGTGTTTGGTCAGATTTGTTCAAAAACTTTGACTTGGATCAGTAACACACTAGAAACCACATAGCAACACGTTGGCAACCACCCAGAACACTCTAGTATCGTTATAGCTTTATCACAACAGACGCGTGACCCATTTTCAGAACTGTGACGACTGTAATAGATCAGCTGTATTTGTGTCACAGTCTGTGAATGAGGATCTGTGCTGCATGTGTCTGAGAGCACTTCAGTCTAGAGCTGTCTGGAGTGTGAATGTGGAGGATATTGAGCGTCTGCAGCAGATGATGGAGCTGCTGGAAGATGAACATAGCAGGATCGTTTCAGTGTGGATGAGAATAACCCATATTCACAACCCATTTTACTTCCATAACATGATGTATTTCTGAATGCATCGATATTCAACAAGAAAAAAAATATAGGTCAGGACTCTATTTCACCAGCGGTTGAAAAATTAACATTAGTTAATCTTTTATGAATAAACACAAATTAAAACCGAACAATTGTATAATATTTATAGATTATATTGTATTATAATGTTAGTATAATATAATTTTTATAACATAGAACAATATTTATAAATTAACATTAGCAATAAATAAATGTAAATGCTGTAAAATAAATGCTGTAAAAAATATTTTTAAGTTAATTGTTAGTTCATGATAATGCAGTAATTAATGTTAATATTTCGTTTTGATAGTCATTAAATTTCAAATGAATGTAAAAATAGATAAATGTATTTGTTTTAATGTAAATAAAATGTAATATTCATAATTTATATTTTTAATTTTATCCACAAGAATTGTGCAGTTGTAACTCCCTATTTGACCAGCAACTAAAAAAGAAATATATAGAAAAACGAACAATGAATTCATTAATCTTATTTAATGTTAGATTTACCCAATACATTTTATACATCAAAAGTTAATCAAATTAATTATTAGTTATATTTTAAGAACAAATATGTATTAACAAAGAACAACAGTAATATTTATACAATGTATGAAATAATATTAGTATATTTTAATTTTATATTAATAATATTTTAATAACAAATGTTTTAACAAAGAACAACAGTAATATTTACACAATTTGTGAAATAATATTAGTATATTATTTTTATTTAGATAATATTTATGCCTATATTTATAAATTACAATTAAGTTTAATAAATGCTTAAAAATAATTTAGCTGTTCCTTGTTAGTTCATGATACTGAATGCATTAATTAATGTTAATGTTTAATTTTTAAATATTTATTCAAATAATATGTCAAATTAATTGTAAAAATGAAAATGTTTCTTCAAATTAAATGTATTTATATTTTTTTTTACTTCAAAACAATTTTGTATAAAGACGTACTTTTATAATAATTTTCTAAATAAGAATTGATTAATTTCCAAACTAAATTTAATAAGTTCTTAATATATATTAATAATATAGTTACTTAACTTAGTTACTTAAGAAGTGTGAAGTAGGCCAGAACAAACATTCTAACACAAACTTTTCACAGGTAACAGTTTGTTGTTGAGTTTACAGGCTGTTTGTTGAAAGCACTGGTTTTGGGATTAGTTGAGTTGGTTTGTCGTAAGCGTGTACGTCAGCGTCTCTAGTGTTGGATTGGTTCGTGTGCAGGGCGTTATGACCCATTTTGGTTCAGTGGAATGCTGAGACTCCAGGTGCGGATCAGAACATGCTCCACAAACACAGATCATCAGGGGACCCGCGGCCCCTCGGTGCCCTCGATGTGTTAATGACACACGTGCTACATCAGCCGCTCTCAAAGCTCAACACAACACATTTTCTGTTAATCAAAGCATTCTTACATTCTGCTTCTCAGAATCTGCTCAGATTTGATCAAATACCTAATTCTGCATTCAACAGATTTCATTCTGAACTCAGACATCTCTCATCACAGTCATCATTGGTCTCCATCACCAAATGACTTGTGCTGAGATCGACATTATCTTTGAATGTTCAGTAACTAATGCATTCATGTTTCATTTTAGTTTAATTAGCCTACATGTTTATTTTCAATGGAATTAATGGAATTATATTATGAAAAGATTGTAAAATAAGTATCTAAAAATACATAAAATATTCTATTAATCAACAGAAAAGATCTTTTCTTGTCTTATACACACATATACATATACAGTACATATAAATATGAACATGCTTAAAGATAATGAAAAAGTAGTTTTGCATGTTTTATTTTAAGTTTATAATAATTTAAAATCACATAATTAAGTTACGCAATTATTCATACAAGTGTGGAGGAAATTTCTTTAAAAAACACTTGAATGCTGATGTATCCACATTACCAGAAAACTGCCAATCAGTGTTTTAGTTTATCGTATCATTGGGATACTATACTTTTATTCATGTTTTAAATATTGCTTTCCCATTTTCATTAAAAGTTAATAAGCAGTTAAGTTTTAGTTTTTTGGTTGTTGTTGTTATTTTTAGTATATATATATTTTTTAAATGTATATAGTTTTTGTTTATTTTTATTTCAGTTTTAACCAGTTAATTTAAATAATATCTATAAATAAATATATAATGTTTTATAAATGTATATTGTGTGTGTGTGTGTGTGTGCGTGTGTGTGTTTGTGTGTGTGTGTGTGTGTGTGTGTGTATTTCCAGATAAGTTTTATTTCAATTTTTTTTTATTTCAGAAGCATTTCATATCAAAACATAAAAGGACCTCTTTTTTTGCATCAATAGATCAGAGAAACAAATACGTCCCATGGGAAAGTGTGTCATTCATCAAAAGAAGCTGCTATGGATGTGTGCGTGGTTTATTTAGGGTACATTATCAAGCATATCAAGCTCACTTCAAAGGCTTCAGGTATATTTTGTAGCACCTCACACTTTCAGTTCACAGCTAAAAGCTCTACAGCCTAAAATCACCAAACATTATGCAAAGTACTAAAGAGGCTTCTTCTCATGAAACAGCTTCATGTGTGAATACTGAGGCAGCGCGGGCTTGCTTTGATCATGAGTGGAGACCGATCGATCACAAAAATAACACAAACACACATTTACATACAAATACTTGCTAGTTTTGCATTATGGTCCATCAAACTAAAGCAGCTTTCTTCATATGCAAAAACTCAAACTTTATAATAATGTGCACTGGGAGACTTATGCAAGTTGATTCAGAGTTTTATGTAGCACAAATATTGTGTATATTTTTAATTATGTTAAACTGTTTTATCTATACTTTTTGTATTGATAAGTTAAATCAAATTTATTTATATAGTGCTTTTCACAATCCACAAGGTTTCAAAGCAGCTTTATAGATAATCATTATGTTTATAATATTTAAATATCTACATGCCTTATAGTTGCATTTAGCAGATTAGAGCTTTGCAATAATATAGTTTATAGCTGTTGAGATCTATAGAATATATGTGACCCTGGAACACAAAACCAGTCATAAGGGTCCATTTTTAAAAATTTAATTTGAAAATCTGGAATCTGAGGTTAAAAAATCTAAATATTGAGAAAATTGTTTTTAAAGATGTTCAAATTAAGTTCTTAGCAATGCATATTACTAATCAAAAATCAAGTTTTGATATATTTACGGTAGAAAATTTACAAAATATCTTCATGGAACATGATCTTTATTTAATATCCTAATGATTTTTGGCATGAAAGAAAAATCAATAATTTTGACCCATACAATGTATTTTTGGCTATTGCTACAAATATACCCCAGCGACTTATGACTGCTTTTGTGCTCCAGGGTAATATATTGGCCTATATAATATTCTGTACGCCAATAAATATTCAATTTTATAAGAGCTGGGCGATAATATAGGGGTAAATTTTGCTACAAAACAAAAAACTAAGCAGTAGAGATTTGCTATATAATACATGAAACATTTTGCAGTGATATAAACAGTATTTACAATAGATATTTCTCTTATGTTCTCTTTTTCTCCTATCTTCTCTTATGTTTAAACAAACACAAATTAACATGGAACAATAGTATATTATTTATGCAATTTATAATTTTAGTATAAAAACATAAAATCTATATTTGTATTACTTAAATACATTTTTGTAATTTTTTTATTTATAATATATAGAACAATATTTATAAATTAACATTAACATAGATTATTGATAAATGCTGTAAAAAGTCATTAATTTACTGTTCATTGTAAGTTCATGATCCCTATGCATTAGTTAATGCTATTGTTTAAATGTATTATTTATTCAAATAAAATTTGTAATTATTTTTTTAAATGAATCAGTTTAAATATATAAAATTTAATATATAAATATTCTACATAATTTCTTTTATATATTTTTTTATTATTATTTTTATTAGAGGAGTAAGCTATTTTCATTAATTGCTTTTGAATAACATACATAATGAACATTTATCTCAAATTGTCTGTGATTTTGACATTTCACTGAGCCGTCAGTGTCACAATGCTTGTTACATGACCTAAAGACGAGGTTTCTTGCAAGGCAGCATATTGTTCCTGCCTACGTTTTTGAACAATGTTAAAATGCTGTCTCGGTGGGCTGCTGGAAGAGAGCTTGAACGTCAATGTCCAGTTTGCTGTGAGAACTTCATTGGGTTTGAACCTGTCCAAACGAAGGCCTCCAATCTCCCATTGCTCACCCTGACAAAACAAAAACAGCTCAGCTGCACAAACTGGCAGATGTTGTTTTCCAAAGACTCAAAAAAAGGCCCCGGTTTCCCGGAATCCAGTGTTATTTTACCCAGCATGCCGAGCGCTTGAGCAAAGGTGCCTGTGGAGTGAAGGGGGCGATGGAGGTCATGAATGGAGAACGCAAGACATTCAGCACACACCTTACCTCTCTCTCTCTCTCTCTCTCTCTCTCTGTGTTTGTTCAGATGGACAGATAAACTCTTCCTCCCACATTCACTCCTACTGATCTTCATTAGCGCTTCACTTTCTGACTCGTGCTGCTGAGCGCTTGAGGCCATCGTGATAATCTGAGTGCATTTTAAATTTCCTTAATATTAAAAAAAATTTGAAATGCACATTGATCGATTTTCATGTGGGCTGAGAGCAATCTATCTCTAACCTGGAATCATAAACTGGGTTTTTGAATGCTGCTTCTCTGTTCACTGTTGGTAACTTGCAAATGTGCTTCAGTTTTCAGGCCATAACACAAACGTTCATAAAACAATGTTTTTGGGTCGCTGTGCTGCTTGGAAATTGATTTTTGCTCCACATGCAGATCTCTGACTGACTGAGACTGCTTCTTCTCAAGGACTAGTCTGTGTTTGGATCTATTCATTAAGTTCAACAAGTATTCAGGATTAGAAACCTCTGAACATCAGGGAACATTCTCACAACGTTCTGGCAATGTTCATTAAAAGTTCTTTAATGTTCTCCAAACGTTAGCACATAAACATTATTTCTACATCATTCATGGATGTTTGTCTAACACTTTTTAAATGTTTCTGCTTGTTCAAACTGTTCATAGAACATTAAAAGGTAACATTCCTATAATGTTTGCCATGCTTCTGTAACATTCTGAAAATCTTTTCTGTAACATTTAAAAAAAACAAAAAAACAGGCATTTTGAACATTTTTATAACTTAATGGTAACGTTGGAGCATATTTTTGATAGATGGGATGCTGCCACTAACATGACAGCAGAAATGATTTTGTACCTGATTATCGGTTGCATCTTAGCATTTTACTTTCATGCCACTTTAGTCTCATTTTCTCCCGATAGTTTGAGAGTTTGTCACATGGATTCCAGCAAACTCTCAGCCTGACTTCATGTTGGCTTTTCTCAGAAGTGACGTCCTTTTAGCCGCTTCCCCAAGAGGTGAATCTGTGAAGTGTTGAAGACACTGTTAATGTCTGGACAGTTTCAGTCATTTCAGCCACTAACACGTCAAATCCGTCTTCAACATTTGTAGCTTTTTGCTTCTCTGTGCAAAAAAACCCACAAGAACTTTCAACTGAGTCATGCAGTTTTTATAATAGACAACTTTACGCACCTTGGAATCTTCTAGTCATTTTATAACCTTATTTCGAAGGTTATCTCTGAAGGTTAGCTCACTGATCTTCATGATAGCACGACTGATCTGCTGTTTTAGGCCCAAAACATTTTCTACACAAATATGTAAAATCAAACACTTAGTCTGAGCAGCTGAGTTGAAGTTTGAATGATTTCTTAGATATTTCAAATTAAACTTAAACTTAAAAGTTAATATCTTTAAATGTTCATACCATATAATTACATTTAGCAGATTAGTGCTGGGCGATAATGTAGTTTACTTTACATTTTGCAATGGTACACGCAATCAAGCAGATAGCAGAAGAGATAGATAGATAGATAGATAGATAGATGAAAGTGAAAGTGACGTGACATACGGCCAAGTCCAAAGTGCACACACACAGCAGTGAACACACACCTGGAGCAGTGGGCAGCCATGTTACAGCGCCCGGGGAGCAGTTGGGGGTTCGGTGCCTTGCTCAAGGACACCTCAGTCGTGGTATTGAAGGAGGAGAGAGCGCTGCACATTCACTCCCCCCACCTACAATTCCTGCCAGACCGAGACTCGAACCTGCGACCTTTGGATTACGAGTCTGACACTCTAACCATTAGGCCACGACTTCTCCCAAATATATGGATGGATGGATGGATGGATGGATGCAATTAATTTCCCGTGAAAACAACAGACTTTTGAGTGCCACGCCCATATCTCAACATCCAATCAACAAGCGATACATTTTTTTCTTATTTAATAATCCGCTACAAGGTTTGCTACTGCTAACAATGAAGTTTGTATGAAAGGACTGTAAGGCCAATCATGAATGTTTCTATCATGAAATGTCATAAAGTAATGTTTTGTTTTAAAAAGATTAAAAAATAAACCTTAAAAATCCACTTAGCAATGCTTCAATATACCACTTTATTTATGCACAGAATGAGAAATGTTTGTCAGTTCAGTTGCTGTATCCGTTGATTAAAACAAATTCACATTTTGAAGCCTGCTAGTGAACACATCTGTGTCCCTTGTGTCTGTCACAGAGGTCATAGAGGTCAGCGCTGAAGTGACCAGTGTTTCCAGCTGAGTGTGTACGTGTGCATTTACACTCATCATATCAGCACTGACATCAAATTCACACGCAAATAACATTTCACTGTATGCAAGCATGAAAACATGTATTCACAAACTCAAAGTCACAAACCTTTCACAAGTAACTATAATGCTCTAGCGCCACCTGCAGGCCTACATTTCACACTTGCTTAAAGCTGAAATTAAATTAAAACTGACCCTGAGTTTTCTCATTACATTACAGGAAAAATAAACACTCAGAAGATCATGCAGCACAAACAGGAGCCCAGAAACCACTTCAGGAATTAATATGTAAGAACAAAAGTAAATGCTGCTGGGTTTTGTCACAGTTCACTTCACCTCACAGAAGATCTATTGTGTTGAGACTTCAGGCCTGGAGGAGGATTCAATTAAATCAGAGGAGGTGGACCATCTTCATCATCACAGCAGTTGGAGTGGGCGGCTGTTTTACAGTTTGTGCATTTATGTTCGCATGTGAACGTGACATTTTAGACCCATGTATATTAGTGGGTGTTTCTGGCTTGTTTTGTCTCAGCTGAGTCAGTCAACACAAAGACAATCACTGATGACATTATTACAACACAAGAAACCCCAATCAGTGAAGAATCAAGCGTCTTTTCATTCCAGAGAGGAGACTGAACTACAGTGTTGGTCAATCGAGGGCTCCAGCAGCAGCAGCAGGAAACCAAATGAAACATTTGCATGTCCAAAATAGATCGTTTTCTCAAGCAGTGCTGACATCATGGAAATTCAGAAACCTGAAAGGTCACGCTAACCATCTAAAACAACTTTATTTCTGTGTATGAGCGAAAACATGTCAGATAGAGAGAGAGAGAGAGAAATGCAAAATCCACAGCTATTCTCCATATATTTACACACACACACACACACACACACACACACACACACACACACACACACACACACACACACACACACACACACACACACACACATTGTAATGTTTTGCCCTCTAAAGGGTGCTCTGTATTTGCTATAAAACAAAAAATAACATTAAAAGTATTTTCCAAAAATGTACATTGTGCATAAACCATTACATTATTATAATAATATAATATAATATAATATAATATTTGACCCTGGAGCACAAAAGCAGTCATAAGTAACACAGGTATATTTGTAGCAATAGCCAACTATACATTGTATGGGTCAAAATTATTGATTTTTCTTTTATGACAAAAATCATTAGGATATTAAGTAAAGATCATGTTCCATGAAGATATTTTGTAAATTTCCTACCGTAAATATATCAAAACTTAATTTTTGATCAGTAATATGCATTGCTAAGAACTTCATTTGAACAACTTTAAAGGTGCTTTTCTCAATATTTAGATTTTTTTGCACCCTCAGATTCCAGATATTCTAATAGTTGTATCTCGGCCAAATATTTGCTTATTTATTTGCTTATTTGAAAGCTTATTTATGTATAAATATATTTATGTATATATTTATGATGTATAAATCTCAATTTGAAAAATGGACCCTTATGACTGGTTTTGTGGTCCAGGGTCACATGTAATATAATATATGTACTATTTTTCAGTATTTTAAATGGTAGTTTTAGATTATATTCAGAATTATTTGCACATAATTCTCAAATATAATATAATATAATATTATATAATATATAGATATTATTTTTCAATATTTAAATTAATTTCTTATATTTGTATTATTCCACTATTCCACATAACGCTCAAATACAATGTAATTAAATATGACATAATATAATATATTTCAATAAATATACTACAATTAGGTCTATGTAATATGTATAATTTTTTAATATTTAACATTTTATTTCATTTTTGTTTTCCCTATTCAGGGTTATTCTACATAACACTTAAGGATAGACTTAAAACAGTTTAATCAAACATTTATTCTAAATCCTTCTATAATGTTCATCAGCTTTCTAGAAATGATCTGTAACTTTAAAGGACCATCTGATTGGCTGCGTCGTTATTACGTGACCTGGATGCGTTGCGGGATTGGTCATCTGGAGAATTGGGAAGCAAGTGTTGTCGGCTAATAATTATTTCGTATGAAACATAAAGTTTATTCTGCTAGGGGGCGCTTTATGGCACAGAAAGCCAAATCTCTTACTGAGCTGCATTCAAATCTCGGGATTTATGTTTTTCTAACTGAGTTTACAATATTATAAACATAATGATCTATTAATTGCAATGATTTAGATCATAAATATATATATGTATTAGAAAATCAAAATATAATAATAATAAATATTATGTATTCTGTCTGTGCAGGTCAACCAGACCAGTTTGAAACAACTTCCGGGCCACTAAGCTCCGCCTACTTCAGAATTCGGATTCATACTAATTTATGTTCTAGCCGTTAATTCGTTTCGTGTGTTCTCGACACGCCTCCAGAGGTCATTTACTGACCCATGTGGCGAATAAATAGAAAAGCTCGAGTTGAGTTTAGTGTCAGCCGCCAATTAAATCAAAAGACGAAGAAGAAGAAGAGTTAAGAGTTCATTCTACTGAATATATCAGCATCATGATCAACTGGAAGGTCAGTCGCACGCAGAACATTACCATATATTTGATGATAATAATATTGTGTCAGCTTTTTCTCGTTGACAGCACCTCCTCAGTAACACAGTCGCTACATTAACAAAAAAGTATCATGGTAATACTATGTTTTTGGACATTTACTATAGCAGTATCGCATTATTGAAGTGCTAACATGTATTCTTTGCGGTACACTCGAGTGTGTGTGTACATAGGCTATACACACACACACACACACACACACACACACACACACACACACACACACACACACATATATATATATACACATGCGCGTGTGTGTGGTAATATATGGCAATATAAACCAGTGTTTCTTTTTTAAATTAAGTACTGTGGTGGTACCATGCCATTTATATGATGGACTACTTACAAGAAAACCATGGTAGTACTATGGTCATTGTCTTAATAACTTGTTATTGCCACAGTACATTTTCAAAAATGTGATATTGTATTCAAAACATTATAATGATAATAACATTATAATGGTATATGTCTTAAAAACCAAGGTACTTGTGTTTTTTTGTGTTTTTTGAATGAGCAGCACTGTATTATAATGAGCACCTGTCACTGAATGAGTCTGCAGTTATGTAGTGTGTGTGTGTGTGTGTGTGTGTGAGTGTGTGTGTGAGTGTGTGTGTGAGAGAGAGAGAGTGTGAGAGAGAGCAGCTGCTCTTGTCATGCAGAAACACTCAGCCCAGCAGACGCTTCTAGATAAACCTCAGAACTATGCTGGATGTGGGGGGTTGGGGGGGAAGGAAAGGTCCCGTCTGTGAAGTGGTCATGATGCTTTAGGCCTCTACAAGTAGCTGCTGTAGTACTGTGCCTTACAAACTTTTACCAGGGTAATCATAGTTGGTTCCTGTTATGCAGAACCTTTTAAAAAACATTTGAATATAAACATGCTTGTGTTTTCTTTAAGAAGTATTTCTGATGATCTGGTCAAACTCAAACATTTCAACTTTGTTAAAAAATATATAGGTTCCAATTAATAATAACAATAGAATGAACTGGATATAAATAAGTAGCTGTGTTTTTCACATTTCTTACATGAATCCCAAAACCCCAAAACATTGCAAAATTCACAGATACTCACTGATGTTTGTGCTGCTGTTCATTTCCTTCCTGTGAATGATGTCACTTCCTGCAGGATGATCGCATTAAGGAGGATCTTTACAAAATAGATAATAAAAAAAATAAGATGGGAAGTGATATTAAGAACTGAGGAAATTGATCACTAAATAAAACAATATTCATAAGAATAGTATATTGGAATAGAATATTGGAGAAAGTAAATGGAAAAATAAGAAAACTACAGTATTGAAATTATTTTAAATTCACGTGTTAACTGTGACTTTATAATAAAATAAATTAGTATTTTTTACATAAGTTTATTAAACATTTTAGTACTTTAGTATCAATAACTACTGCAATCAATCGCATGTGATTTTAATATTATTTATATGCTATTATAGGATTTTTTTTATATTTTGATAAGCTTTTATTTTTATTTTTTCAGTTTTCATTTTAGTTTAAGTTTTAGTAATTTTGCCATGCACTTGTCATTTTAATTTAAGGTTTTGTTTTAAACATTAAATGTTTCTATTTAGCTTTAATTCATTTTTATTTCAGTTTTTGCAATTTTACAAATTAAAATTATTTCAGTTAGAGGGCAAATCAGCATTTCAGATTTTCATTTAGGTTTAAGTTTTTCGTGTAATATTTCTATTACCAACATTTTTTAACAGTTTGAGTTAACAATAACAACACTGTATCAAACAGAGAAGTGAAGCAATGTAACAATGCTTGTTTCAATGTGATTGCATATTCAGTTATGATGATTTTCCAGTCGTAACAATAACGTCTAGTAATGAGGTGATGTGTATGTTGTATAGTAATGGGATTTTTGTGTTGTTGTTGTCATAATGGTGTGTGTAACTGTGTGTTGTCAGGCTCTGGATAACGTGCCGCTGCTGCTGTACATCCTGGCACTGAAGACGCTCTTGTTGTGTTTGGCGTTTGCTGGAGCGAAGATCTACCAGAGTAAGAAAGCAGAAGCTGCTCTGAAACAGCAGATGGAGGTGAAGAGGAAACTCGCTGAGCAAACGCAGGAGCTCATCGATAACAAGAAGGACGACTGACGTGATGTGTGGGAAAAACAGGTGAATAAACCAGTGTTTGACAGAACGTGAGCAGAGGAATGGCAGTGTGTTTAACCCTAAAAAGGGCAAAACCATAAAGAGACATCAGAAAATTAATTTATTGCAAATAATACAATTTCATGTTTTTTTTTTGTTTTTTTTTCAAAACTTGACTCTTATATTTGATTTTAATTTCTGTATCCCCCAGGATACGTCGCCCCTTTGGGGGTATAAATTGACTGAAAACAGAACACTTGTTTATCAATGCTTGTTACAACATGACTAATTCCTGAACGCTTTGGTTGGTCTCTTTTTCAAGAAGACACTAGGGGTGTCCCCGAATAAGGATTTTCATAGTCGAATCTGAATTTTCGAATCTTGCCGATAGTCGACTGATAGTCGAATCATATGTTTGGGGGCGGGGCAAAATACATTACTAAGAATAAAGTCAGACATTCGACAGTCATCACTGACGTTAACACACGGGGAAAATGTGTAACGGACTCCTCGCAGATACAGATGGGGTAAATAATGTTTTATGTTTTGATTAAAAGATAGTTAACATTAAACGTCATTTAACGTTTTTTTACAACGTTATGTAGCCTATATGACAGTTATTAATGTTCTGCATTTCTGTTTTGAGCTGCGCGCGCTGAATATGACCAGTAGAATGAAGCATATGATAGCAGGTTTTTAATCAATGGGATTTATCTCATATAGAATACACTTTGTTATTTATACAACATAACGTTAATATTACGACTTATAGGCTATCTGCACAAAATGCCCCGAATGCACATGAACGTGTCTGCGTGGCTCTGAATGAAGTCCTTTTGTGGACGCGTTCTTCACGCAACAACAACATGCAGAAACACTGCAACTAAACTCTAAACATTCACAGCGTTTTATTATAGTAGTGTTCTCATTATAATGTTATGTATATGACAGTCCCAGTTATTAATATTCTGCATTGTTGTTTGTCCTGCTCGCGCAGCGCGCTGAAGAGATTTCACCCTATACTACAATGAAGCGCTTTACTGAAGCGTAACTCAACCAAATACATCTTATACGAGATAAATATATACACGATATACATATAAACCAGCTGAAATGTTTTGAAATCACTTGTAACCTAACTGATCGCAAAAATCCAGTCTTTCACTCTGCCTGTGTCAGTTTGAATCTTGTTACAGATCATGAAAAGTGAAACGTAAATCTATAGGGGTGGTTGGATTTATTCACGCACGTTAAAATATTAATTTAAAGCTTCTTTCTTTTCAGATTCTTATTTACAGCATTTTCATATTATGCTGTATATTAACTTATTAGGAGAAAACCGGTAGTTCTATGTGAAATCAGACATTGAGCACCCCCATATAGCCAAAATGGCATGATCATAACACCCCGAATATTCGACTGTGAGATTAGGAGTCGAATCGGGCTCCTCCTATCGAAGCATTGAATCATCGACTATTCAGGGTCACCCCTAGAAGACACACAGCAGATTATTGCTGAAGTGAAAGCATTTCAAAATAAGAAAGTATAAAAAAGTTAGAAAAGTTTAAGGGTGCTTTCACACCTGGCCCTTTGTTTCGGAACCTGGCACGTTTCCCCCCTTAGCTCGGTTCGTTTGGGCATATGTGAACACGGCATTCGCGCTCGGATCCGCGACAAAACAATCGGTCCGAGATCGCCTGAACGAGGTGGTCTCGGCTCGATTGAAAACGAACTCTGGAGCGGTTCGGTTGTAGTGAGAAAGCAATCCGATCCAACGGACCAACGAACCAGGCTATATCACGCGGTATAATGGGTAATTACGTAAGTTCCTTTAAAAGCAGTGGGTGAGCACGTCTTCATTCAAAATCAAAGCGCGCCTTTTCATTTTATAATGCCGTCTTAATGCTCTTCGTATAGGTGAATTTTAACAATGTTTTGCCGACGAATCCTGGACTCCTGCTCAAAATGATAAATTAATAAATATATTGACAGCTACAAAAAACAAAACAACAACAAGCAGCCCTCAAAGCTGTTGTCGTTCCATCCTGACGTGTGTGTGTGTGTGTGTGTGTGTGTGTGAGAGAGAGTTTGTTTGCCTCTCTTTCCAAATGAATCATTAATTGTCATTCCAGCTCCGTGGAACTTTGACCAATGAGAGGACAGTTTACTCGCACGTGACAATTTTGGACCGTTTAGAAACTTTGCCGTGTGAAAGCAAACCGCACCAAGAATAAAAAGCAACATTGTAATAATTTGAATCCCTGTTTCGGAATAAAGCAATCGATCTACAGGTGTGAAAACACCCTAAGTTTACAGTAAAGATAATGTAGTATGCTATTTTTATTTTATTGTATATAAAATAAACATCTTATAAAATTTCTATGAAATCAAAACCATATGTCTAACCAAGTTATGTTCCAAATTTGAAGTTGATATCACAACAATTGTGGTTCCTATGAGATTTAGTTTGGGCACTATACCAAAAATAACCACTGGGTTACACCCAAACTCTATTGAATTTTTTTATGCAGTCTGTCACAAATCAATCATTTTCTGTCACAATATCACTTCTATAACCAAATATGGAACCTTGACTGTCAAACCTTTCCAGCGATATGTGTTTTGTCAAGATTACAAAAAGATTTGGTTTTCTAAAACACAAAATCACAGAGTCTGTACATATGCTTTTATACCATTAAAAGGGCGACGTATCCCCTGAGATACAAACATTTAGAGATTTACAAAAAATGTAAGCATTTAATTCATAAAATTTCAATGTAAACTTAATAAGCTAATGATGAATAAGTTTTTTTAAACATGTAAGTCCCCTCCAACATGTGTAAATATGTGACCCTGGACCACAAAACCAGTCAGAAGGGTCAAATTGAAAAAAGCTGAATAAATAAGCTTTCCATTGATGTATGGTTTGTTATGATGGGACAATATTTGGCTGAGATACAACTATTTGAGAATCTGAGGGAGCAAAAAAATCTAAAATATTGAGAAAATCTTCTTTAAAGATGTCCAAATGAAGTTCTTAGCAATGCATATTACTAATCAAAAATTAAGTTTTGATATATTTACGGTGGGAAATTTACACAATATCTTCATAGAACATGATCTTTACTTAATATCCTAATGATTTTTGTCATAAAAGAAAAATCAATAATTTTGACCCATACAATGTATTGTTGTCTATTGCTACAAATATACCCGTGCTACTTATGGCTGGTTTTGTGCTCCAGGGACAGATATGAACTAGATCAAGTTTTATCGGAGGGTGAGTATATTACTCCACTACAGGTGGCCATGCAGTTTTAAGTGCTTCCTGTGAGCTAAACAAAGAATGTAGAAACACAAGTCACCTCATCTAAATATTCACAACAAACACCCTTTCAACATGAAACCAAGAAATAAGACCTCTTTCACTGCTTTTCCTCACAGCTTCTCAAATGTTTGTTGCAGGAGTGCTGTCAGCGTGACGTGTGGATTCAGATTTTGAAGCGAAAGCCTCGACAACATGGACTGCTGCACAAGTCTTGTTTTTTATATGCAGTTTTTATTTATCTCTGAAGTTTGTAAATAAAAATGTTTTTATATCTATATCAATATATGCTGTGTGTTCATAATTTGAATAGTTCAGAATTATGGTATTCATGAATCAGACCAAAACAAAACAGTAGTGTATAATAACCGGGTATAAAAGACTTGATATGATTTTTATGTATGTACCTGCATTACATAAAGAGTTTCATGCATGAGCAGCAGGTGTCGCTGTACAGATCCTCTTGCTGAATGAAGCCACTGTGAGCTGCAGATCAGAAATATGAGCAGGACAAGGTTACATCGACCTGTTAACCAATACCTCATTGCTTTCAGGAAAAGAACCTGCTATAAATGACACTTAATGTAGATGAAACAGTTTAATATCTTGAGGTTTGAAACCTGGATAACCAAAACCTCAATTTATGAAATGTATATGAAAAATGAACAAATTTGAATAAATGAATCCCACCAAAAAGATTTATTTTTTATTAAATAATGTAAATTAAATTAATTTATTAAATATTTTAAAATGTATATTAACACTTTTTTTATATATATTTAACATTTCTTAATTTTTAGTTAATCTCTACAGATTATATTAAGTATTTTAATTAACCTATTAACATAATATATAGAATACTTTATAACTATTTTTTTGTACTGGCTCATGATGCAAACATCTTTATGCATTATACAATCTTTTTCTTATCTTTGGGGTGAATTGTTGAATTCCACGAGTATTTCAGGAACACAAGCACACTTAGAGGAAACTCTAGAAAGTTTACAGCATCATTGATGTATTTTGCTGTCCTGACGTCATTCGAAAGCCATTTTAATTATGAAGCAGATCATTCTTAAGCTGCTGATCCTGCATTATCATGCAGAAAATGAGCAACAGCCAACAATAGAGCGATTCTGAATCTGATGTTCGGTTGGTTCATATCAACATGTTTAAAAAACTATTTGGAATATTTAAAATCTAACAACAACGCTTGCATTGTGTTTTTGTGCATACTGAATTTGATTGGTCTTAGCTTTGCTTTGAGTCTTTACACCTTTGATAAATGATTAAAATTAAAATGAATTTTCATCTTCTGTTAGTCAAAGACTGGTTCAAACGACATGAATAAACACTAGATTCAGTTCTTTGGTCAAGATAGTTTTATTAAAGGTTAATGCTTCCTCCATATTCTTGCTATCTAACGAATAAGATTGTTGTTGTTGATAGAAATCCTCAAGCTTTTTCAAGATATTGGCTACATTCAAATACATCAAATATACACAGTATGTTATAGTTGCTTAAAATCACTGGTTGACAGTAGAACGTCTCCTACAGTAATGGAAAAGAGGACAACATCTCCAAAGACAGTAGAGCACAACAGAGCGGTTCATTGAACAAGTCACAGAGCGCAGCAGTGGACGTCTGCCAGAGAAATCACAATCATCTTCTCCATACTGATTGATTAGGCTTGTTAAGAGATCATATGTGCTTCTGGGGGATTTTTTTAATCATTCAGTTTCATTGCTGAATTCTGCAGCAGATGGACAGAGATTCACCAATCAGAAAAGTCACTGTTAATATGGAAATGGGAATCATGACAAAACAAGGTTAAAAGTGACTGCTCACTCCCATGATGCACTGCAAATGACTTTTATTAAAAAAAAAAAAAATTATATATATATATATATATATAATGTGTCACTTGTTTCTTTGTAACTGTGAAAACTACTAGCAATTTCTGAGTGGAAATTATTTCTACACCAATTCTTTTTTTTTTTTTTAAATGTACAGTCATTCTTTTTAATTTATTTAATTTTGATACATGCATCCATTTAGTCAATATTTTTTATTTATTTATACATACAGCCAATTATGTAACTGTAAAATGCTGTAAATAAAACAAATGATTTTAAGTACATTTTATAAGAAAAACTTCTAAAATGACAGTAAAAAATAAATAAAAGACTATTATTTTAGTTTTTCTACTTAAAAATGTCACATTTAATTCAGTTACTTGCTGTTTCTTTTTGCAGTTTACTAGCAATTTCTGAGTAAAATTTTTCTGAACCACATCTGTTCAGTGTATAAATCATATGTTTTAATTTAATTTTTATTTTATTTATACTTTACAGCCAACTATTTATATCACTTCAAATTTGTGTTTTCTTTTTGAAGTTGTAAATCAAACACATGGTTGAGTACATTTTACAAGAAACTACCTTTTTTTAAATACCATATTTTTATTTATCATTTCATTTAATGTGTTACTCGCTGTTTCTTTGTAATTGTGAAATTTACTAGGAATTTCTGAGTGAAAATTTTCTACATTTGTTTCAGTATTGTCAATACTTTTGTTTTATCTTTACATAGAGCCAATTATTTATAGTCAACATTTTATTTTATAAGTACACAATTTAGTACAAGTGTCTTTTTTTAAATCCAATTTTCAAATACTCCATCAAATCAAATATTGTGACAGATGGAGAAAATGAGCGGGAAAACGCTTGCGTTACCAAGGCGGGAAAAGTCGGCGTTCACAGTTGCGCTCGATATACAAAGACAAGTACTTCATGTTGTTGTCAGTTTACCACATTATAAGGCTCTATTTTTAAAGTGCATAATACTTGGAGGAGCTCGTGAAGAACTTCAGCAACAATAATAATGACTTTCAAACACTGTACGAGTGCTTAACTGACTAAACGTAGAGACGATACGTGATAATGACGATGAGTACATGTTAGTGGCCCCGAACGATACACACTTCAGACACGATGTTCAGTTTGTTTGTGAAAACTTCTTCAGATTTTACCGCCGCTTTTCTATCGGATTATTAAAATACACAGTTGTGACGTCAAGCAAATGATGACATTCGTAAGATGAAAGAAACTCTCCCAAGTCCTCAAAGTCCCTGACTCCATCAGAGATGGATGTTAAGAAATGAAACGCGAGATATGAGGATGGTCGACTTCCTCACTAACTAGGAAGAGGATCTGACGCTCGCCGGCCTCCCCGGTGGAGAGGATGACGAACTGCATGACCGCATGCTTCCTAGTTATCCCAGTGTTGGTTGAGAAGATGAAACGGCCCAGAATTAGCCGCTCACTGATTGGCGGATGGGACGTAGTCCGGGCGGCGGGTCTGGATGATCTTGGGTCGTGTGCGTTTGTTGCCCTCTGCTGTCTCGTCTTCATCGTTGGAGCTGTCGTCCTCACACACGTGTACGATCACGCTGGGCGTGTTGGTGGTTCCAGTGTGGAGCTCGTAATGTTCTCCTAAAAATACATTAAAACATTGCAATTATTCCACTAACTAATATTGTACTGATACAGAATACATAATAATAAAAAAAAAAATGTAACGTTTCAGTTCACCGGGGCTGCATTCATTTGATAAAAAAATACAGTAAAAACTGTAATATAGTGAAATAATATTTCAATTTAAAATAACTGTTTTCTATTTGAATATATTTTAAAATGTAATTTATTTCTGTGATGTAAATCTGAATTTCCAGCATCAATGTTGAAAACCGTTATTAAACAAACATTTTTCAGGATTTACAGATGAATAGAAAGTTCAAAAGAACATTTATTTGAGTTTGGGGTAAATATGATTTAAAAAAACAAACAATACTTTTATTCATCAAGGATGCATTAAATTGATCAAAAGTGACAGAAAAAAACATTAATAATGGTACAAAATATTTTTATTTCAAATAAATGCTGTTCTTTTGAACTTTCTCTTCATCTGTGAATCCTGAAAAATAAAATGCATCACAGTTTCCACAAAAATATGCAGCAATAAACAGCAAAACTGTTTTCAACATTGATGATAATCAGAAATATTTCTTCAGCAGCAAATCAGCATATTAGAATGATTTCTGAAGATCATGTGACACTGAAGACTGGAGTAATGATGCTGAAAATACAGCTTTGATCACAGAAATAAATTACATTTAACAGATATTCACATAGAAAACACCTATTTTAAATTGAAATAATATTTCACAATTTTTACTGTATTTTTGATCAATTAAACACACCCTTGTTGAACAGAAGAGTCTTCTTTCAATAACATCAAAACATCTTAATTATTCCAAACTTTTGATCAGTTGAATGCATCTTTGTTTAATAAAAATATTCAAAAAGAAGAAGTATTAAAAAAATAAATCTTACTGCCCCTTACTGACTGTATACACAGCATATGCTGTTGATATATATAGTTCAGCACTCAAAAAGGTTTTAGTCTCAAGGTATACCATGGAAATGAGGTAAATAGGTTATACCTGGTCCTAGTTTAGACACAGCACACAGCAGGTCATAGTTGAGCATGGGCATAGCGTCCTGGGACTGTGCCCAGCCTACAGGGGGCGACGCTGGAGGAGAGATGAGGAACTGCTTCTCTGGTTTAGGAGGCTCAAGACGAGGACTGCCGATATGTACTGACTGTACAGGAGAAAAGAAACCGAAACAGAGGAAATAAAAATGAGAAAGAGACAAAACATTTGCATTTACATTTCAGATGTATTTATCCAAAGCAATTCACATTGCATTTAAGATCTACATTTTACCAGTTTATGCATTCAGAAATGTAGCATTGCATCACTTGCTCACCAATGGATGCTCTGCAGTGAATGGGTGCCGTCAGAATGAGAGTCCAAACAGCTGATAAAAACATCACAATAATCCACACCACTCCAGTCCATCAGTTAACATCTTGAGATGTGTTTGTAAGATACAAATCCATTTTTGAGACGTTTTTAACTAAAATACTAAAAGTCCATAATGTATAATAACGCTTTGTCCAATGAAAAAGTGTTCTGGTCTGAATCAGGAGAGAAATCTGCACAGATCAAGCACTGTTTACAAGCCAAAACATCTCTAAACAAACACATGGCTGGGTTTTGATTTGAGAGACAACAGGAGATGCACTTTTTCACTGGAGGAAGCGTTATTATGGATTTTGGACTCATATTTTAGTTACAAACGTCTTGATGGATTTGTTTAATCTTTTGTCTTCTCCAGATGTTAACTGATGGACTGGAGTGGTGTGGATTACTTGTGGATTATTGTGATGTTTTTATCAGCTGTTTGGACTCTCATTGTGACGGCACCCATTCACTGCAGAGCATCCATTGCCGAGACACTGATGCAAGACTACATTTCTCCAAATCTGATGAAGAAACAAACTCATCTTGGATTACCTAAGGGTGAGGACATTTTCAGGTGCACTATCCCTTTAAGATGTAAGTAGCAGTGTGTGATATGATCGTGGAATATTAAAATGTCTTCACAATCTGCTTTTGAAAAAAATATTGTAGTATCGTGCTACAGCGCGCCCTCTGTCTCAATATACTGTACAATACGACATTCACACACCCGAAGCACACACATTAAAGACTGTCAAACAGCACATTATTACTGGACTAAGTTACGTTTTGTGTCTGATTGAGCTAATACTGTCAAAAACAAATAAGGATTACCTATAAACACAGTTGGTTATGTCTAAAGTTAAAGTAAACAGTTAAGAGAAAATGGATACGTGCCTGTATATTAGATGAGTGCAGCTCTTAAAGAGACAGTACTAAACATGCAGCCGACTGTCACTAAAGGGATAGTTCACCCAAAAAATTACATTTCTGTCATTATTTATTCACTCACACGTTGTCCCAAACCTGTATTAATTTATTTCTTGTGCTGAACACAAAAGAAGATATTTTGAAGAATGTGGGTAACCAAACAGTAGCTGGTCCACCGTGACTTTGATAGTGAGGAAAAAATATAATAAAATACTAACTGTGGACCAGCAACTGTTTACCCACATTCTTTATGTAGTGTTTTATTTTTATATTTGTTAATTCAATTTCTTGAATGCTACTGTTAAATACACCTACTGTACCTGAAAAATAAAGCACTGTTTGTTTTATTTGCATATTATGTGTATTTGAAACGTGTAGCCTATCTTTGTTCTTATTTTTTAATAACAAAGATAAAATAATGACAGATTTTTATCTTTGCCTACTTTGGCCTAAATGTCTGCCATTGTTTTTTATTTTATATTTTGTTACCTTGTAAGGCTTTGTTTTTAAAATAGGGAAATTAGTTTGGCTGTACGGCTCAGACAACTTGCAAAATAGTAAAACCAACATGACAAAGAATTGTGATAAAATCATGATATGATATTTTTGCCATATCGCCCACCCCTAGATGCAAGACCATGAATCTTAGTTCACAAGACAATACAATTAATACAATGCTCTCATCACTAAACAAAACGTACCATGCTAGTCTTCAGAGCACATTGGAGTACCATGTATTACTTCTTTGTGAGGGTTATGTACCTGAGCGAAATACAGACGCATCTCCTTTCCATTGAAGTCGCTCTTATGGAGTTTGACTCGAGCCTCGGCTGCCGCCAACACATCGTGAAGTTTATCCGAACCCGTCTGAAGCTTCTGAAGAACTGGAACGACGTGCTGGGATCAAACGCACGGAACAAAGCCTCGAACTGCTCCTGATGATGCAAAATAAGGAAAAACATGTCAAATAACTGGACTGAGATGAAACTAGACAATCACAATATAGACAAATATAGAAAACAGCGCAATTTCATCCATGAAAAACATTTTACAAGAGAGTTGTGAACATCATAGAAGGAAAACAAACAACCTGCGGGTCTCAATCATGAAATTGAGTAGAATGAAAATCATTTGTAAAACCATTCTTGCATAGATTGAACTGAATGTGTCCATTTATAAAATAATGGTTTTATAAACAAACAAAGAAAAAAAATCCGGCAGAAAAAAAACAGCAAACCACCTTAGGCTGGTTTTCTTCAGCAGGGCTCTGTTGTAGCATGCAATGAATTCAACATTTATTAAGAGGCCAAAATTTCTGTCATCTCTCTAAAGATTGAATTTCTTGCTAAACTACAGCAGTTTGTGGGGTTTTCTTTTTCCTTCATATTTTTTTTTTCCATGCATGCAACACACTTGCCTGCAATCATTTAATGTGAGGAGTGTTAATTTATTATATTATTTATAAACAATTTAAATAGAAATTAATTCTGCTTAAGTTTAATTAATGAGGTCCAACTACTGTTCAAAGGTTTGGTGTCTGTAATATTTTTATTGTTTTGAAAGAAGTCCCTTCTGCTCACCAACTCTGCATTAATTTGATCAAAAATACAGCAAAATGTTGAAATATTACTACAATTTAAAAAAGTGTTTTCTTTGTGAATATATGTTAAAATATAATTTATTTCTGTGATCAAAGCTGAATTTTCAGCATCATTACTCCAGTCTTCAGTGTCACATGATCCTTTTCTGATTCAGAAACATTTCTGATTATTATCAATGTTGAAAACAGTTGTGCTGCTTCATATATTTGTGGTAACCGTGATGCATTTTATTTTTCGGGATGCTTTGATGAATAGAAAGTTCGAACCATCTATTTGAAATAGAAATCTTTTGTAACATTATAAATGCCTTTACTGTCACCTTTGATCAATTTAATGCATCCTTGATGAAAGTTCCTTTAATACAGTTCTTCCAAAAATATATCCTACCAACCTAAACTCAAAAACACAAATCAACTGAATAAAACATGTAAACAAAGCATTCTGTTTCAAGCTTCAAGCCTCTAATTCTTTTGTTTCAGATAGTCTCTATAGCAAACAAACACAGGAGAGCTGGAGAAGTAAGAACTGAAGATCAGCAGAACAATGTGAGCAGATTAGTTTATGCATTAGAGTCCTAAGTAATGAAAGAAGCCAAAGACGACCAAATGTAAAAACAATAAAAAACAATGCAATGATTAGTTGCATGTAAATTAGCACCAGAACCTGAAAGTGAAATGCATCCAAATGACAATAAACCATGACTTGATCATCTCACTAATGATCACTCTTACGTCTTACCCGAATCTGTGGCCGACTGAATATCTCATGGTCCACCGGTGTGGCCACCAGGCAGAGGTTATTGCACTTTGTAGTCTTAAGATGCATAATTCAGTTTTAGAAGAATAAGAGACTCTGTAATGAAGCCTGTGCAAAAGCAGAAGTTTGTAGCGTGTGATCAGCAGTACTGTGAGGTCACGGCTTTATTCACAGGTTTATCTGCTGCTGCTTATAGTAGAGCTGTTGAGCACCGCCTCTCTCTCTCTTTACCTTCCTAACCCTCAGCCCTCTCTCTCTCTCTCTCTCTCTCTCTCTCTCTGTCTCTCACTCTTCATTGCTGACTAATCCTAATGAGGAACTGGAAAATCATGACATCATTCAGCTGTGGGCCACAGTCCAACATCCTCATCGCTCCCTTCAGCATGTTTCCACAAGGCCTTGGCAATCCTATTGTCTCATACTGCTCCATCTGTAATTTAAACACTTTCTAACATAATTTATTATTATTTGACAATGTGACATTGCTAACGCACAAAGTTTCAACTGTAACTTCCTGCCATAAAAGCAGGAACTACACCTGATAACAAAACTATTTCATAATAATCAGCAGAGGTGGAAAGTAACGAATTACATTTACTCACGTTACTGTAATTGAGTAGCTTTTTATGTACTTCTACTTTTTAAAGTAATTTTTTAAATCTGTAATTTACTTAAGTGTATTTTGTTTGAAGTATTGTACTTCGCTACATTTTAAAACATATTAATTACTGAGTAAAAAAAAAAAATCACTTCCTGGAAACTCCTGCAGTAACTAATGGGCAGGAGAACAAACTGGCGCTAAAATCACAAGAAAGATGCAGATGGACATGACAGGCGTTATGGAACAGACGCAGCTGAAAATGAAACCCCGTCGTATTCTGCTGAAGTTGAACTCGAAGGAAATGAAGTGAACCCCTGGCCATGTTTATGCTCTATTATGCTGTGTTTTGCCTAGGCCTAGGGAGACCAAACTAGCAGCTTATAAAATCTCGACATCAACCCTTCGCAAGCATGTAGAGGTAAGGTAAATAATTACATCATTGCATTGGTGTTTAAAATGAAGCTTTGACGGTGTAAGGAGTGAAATTATTTCCTTATGAAACCAAAACATCAGGAACTATCACAAACAGATGCCATGCAACAAAACTATAAAACTAATCTGGAGAAGAGATCTCCAAAGAGAGCAAACAACACCACCCTGACCAAACTTATCTCCTTGTTCATTTACGCCCCCCTTCCTCCCTCTCACTCTCTCCCCCAAAAGCAAGAATATCCATATACCACGTGTTATATCTTGTGAATCTGTTGTTCCCCTTCATGTTTGGTATCATTTTAAAGGTATCAGTGTGATTGATAAAATGGTCTCAATTTCACAGTAGTCACTTATATTATGAGAAAGATTGAAAACTTTTGTAGAATTGTGATCTGCTGAGGCGGGGGTGTGTCCCCTCAGGGTCTGTGAGAATGTTTATCTATCTTCAGCCAGGTGCGACCCTGGGTCACGAGAACCTAACAAACCAAAAGGTCTTTTATGTTTTTACAACTGATTTGAAGATTTCTTTGTTTCTTATCTGAGTATGTAAGGGCAAGTGTCAAAGCACTTTGGGATTCTGTAGCCAGAAAACCTCCATGCAGTGTGTGAGAGTCTCTGGAGCTTTGCACTAGAACTCTCACTGCTGTGTCTCTCTCTGCTGTCAGGTATGCATTTCGTTTTTTATTCAAAAGTGTAATTGTGTTAAATAGAGCACACTGTATAGTTGTTTGTGCTGCTACACGTGCACATAGGCTAGTTAAGTTTATTCTTTAAAACACATGATTGCTTTGCTGTAAGTGTTCTTTGGAATACTTAGGTAAAAGTTTGTAGATGCAATGCATTTCTAGACCATGTATCTTGTGTTAAATTAGGATAGCTGTTACATGTGTGACTATGTTAAATTTGTTTGTCTCCTACGTGGAACACTTGGCTATTCCCCATATAGCTACAGTATCTATGTACAGGAGCAGGGTTGCCACGCGGCCACAATGTGATTCTCAATTCCCTTATACTTTCTAAATTGGCCTCTAATTGTTTCATTATGTAATTGGCATGATACAATTTTACCTGACAAATAAAATGTTATATTTGATTTATTCTGAACTCTCCTGAAATCATTATGACTAACTGTGAGGAGGCTTTTGTTACTGCAAATCTGTGTCCAGGATAGGTCAAACTGAAGGTCCATGAATGATAGGAGCAGTAGGCACGTCATTGGAGACCTTCTGATTTCTGTCTATCACTGGTGCTAGCAAGTTGTACGGGAAAAGACCAAGTAAACTACACTTTTTGTCATAAGCAAGCAGTAGGCGGCAGACAATTAGGTATTAGGTAGTCTCAGCCTCAGACGTCACGGCCACGGAACGTTGGCTAAACGTCAGATGCATATGGCACACTTTTCTGAAAACACTTCAGGAATGTCGAAGTCGTCATCTGACTGGTTGAATTAAACCGGATTTCTGGGAGACGCGAGTGTCGCGTTTATTTCGGTCCGCCGGGAAACAAAGATGCCGTGGCGCCAAACCCCCTCACGAAAGAAGAAAGCCGTCGTGTTTACAACTGTGATGACAAACGCTTATCAGGGTCAACTAAACGCTGGATTTTCAAAAGTATGTGAAATATTTAAAGTTCGTGGCATAGAATCTTTAAAATACGTCAGAGAGATTTACACACCGGTCTGTTATTATGGCGACATTTCCACGCACTGAAACGTGACGCTGAATGAAATGAACTATGTCGGTCAAACGGCCTCATGGGCGGGCCTTGGCCAATGAAACCTGACATCTATTCCAGACCTTCAGCCGTCAGTCTGAAGGTCTGGCTACGCGAGACTAGGTATTAGGTAATTGGATTCCGCTTTTTGGGCCGGCAGGTGGGACCTTACACAGTTTAGCAAAAGGTTTTGCAAAAATTAGCCAAAAAGACAGTGGTGCGGGGTGTGCAATATATATCGTCTGTGATAATATCGCAATTGTTGTTCTAACGATGTGTGATTTGGCATGATTAGTATTTTGCCAAAAACCAAACAAAACACTCCTAGAGTGCCGTGAAGTCTTAGACTAGTGTGCGCGCGCATTTACAGTGCGTTCTTTCACTGTGTGATTCAGTCTCTTAAAATGCATTTAGAATGATCACAAAATTGAAGATATAGGGGCAGAAAATGTATATATTTATATCATTTCATATTGTAAATCAATATCACACGAAGAGTGCCGTTTTTCTACAAAAATCAGCATGATTACATATAGATTTTTTTTTACAACAGTTTAATAAACAAGACGTTAATTAACGTTTTAGACACCATATTGCCTGTTTTTGCTCTATTTCGACAACATAAATCTTTCCAAACACAGCCGTCTGTGAGCAATGATGGCGTTTCAGTCCTGAACGAATCAACCGTTTAAATGATTCGGTTCAATCGCAATGACTCACTTATTAACAGTGACTTGCTGACACCTACTGGTGGTTTTAATTTCACATTTAAAGTATCTTTCGATTTTTTTTTTATATATATAATTTCAAATGAGTATTCAACATTTTATGTCTTATATATCAAAACATTATTTATGCATTTGTAACTGCAGGTTAAATACATTCATGTCCTGCATTAAACAGTGTGTAAATACATCTAAATGCAACTTCAGATGAAGCTTCTGTGTTTCCTCTGCATAACAAAGATGATTTTTTTTTATACTGATTTAATTTGACTGGTAACAGCCCAAATGTCTTATTATTCTAAATAACTGATTGCTTTGATTAAAAAACTTGAGATTTATAGGCCTATCCCATGGGTATCAAACTCAGTTCCTGGAGAGTTTAGTTCCAGCCCTGCTCCAACACACATACCATGTAGTTTTCAAATAAGCCTAAATGATAAGATCAGCTGGATCAGATGTGTTTAATTAGGGTTATATCTAAACTGTGCAGGGCTGTGGCCCTCCAGGAACTGAGTTTGACACCCTTGACCTCTCCCATTTTTGCCTCCCTCCCACTGTTAAAATGTAACTAAGTAATTTTTACTCTTGAGTAAATTTTAAAGAGCTACTTTTTACTTTTACTTGAGTAGATTTTAAGATTGGTACTTGTACTTAACTAAAATTTCATTAATGTAATGGTACTTTTACTTGAGTAGAATATTTTCGTACTCTTTCCACCTCTGATAATCAGACTACCTATAAAGCAAGAGCAGTTTGTAACTTTTACAGAAAAGCCCTGCAAAAATGCTGGTAATTGTTTAACCTTCTTAAGTAAGCTTACCATACATGGTGAAAAACTGTTAATGGTTTAACATTGCATTATTTGTAATTTTACTGTAAAATATTGTCAAATTTATGGCTTATGCAAGTGAATTACTATATAATTTACAGTAAAAGAACATTCCCAAATATGGTAAAAACTGGTTAATTGGTTAACCAAGTAACCTTACATATACAGTGGAAAAAATATAAATGGTTTAACATTGCATATGTAATTTTACTGTTAAATAATGCACAACTGTGGGTTTTGCAAGTGAAAAACAGTGAAAGGACATTTGCAGAAAATGGTAAAAAGAATGGTAAACCCTGTTAACTTGATAATTGGTTAACTTTATCATATCTTTAAGTAACTTTATCATATATAGCTAAAATCTGTAAATAGTGTAAGATAGTATTATATGTTATTTTACTGTAAAATAATGCAATTGATTTTGCAATTTAATTTACAGTGAAAAACAGTAAAATGACATTCCCAGGAAATGGTAAAACCTTTAAATAACCAGTTAATTAGTTACCTGTAAGTAACCTTACCATATACGGGTTACTACTACAATTACAATGCAATTATACTGTAAAATACTGTGAATACCAAGAGATTTAGAGTGACAAACAGCAAAAAACATTCTCAGGTAATTGGTAAACAATGGTTAATAACATGTTAATTAGTTACAAGTAAGTAACCATACCATATATCATGAAAAACAGTGAAAAATACTGTGAAATTTATGGTTTTTGCAAGTGAATTACCATATAATTTACAGTAAAAGGAAATTCCCAGATATCACATTACATATTATTTTATTTTTTACATTATTTAATGTAACTGACTCAAAACGATTTGCTCACAAATCAATAATTGCTACAGCTCAGCTTGTGAACAACTTTTATTTTGTGCAATATTCTAATACAATTTTAAAAACACCATGCCATTTCTCTGTTTTCTATGACCGTGGGAACCATTTACACCAAATGGCAACAGAAAACAAGCTGACTGCTGTGAACTCACTCTTGTTTGTGTGTGTGAATGTGTTGATGGTAAAGACTGCATGGTTAGACAGTAACCTGTGAGTCTTGTCTAAATATTACACCGATCAGCGGTTTGTGGGTTTGTGTGCTCGCTGTGAAAGGACGGCGCATCTCTGACTCAATGGAAAAATGGAAATATGAAACCAAAATAAGGCGATGGAAAAAATGCAAAGGGAAGCAGACAGTAGATGGGTGTTATGCAAAGAGCAGTGGAGGTGAGACAGCAGATAGTTGTGCTGATACGTGAGCGGTGGTACACATAAGCCCTCAAATTATATTTATATCCAGCTGCACAGAAGAGCATGATGATGGAACACATAAGCCATTTACATATTATCTACAGTAGATCTATTAAAGTATACTGACATTTGAGCTACAGTGTTAGGGATTTAAATGACACAATATTAAAGCAGTGGCAAATTGGTGCAAATTCTTTACAGCATATTCTGATTCGGTTTATAATACCTGTGCAATAATAATTCTCATATGCATTTATTTGTCTTTAATGAACACTTCTTAATTTTTTGTATTTATTATAACATTGACATTTTATTTAAACTGCACAGCAACGACCAGGAAACCTGAGTAACTGCATAGCAACACCCTAGCAACCACAAAGCAACATTATAGCAAACAATCAAAATGCTCTAGCAACTGTATAGCAACACCCTAGCAACAATTCAGAAAAACTTAGCAACAGAAACCCCCCAGAGCACCCTAGAAACCACATAGACAACTCCTAACAACCAAACAGAACACCTGAGTAACTGCATAGCAATTCCCTAGCAACCACACAGAATACCACAGCAACACTTTAGCAACCGCTCAGAACACTTTAGCAACCATATAGCAACGTCCTAGCAACTTCCCAGAACCCACTCAGAACAACAGCATAGCAACAATTCAGAGCAACCTAGAAACTTCCCAGCAACCACCCAGAACACCCAAGCAACCACATAGCGACACTCTAGCAACCAGTCAGAAAACCTTAGCAACCACATAGCAACCATCCAGAGCGATCTAGCGACTGCCTAGTAGCAACCACCCAGATCACTCTAGCAAGCATGTAGCAACACCCTAACAACCTCCTTGCAACTCCAGAATACCCTAGCAACTGTATAGCAACACTCTAGCAGCCTCCTAGCATCTAGAGCAACTGCCTAGTAGAAATCACCCAAAACACCCTAGTAACCACATAAAGTATCCTAGAAACCACATAGAATACCCTAGCAACCATCCAGAACATCTAAGCAACCCCAAAGCAACCATCCAGAGCGATCTAGCAACTGCCTAGTAAAAACTACAGATCACCCTAGCAAGCATGCAGCAACGTCCTAACAACTCCAGAACACCTTAGCAACACCCTAGACTTAAAATTAAAAACTTAATTTAAAATTTAAAATTAATTTAATTTAAATAAAACTACTTAACTTAAAATTAAGGCAACCAGCTTCAGCAGATTTTTGAGTTTTCTCAACTTCTTGTTTTAAGTTTATACAACAAAAAGTTGAGAAATTTCCTAAAAAATAAGTTGAGAAAACAAAAAAAATCTGCTTTAGCTGGTTGACTTAAAATTTTAAGGTAGCCCAACATTTTTTTTTTTTACAGTGTACATCGCAACACCCCGCCTCTATCTGTCTTGACAAACGTTTTATCTAATTGCTTAATTTACTCTGTAAAGTTAGCACAGAAGCGCTTCTGAAGTGGCATTTAGGCGGCTATATACAGACTGTTTATTACTGCTCACAGCTGGCATTAATGCATTTATTTATACTTTAAAAAAAACTCTACAGGCTGCTTTGCTACTAGGGGCTGAGGTGCCTCAGAGCAGGCATCATTTAGTCTGGCTTTGCATTTTTCATTGAATTCTGAGCAGACACAGAGCAGCCTTAGCTCAGATGTGTAAGTCATTCATAATGTATACCCTCCATTATCCTGTATTTACTGTACTAAAGGCATAACTACATTCTGTGTACTGTAGGTACATACTGTCCACTTCTAATGCATCAGCTTAAGAAGTATTTCATGTCATCTGCCCTGCGGCACACGCAGCCATAGTGTGACACACCATCTGTGCATTAGCTTCAAACTCACTTCAAACATATAGTCACAGTTTCTGCTATGAAAGGTGACGGAGAGAACACAGAACCCAGAGGTTTACGGTGCTGCACTGGAGGAACAGACCAAAGCGATCATGCATACGGGACAGAGTCAATCCCAGGACAAAAGCCGAGTTACATGTGCGCTCAGCCATAATGCAGGACAGCTTCAACATTTCCCCATGCTGAATGGTACTGGTACAGTATTCTCAATTGCACTGTTTCGCTGGCTCTTTAATAATGATTAAAATGAGGATTTGGGTGAGGTAGAGCGGTCAAACATCAGCCAGGCAGACATTACTCTACAAACACAGAAACAGGTGAAGCTTTACCTTTCAAAACAAGCTGGTGGAATAAAGTGACCTGAAATGTCTAATACTTAACCATAACACATGCATTCAAAAGTTTAAGGTCAGTAAGTTTTTTAAACGCAAGCATGCATTAAATCGATGAGAAGTGATAGTGAAAACATTTAATGTTACAAAAGATTTCTATTTCAAATAAATTCTCTTCTTTTGAACTTTCTATTCATCTGTGAATCCTGAAAAATAAAATGTATCACTGTTTCCACAAAAATATTGGGCAGCACAACTGTTTTCAACTTTGATAATAATCAGAAATGTTTCTTGAGCATCAAATCAGCATATTAGAATGATTTCTGAAGATCATGTGACACTGAAGACTGGAGTAATCATGCTGAAAATTCAGCTTTGATCACAGAAATAAATTACATTTTAACATATATTTACACAGAAAACAGCTATTTAAAATTGTAATATTTCATAATTTTACTGTATTTTTTAATCAAATTAGTGCAGCCTTGGTGAGCAGAAGAGACTTATTTCAAAAGCATTAACATACAGACTCAATCACAGTGTAGGTTGCTCAGTCATTGGTCTCTATAAACAAGGGATAGTTAACCCAAAAATGAACTTTCTGACATCATTTGCTCATTGCCATGTCATTCCAAACACGTGATTATTTTCTCCTCTGCAGAACACAAAATAACTACATCAATTGTGGCAACGCAATGCTCAAATTATTTAATTTTAGGGTGAAAAAAGGCTTAAACTGTATTCTGTTCATCATACAAAGCGCTCGCCACTTCAGAATACTTACAGATTAATTTCACGCCATCTTTACATCCTTCTTTTGTGCTCTGATGAATAGAGAAATTCATATGAGTTTGGAATAACAATTTTGATTTATGAATTAACTATCCTTTTAAGGGAAGACCTACAAGATACAGAATGACCATTGAGCGTGCGTTACGTACTAAAGAACAATCACAACATGGTTTTTATTTAATCAATTCATGACATCATTTAAATGAATCACAATTTAGTCACTCAACTTCATAAAGAAATAATTCATTTTTAAACAGTATCAGAGATATTTAATGATGTCAAAATTAAAGTTTTTATATATATAGAAATATCATAATCTTTCCATATAAAATACGGAGATGAAAAAAATGACTGACTTCACCTTTACATCAGATTTGTGCAGTGCTCTGTCTTATGGAAAAGCACAGCTTTTTTATTTATAATTTAGTAAGCCTGACAGACACCTGGCCTTCTTAGCTAACACATTTTCCATTGTTTTTATGGGATAGTTTCAAATTCCACACTTAATCCATGTTCCTGCTAAAAATAGACCTCTTTGGAAATGGCAATATTACATAAGCCTGATTTTAAACAATTCCGGGATGAAAGTCATGCATGGCATGACAAATGTTTCATAAGTGGCTTCAAGAGATAAATATGAGCTAGGACAGCGAGCGACCTTTGACCTTTGACAGTGGGGAAAAAACGCAAAGCAACAAATGCTCTTCTTTTCCATGAGAGCAGCTGAGGTCAAGGATATTTCTAGGAGTCTGGTTCCTCACTGAACGTCCTTTTGTAGCAGTAAAGCAGGTGTGGAGCTAAAATAAGCCATGGCTTTGTGGAAGCTTCAAACACCCTCACCAAACAGAGACCCAGCGGGTCATAGTCATATTATTAGAATGGAAAATGAGGGAGAAGATGGAAAATGAACTGTGTTGGGTTAAGAATCACATCACTAAGAGAAGCACCAACTAAGATTTTGAGTTGAGTATCAGGATTACTTCTGCTCAAACTTAGTATTAAACTTCAATCGATAATCATTGGTGCTATAGACCTAAATGATGCCTCAGGTCTCCTTGTTGAGAAAAAGTGTGCTGTTAGTTTTCCAATAAAACAGGTGAAGGTCGGGCCGAAGAGAAATTTAGCATTACATCACTTACTCTGCAGTGAATGGGTGCCGTGAGAATGTGAGTCCAAACAAGCTGATAAAAACACAAGTAATCCACACCACCCCAGTCCATCAATTAACGTCTTGAGAAGACAAAAGCTGCATGTTTGTAAGAAACAAATCCATCAAGACATTTTTAACTTCAAACCTTTGCATCTCACTAAAATACAAGTCCAAAATAGTGTTTCCTCCAGTGAAAAAGTCCATCTCCTGTTGTCTCTCACATCAAAATCCAGCCAAGTTTGTTAAAGGGGTCATCAGATGCAAAATTCACTTTACAAGTTGTTTGAACATAAATGTGTGTTGGAAGTGTGTGTACACATCCATCCTATAATGATAAAAATCTACCCAGTGTTTTTTTTTTAAATCCCTATTTTAAAATCCCCTTTCTCAAATCAGGCTGCTCAGAGATTCCTGTCAGAATGACGGAGTTCTGCACAGAACGCTCCAACGATAGTTGATTGATAAGACCGTCTTACCTTAGACCCGCCCTGAGTGAGCTGAGAGCTGTCTGCCATTGTGTCGACTCCAGTGCAGGGGAAGACAAGATGTCTCCATAGCGATTGAGGTGTTTTGTTGTTGGATGTAATAAGGAATACAGCAGTTGTCATTTACTCCCAACATCTGAGCCACTGAAGACGCAGAGGATTAACGTTACTTTCATTTTGAAGTGAATGCGCCGATCCCGATCTGCCTAAATGTGTCTATGTTCAAGCGAATCATTCGTGATCCAGCTTCATCTACAGAAGAAGTGAGTATAAGGTTTTTTTTATGAATCTTTGCAAGTCGCCTTTCCTAATAATAAGCTAGTTAGCCAGTTTCATGGCTGAAGTTTACAGTCTGCTCCTCACGGAAGAGAGGGGCGGGGTCAGCAGTGCTCATTAGCATTTAAAGCGACATGCACAACAAAACAGCTTGCTGAAAACAGAGCTGATTTTGACAGGGTAAGAAGGGTGTTTTTCACACTTAATTAAAGTATGTTATAGACTTTTCATTAAGACCCTAGAGAATCATATCAACTTGTGGAAAATTGGCATCCGATGACCCCTCTAAGAGCTGTTTTGGCTTATAAACGGTGCTTGATCTGTGCAGATTTCTCTCCTGATTCAGACCAGACCACTTTTTCACTGGAGGAAGTGTTATTATAGGTTATATACTCAGACAGAAGGTTTTAGCCAGAATCAATGGTTTGAAGTTAAAAACGTCTTGATGGATTTGTTTCTTACAAACACAGCTTTTGGCTTCTGAAGACATTAATTGATGTACTGGAGTGGTGTGGATTATTGTGATGTTTTTATCAGCTGTTTGGACTCTCATTCTGACGGCACCCATTCACTGCAGAGGATCCATTGGTGAGGTAGTGATGCAATGCTACATTTCTCCAAATCTGATGAAGAAACAAACTCATCTACATCTTTTCATTTTTGAGTGAACTATTCATTCAGGTAATTTCTTGTAAACAATTTTATAATCATAATACATGCAATACAGATTCAACATAAAATGAATTCGGTGTGGCTCATACAGTGGCAGAGTAGACTGCCTCATTTGGTTTATTTAGTATTGAGGCAGATATGTATTGTGAGTAGGGCTGCACGATATATTGCATGCGATTGTCATGCGCATCTAACCAGTAAAGCCGGTTCTGTGATTAGCGGTAAATCTCCATCACCTGTTTTCAAATGGAGCGGCATTTAATACACAGAGCCGTAGTTCACTGACAAGCTACGCAATGTCACGTTCAATATCGCAGACGATTCATCTGCGATTCTGAGCACGAATTGCGTAGCTTGTCAGTGAACTACGGCTCTGTGTATTAAATGCCGCTCCATTTGAAAACAGGTGATGGAGATTTACCGCTAATCACAGAACCGGCTTTACTGGCTAGATGCGCATGACAATCGCATGCAATATATCGTGCAGCCCTAATTGTGAGGGAGCAAGGCTTACAAATGACTAAAAAGATAAGTGAAATAGCAATGCATTACTGTTAAACACAAGATGCATGTTTACAAATACACTTGTGATGCCTGCCTTGAGACCTAAAGCTTTTCAGCATTTTAGCATTTCTGCAGGACATGGATTTGTTCAAATGAATGTAGATTACAAGTGTGCACCCTTAAAAAAACTACTGTGGTACTGTCCAAATAAAATAAATAAATGCATTTCCAAAATACCATAGTTGTACGATAGTACAATGTCTAGGAGAACAGGGTAGTGCCATGGCACTTTTGGGTGCATTTTAGTAAAATAAGGTACAAAAGACACCACATTCCCAAAGTAAAATGTCTAAAACATTGTATTATTGTGGTGTATATGCAACTACCATTTGTCAAGGTGCAATGTCCAAAAACATGGCAGTACCAAGTCCAAGAAAACAAGGTGCATGAAAAAAATGGCATTACCATGACACAAAATTAATTTTGTTTGTGCAATGATCATGTCCCACAAGCCTCACTCCAGTAAATGAATTGTGATTGGTAAAGAACAACAATGTAGTTCTTGTCCTATATGGCTTTGATGGAAAACACTTCCGCGAGATC
This sequence comes from Schizothorax lantsangensis, assembly GCA_027422415.1. Taxonomy (NCBI): domain Eukaryota; kingdom Metazoa; phylum Chordata; class Actinopteri; order Cypriniformes; family Cyprinidae; genus Schizothorax; species Schizothorax lantsangensis. Next base: position 3,522,715 of record CM049841.1, on the reverse strand, counting down.
AGGGCCCGTATTGAATTCATGAAATGTACTCCTACTTTCAAACTTAAGTATAAAAGCAAGTTATCAAATTTCTTAAAGCTAAGAATCTCTCTTACTCTTCCAGTTATTTAAGACAGCTGGAGAGGTCTCTCAAGTGGTTAGGAGTTGCCAGCAGGGGCTTGTGATGGCGCTGAGGAGACAGAGACGTGCGCGAATCTTTCAGGAGAGGAGGAATGTCTTTGAAATGTTTGGCGACGAGCAGTTAATCAAACAAGTTACATTTCCTCAGTTATTCAAAACGAGCAAAGAACATTTACATTACCAAACAACATCATAACTGACTTCAGTCTAGCGCGAGTATTATGCGATCTACACTGTATGATGAATAAATCTCTTACCCCTTATTTACACTGCACGCGTCTGCTGCGCGTTACAGCTCCACAGCCACCGGAGCTGATCAGCCGCGCCGTGGCAAGTTTCTGAAGCCGCTCTCCGCGCTGCATCACTAAAGATTACAGTCTATTTTTGACGGATAATAATAATAATAATAATCGTCTCGCTGTCGTCAAAGGCATCAGCAACAGTCGATACACTATACTATCATCTATCGGCACCCTAAATTAAGTTGTGATGATGCTTCGTTTCCTTGCCATAATGTGTTCTCTTGAAAAGTCTTTATTGTCAAATGTGTGTTGAATGTAAACTCCTATTAGGAATTTAACCAGTCAATGTGAATTTATCTGAGAATATTCTTAATTAAGGAAATCTATTCAGTGATTGGTCCATGCATATGTCGTCATCCAAAATCCCGTTTGTGGCACAGCAAAGTGTCGTGAATCATCTCTATAAGACTGACACTTAAGATTTAGTCCTACACTTTGTTTAAATTACGACTGAGATGATTGATAACTAACTTTTAATCGCAGCTTTGAGCCAAGATTTTTTTTCCACTTAAGTCAATTCTTAGCAGTGTTCTTGAGAGTAATTCTTAGAGGCTTGATAAATACGGGCCCTGGTCTCACTGTCGCGGTAAAGCGGGTAATAATCGGTGTAATAGCAGAGCGAGAGCACGCCTACCTTTAACTGCTGCTCATTAAAAACCTCTTCTGGCACTTTACACGCGATGAGCGCGTTGGGTTGGTTGTTGAGCTGGACTTCAGAAGTCGCCGCCCCTCCGCCGCTCTCTGACTGCTGCATGGCAACAGATGTAACCGCGGCGTTCGGTGCCTTTGATCTCAACTGCGATGCCTTTGATCTCAAACGTTTCAGCGCACAGCTAATGGCGTCATGCTCTGCTTTCTACCTTCTGCTAAAGCAGCGTCTCTAAACCCTCAAGCTGACACACGCTACTGTTCATGCGATGCTAGTGCACATGAAATGTGCTGCATAGTGCTACTAGCAAACCCGTGATGTATTCCTGAAACGAAAATGACGTCTACACTTGCGACAGACTGCACCGGGGGCCAAAACAGCTGATATGACGTCATGGTTTCCGCTTACGCACGAGGCGCTGTGCATGAAGCATTGGTTGTTGAAAGTATTCGCTGTGAAAATGATATAGATTGTTCAAAATGTAGCAAACAGCGCAGGAGTCACCAGAATACATGGTTAGGTTTGTGTAAAGTAGAGAGTGCATGTGTTTTATATGTGATTAAGGCAGAGATTATCACTGGTAAGCGGTCTTTGAGTGCCCTCTTTTGGTCAGATTTGTAATGCACATGATAAAGCTCATTAAATGCACTGCTTGAAAAACAGTGGCCAAAAAGTATTTTTGATACAGGGTTTACACTAAAATTGTCTTAATTCATTGTAATAAATAAGAATAAGAAGATCTATCTATCTATCTATATATTAGATATAATATAATATAACATGACTATACTTATTTGCAAACTAAATGGTATGTTTTTGGACACTTAATTACACATTATTTGCAATTAAATTAAAATGTAAAAAAGTGTGCTTCTTTAAAAGCACATCGAAATATTTAAATGTAATGAATTAAAATGTACTTTAAAATAAAATGTAATAAAAATAAAATTTTAAAATAAAAATAGAAATTTCAGAAAAAGCAAAGTTGCCCTGACAAATCCTTGTTTGAAATTTTTGAAAAAAGTTCAGAAAGTGTATTTATATATAATTTTAATTAATCAATCAATCAATCTATTTATTTATTTATTTATTTATTTATTTTCAGTTAATTTGAGGTAGCAACCAGGATAGAGAATTCAAATTCACTACTTTAAATACCTGCCCTACCCTTAAACCGATCATCTTGAGCTGACCAGGCTCCCATTGGAGCGGATTTGAGAGGGCAGGCAAGTCATGTGGGGATCAGAATGCGAAATTTACCATAATCCTCCAGAGGAAAAAGGGGGGAGAGAGAGTAAGGTCTAGTTACCTCTACTGCAGAAGTAGACTGAAGAGCTCTGGTGCGTGAGTTATACAACAAGTTCTTCGCAGTCATAGTGAACTCTAAACACTCTTCTAAGTTTTGAATTATGACCCAGGCCAAAAGCGATATGAGTATCAACATGGAGTTTTCTAATGGAGCTGTCATCCACAGTCCTGTAGGGTTGTGCATGGAGATGGAAGATCGGAGGACTGGAGAGGAAGAGGAGGAGGAAGAAGAGGTTGAACTAGCCGAAGAGGTTGACGAGGATATCCGCATTGGAGATGACGATGGTGGAGAAAGCAACACAATGCCCTCAACAGACGTGATCATTCATAAAACATATGAAGAGGATATTATGGAAGATGTAGAGGACCAAGTTGGCCAAGAGACAGTGGTTCTGCAAAATGAGTTAAATGCTGAAGAGACGGAGGAAGAAGAAGTGGAAATAACCGACAAACTAACAACGCCTGAGCTACAGATAACATTTGAACTGCCAACGACAACACAAACACAGCTTCCAGAACTTCAAAATGAAGCTGAAGAGCTTGGAGGAACATTGAAAGAACTGGACAAGGATCGAGCAGATCACAAGTTGGAAACACTGTATGAAGACGAAAAGGAAAGCGATGAAACACAAATGCAATCCTTGAGCGAAAGGCAGACAGAGACACAGGAACGTCATGAGCTGCTCCTGTCTGAGGTAAGAGAGTTTACCTGTAGCCTCCTTGAGAAAGTAAAAAACAAGCCCATAGAGGATCAAATTCGGCAAGTAAAGAGTGACATACTTTTGCAAGAAGAGAAGCATAAAGAGGTGATGGTGGAAAGTTTGGATGATGATGAGGGTGTAAAAAACGATGTAGATGAAGAGCCACGGACGGTTTTTACCAGTGAAGGAGAATCCATAGGAGACTTTCAGAGTCTTGGGGAAGAGGAAGAACCAGCAACATTTGATAATGTTGGTGAAGAACAGTCTACAACTGAGGTGCCTTTAGAGGAAGACTGTATAGCAGTTGGAGAGCCAATGCACAATGATGCCTTCGAGACAAATAGTAATGAAAAGACCACTTACAATGCACCAGAAGAAAGGTCGATTGACTGGATTGCAACAGAGCAACCATCAACTGATATGATTGGTGGAACCATAGAGGAGATGGTCCAGAATTCAGATCAGTTGGTGGAAAGCATCGTGCAAGAACATGAAAGACTAGAGAGTATTGAACAGGTGGTGAGTGACACCAATCTGGAGAATTGTGAAAGAATAGTAGCAGATACCGAATCAGCTATTGTCAATGGACCTGAGGAGACAAGAGGAGCTGATAAAGAGGTAGAAGGCATCAAAAGGATTCAAGATGAGCCTCAAAGAGTTGTAGAGATTACAGAAGAGCCGGTCAAGAAGGAGGAGTTTCCTATAGAGGAGGGAAGCTGTACAAATGTGGAACAGCCACTTGATGATCCTGAGGTTGTAGAAGAGGGGGTGTGCAAGAAGCAGGAACAGCTGGGCAATAGGAAACGGGAGGTCGTAGAGGGAGGTGAAGCTGCAAAGGAACAGCCAAAACAAGAAGTTCCAGCACCTATAGAGGAGGGGGCAGGGAACTGGCTAGAAGAGCTCAAGGCTGTCATTGAAGATGAGCCCAGGAGGAAAGTCCAGGGGGGGCGTAAAGTCACCATACCTTCCTGGTTGAAGGCCAGCGTCAGCTCGGATGCCCAATTCCAAGAGCCCATCAGCAATGCCCATCAGCGAGAGCTCGGATGCCCATTTTCTAAGCCCCTCGGCAGTCGGGTCAGCTGCGTGAGCGGGGGCAGTGAAGGGGAGGTGAATATCAAGGCCAAAGTTCAAGAGGTCATCATGGAAAACGGATGCCCTGGGATACCAGCTGCTGTAGTTCAACAGGAAGAGGAAAACCCCCCGGAAAATATGACAAAGATGGAGAATCCAGCTCAACAGGAGGGCAATCCACAAGACCTGCAGATCTCCCTCTATGTGAAGGTACTTTCTATTGATAATAGTCAGATGATGGTCAAGATTTATCTGTAAAATGGAGTATTAGAAGTTAACGAGAGAGAGAGAGAGAGAGAGAGAGAGAGACAGGCCTAAAACTGTAGGTCAACTAAGGCAGTATGCAATCTGAAAAGTGTCAGAAGTTTTAATCTTAAGCTTTAAGGAAGGTTGTAACATAACAACAATTAAATGTTTGTAACATCAATAATAATCAGAAATGTTTCTTGAGCAGCAAATCAGCATATTAGAATGATTTCTGAAGATCATGTGACACTGAAGACTGGAGTAATGATGCTGCAAATTCAGCTTTGATCACAGAAATAAATTAAATTTGACAATATATTTACTTAGAAAACATTTATTTTAGATTGTAATAATATTTCACAATTTGTATTGTTTTTAAATCAAATATGCTACCGCAGTATTACTGTAGCGACAGTAGCCTGTTAGTTATTGTTAACTAAAACCAATTCATAATTTAAATAAATTAACAATTATTAATTAATTATCAATTAATAATTTATCATTTTAAAACAGTAATTATGAATAATAATAATTGAAATGAAATAAATTATAAATGACAGGTAAAAACTTTTAATTAATAATAATAATAATAAAAATATTGATACTATAATAGTATATAAATAATAGTAAAATAACACTGGTAAAAAGAAATATTGTAAAATGTTGGTGGGAACTGATCACTGTGGTACATTTTACTGCAGGGCAGGATGTTACATAAACTGTCAAAAGGCAAACAAAATTCAGATTTTTGTAGAACTGCTGACAGAATAATGCACTGAGTCTTATTTTAGGAGTAACAATGATCAGGCTGTCTTGTTAGCAACATTAGCTTACAATTTCCTACAATGACAGCATGTCCTCTGCTCAGCAGATGGTGTTAATATCACTAACCCTAATTGCATTAGTGTCTTTGCTCCACTGGTCAGTTGGTCTGTCATCCCGCTTCTAGAAAACCAGACTGTAATTCTCAGTCCAGGGCAGTGTTACTGGAACAAGTTGGTTAAGCTGGTTATTGTTGCAGGTGCATTAACTTGATCACAGTATTGCAGGGTGACCTGCCAAAACCAGCATGAAAGTGCCAAATATATACCATATACTGGAAACTAATGCACTTTAACTGGCCTTTAAAGCTAAAATAAAGTTTTTATTCAACAGTCACTGATCTGACGAGAAACTTCAATAGTTTAAACTAAGTTGCAAGGTGTTTTAAACTGTTTTAATTACAGTGGTTCATATCTGAATAAGTATATTGAGGCTTAAGGTTAAAGCAAATGTCTCAAGTCATAATTCCCACCCTGTGTTGTGATGTTCTGTATAAATGGCTGCTGCTGGTGATATAATGCACTTAGTTAATTGAGATTATTCTCGGCTGTTGTTGAGCTAATGGATTGATTGGTGAGCTAAAAATGAATCTGACACAACCCACTGCGGTGTTTCTTTCTTGATTCTAGAAGGTTCCAATAGAAATTACCATATAAAGTATCCTCTCAACAAACATTAGAAAAAAACTGGCTTTAGGTATCACTTTTGCAATTAATTTCTATTGTCTTGACTTGTTTACCAAAGATTGTGCAATAAAACATACTAAAAACATAGTGCAAAATAGATGTATTTAGATGTTAAAAATGTATTTATTTATTTATTAATTAATTAATTAATTCATTCATTCATTCATTTATTCAGTCATTCATTCATTCATTCTTTCTTTCAGTCAGTCAGCCTTTTACTTTTATTTATTTATTTTAAAATTTAACTATGAGTGTGGTTCGCAATCAATAATATTAATCAAGAATCTAACTTTTTCAACTGTTATGTTGACTTAAGTTTACCAAAGATTATGCAGTAAAACATACTAAAAACATAACATTATAGATAAACACAGATGTGCTCTGTGTTTATCTATAATAATAAACTTAGATCGTTTTTATTATGTACATTCACGTGTCAAACTTTCTCTTTCTTAAAACTACAGCAATAGTTGATTTTATTTATTTATGTGTTATGTAGATTCATGTATATATGTATTTATTTCTACTTCATTTAATTTAACTGTGAGCGTGGTAAGCAAACCAAGCAGAGATCTGAATATTTATTTAAATTGTTTGTTGTTTTTGTTCCTATAAGCAAAACTACAGCAATAGTAGTTCTGTCTTTATTTATTTATTTAAATAATTATTTAATTATTATTTTTTTTGTTTTGTTTTGTTTTAAATGTATTTTATTTTATTTGTCAGACTTTGTTGCTCCAATAAGCAAACCTAAAGCAAAAGTATAGTATTTTATAGTATGGTATTTTATGTTTAATTTTTTATTTTATTTGTTAAACTTTGTTCTTAACCCTCCAAACTACATCAATAGTAGTTTTATTTATTTTAATAATAGTTTATTTTATATTTTATTTTAAATGTATTTTATTTTGTTTGTTAAAAACTTTGTTGTTCTTAAGCAAAACTACAGCAATAGTTTTATATATTTATTTTAATTTTTATTTTATTTTTAGAATTGTTTGAAACATTCGGAACAAAGCTCTCACAGCCAAATTCTTGTTGTATGAAGGAGGCTGAGCAGCGGGACGTTAAGCCTGGTAAAAATGCCCTTAAATCCCACCCGTATGTTTCTGCAGAGCGAATTCCTGTAACAAAGATGGCCTTTGTGCGTGTTTCAACTCCCACAATCTCACTCTACATTTCAGATCACTAACAAATCAAAACAAGCATCAGTTTGTGTCTCATGATTGGTTCGTGTTTATTGTAGTAGATTTGCTTTGGTAACAGGATCAAAGTGATGGATGGCATGTGCTGATAGTTATCTAATTAAAGATGCACCTGTGCCTGTCTTTATTGGCTCCTGTGATGTGTTTTGCCTCTGCTCATATTTATTTTTCTGAGTGAATAATGTGTTTGTAAGTGAATAGTGTAGTGTATTAATCGTGTCCCAGCATTCCTCCACACATTAATCTGATTAACATGTTTGTTGGTCTGAGGGGATCGGAGCTTTTGACCAAACCGAGTGTTTGCTTTGTTCTCCATTCAAAAATAATATGCTTTCTGAATGTGCAAAACTCACCATCTTGATGCTGTGTGGTTTCTAGGGTGCTCTGGGTGGATGCTAGGCTGGTGTTTATTACCTCACAGTAAAGTTAACATAAAATATACCACATTATGCAATTGAATTAATATAATGTAATCACTGTGCCGTTACAGGTATGCTTATATTCAAATGTGACTTATTAAATCAGGTTTTATAGTCTGAACTTTATTTTTTTATGAACTGACACACACTTTGACATGAGCACACAGCCTGATTAATAGAAGTACCCCTTAAAGCTGAAGCTCTGACCTCTGCTGGTGTTATGTTGGTCTGATTTTCCCTCATCAAAGCCTTTTTTAGCCTGTTAATATGGGCAGCTTATCTTCAGATGACCAGAACTCACATAATCATTCACAACCTCCAGACTCATAAATACAGTAGCACAGTAATAAATCAATCCAGACATACAAAAACACAGCAGCAGACACACATTTACACCACTGCAAAACTCATTTGTTTTGTAATTACCTTCATATGGTAATGTGTATAGTTTATTTCTAGATTATTGCACTGGAAATCATAATAGAGATTCTCTTCATCATATTTTTTACAATGTTGATCTGTAATAACACACATCTCATGAACAGCGTCTCTATTGCTGATAACAATGAACAAACGTCTCAGTGTCTCGTCCTGCATGTTTGACCGTTTTTTCCACCCACAGAAGATGAAGACAGACTCTTACCAAATTAAATCAGCCATTCTGGATGCACAAAGAACCGAGCAAAATACATTTTTATACATGCAGAGAAAGCATTTGAGAAGCTGATTTGATTTGTGAGACATGTGAAAGCAGTGTATCTGCAGCGATATTTCACGATGGCTTGGTTTGATGTAGCAGCTAAAAAATTGGGCTTTCCTAGCATTGAGCTGTTTGTGAAGGTAAGATATTCTCACATTGAAACTTTGAAGAGCTAATGACCTTGTTTTTCATATTTTGAGCATATGAATAGGAAACGGCAATATTTTCTATTGACTCAAAGTCTCAAACATTGTGGAAAGTATTCCTATCTACTGTGTTCTGAATAAACATCTTGTGATGTTTGTTCTGTAGATGAACAGTCTAAGCTTATTTAGCTCCTTAATGGTTTTTCCTAATGTATTGTGTGCTTCAATCATTTACTCACCATCAAGTTCCAAACATGTATGAGTTTCTTCAGATGATGAACACAAAAGAAGATATTTTGAAGAATGTAGGTAACCAAAAAGTTTATGGTAGCCATTGACTTCCATAGTATGGGGAAAAAATACTATGGAAGTCAATGGATACCATCAACAAAAGAAGATATTTTGAAGAATGTTGGTAAACAGCTGACGGTAGCCATTGACTTCCATATTGTGGAAAAAATACTACAGATGTCAATGTTATGTCAACAAAAGAAGACAAGTTGAAAAATATAGGTAACCAAGCAGATGACGGTAGCTATTGACTTCTGTGGTATGGAAAAAAAAATTACAATGGAAGTCAATGGCTACCATCAACAAAAGATGGTATTTTGAAGATTATTCATAACCTAGAAGTTGACAGTAGCCATTGACTTACATAGTATGGAAAAAATAGTAATTTAGTCAAAAGCTACCATCAACAAAAGATGATATTTTCTGAAAAATATTGGTATCCAAACAGATGACAGTAGCATTGATTTCCATAGTGTGGAGGGGAAAAATAATACTATAGAAGTCGATGGCTACCATCAACAAAAGACGATATTTTAAAGAATGTTGGTAACCTAACAGTTGGCGGTAGCCATTCATAGTTTAGAAAAAATACTATGGAAGTTAATGGGTACCGTCAACTGTTTAGTTACCAACATTCTTTAAAATATTGTCTTTTGTTGATGGTAGCCATTGACTTCCAGAGTATTTTCCATACTTTAGAAGTCAATGGCTACCGTCAACTGTATAGTTACCAACATTATTCAAAATAGCTTCTTTTGTGTTTAACAACAACAACAAAAAGAAACTGTGAAAAAAAAGTGTAGGGAGAGTAAATGAGGACAGAATTTTAGTTTTTTCATTGCCCGATTATCCTTTTTTTCATCATTTAATTTATGTGAAACAAGATGATAAAAGAAGCTTGTTTGGATTTTGAAGTAATCTAAATCTAAGTGTAAATCATTACACTAAATAAATACTTTAAATATTATTAAATATATTTCATAATATGTCAGGTATTTTAATGACTTCTGTATTATTCTGGATTTTCTGTACATCTTGGAGCTTAACTATTTGACTCAACAACAAAAAAAGATCATTTAAGTATTTATATTTTAAACTTCCCTTAACATCATCATTTCATCAAACATTGTCTTGATGCATTAGGAAGTGTTTGCTGTGTAGAGAAAATCAAATCAAAAGCTTCTTCGAACCCACTGATCTCTCGTCTCGTGGAGAGCATTGATGTCTGGAATGAAAGGAATGATGGGTAATGTGTGTGTCTCAGGCCGGCAGTGATGGAGAGAGTATCGGGAACTGTCCGTTCTCTCAGAGACTCTTCATGATCCTCTGGCTGAAAGGAGTCATCTTCAACGTCACCACTGTGGACCTCAAGAGGTGAAGCACAGAATCCACAGATAAAGACACAACAACACACACAAGAACACACATTTCCCAATAGAACGTTCCTGTAGCTCCCACCGTAGAGCGTGACGCACGCAACGCCAAGGTTCGGGTTCAATTCCCATAAAATGTATTAACTGATAAAATGTATTGAATGCAATGTACAGTAAGTCAATTTGGATAATATGCATAAATATAAATGTAGGACAGTTATGATTCCTAATAGGATAGAATGCCCCTGTATGATTTTAATATGTTATTCTGATAAACTAAATTATATAGGAATTTGGTGGATATCGGGATCTTATTTAACTCCATTACGATACTTTTGCTTACAAATAATAATTGGATTTTCATTTGCAATTCTGTACACATTTCTTTAGGACCTTTTGACTATGGTTATTGAGGATAGTGTAGTGTTGTTTTAGTACTATTTATTACAATTATAATATTTATTAATATTCATATTTATTAATTATAGTATTTATTAATATTCTGAATTGGCTTTTATTTTTGAAGTTTTCATTTTAATTTTAGTGTGAGCTTGTGACATTTTTATTGTTCTTTTTCAATATTTTTATTTAGCTCTTATGGATTTTTATTTCTGTTTTAGTAATTTGTTATCTGCTTTTGTTATTTTTCTGTGCGTGTGTGTGTATTTAGCATTTCTTTTTTATTTCAGTTTTAGTTTTCATAATTTTAGTATTTCAATTAAACTTAATTTATTTCAGTTAGTTGCCACTTTAACTTTTTCATCTAATATTTATATTTGTTTTGTTTTGTTTTATTTTATTTTATTTTATTTTAGCTTCATTTCAATTCAAATGATTTATTTAATAGCTTTAGTTCAGAGGTTCCCAAACTTTTCAATATGAAGGGTAATGTTTCACTATATCCAGCTATATTATATTAAAATATATTGCATGAAAAAGTGCATAAATAATTAGACAAAAATGTAAATATATTTTTAAACATTTTATTCACAAATATCTTTTTTAAAAATTTTTTTAATTTAATGCAAAAAAATAAAATGTTAAAACAAAAACTTAAATTAGAAATGAAGATGTGCTTCAATGGCATCATTATTCCCCCCCCCCCCCCCCCCCCAATCAAATGTCGTCCAACTTTGGCCCACATGCTCTGGTTTTGGGCATCTCTGCTGTAGTTTTAGTTAACAATAGCAACACTGATGATGGCAGGTTTGTTGGTCCGTGTCCCACAGAAAGCCGGCGGATCTGCAGGACCTCGCTCCAGGAACCAACCCTCCATTCATGACCTTCAACGGAGAGGTTCTGGTGGACGTCAACAAGATCGAGGAGTTTCTCGAGGAACGACTGGTCCCACCACGGTACTTTCTATCGCTTCACCTGCCATTGCCTCAGATCCTTAATACATTCCTTAAAAAAATTCTTAAAAATTAACCCTGGTACATTTTTTAAGATACCCAAAGTTGGCAGCAAAGCATCCAGAATCCAACACAGCAGGAATAGATGTATTTGCCAAGTTTTCTGCCTACATCAAGAACCCTCGTAAAGAAGCTAATGAGGGTGAGTTTAAGTGGTTTTATTGAAGCCTGTGAAATTCTGCTCTCTTCTTCTGTAATTCTGTTTGGATCTGGTGTAGGTCTGGAGAAAGCTCTTCTGAAGTCTCTGAAGAGGTTGGATGAGTATTTGCAGACGCCGGTGGTCGAGGAAATAGATGCCAACAGCGTGGATGATCCCGGTGTGTCCACACGCAGTTTTCTGGATGGACCGGACCTCACGCTGGCCGACTGCAACCTGCTGCCCAAACTACACATCATTAAGGTGCGTCTTTCCTGTCCTTCATTTTCCATCGCTCATTCTATGACTTTTCCTGCCTTTTTGTGTATAAAATAAATCTTTCATTTTCTCTGTTAAAAGATTTTTAAATGGAACTTAAAACTAAGAAATCTAATTTAAATTTCAGTTGAATTGAAAAAAGTACAGTATATAAATACATAAATTTGAAAATACTTTTGTATTTGGAGTGAAACCCTTTTGCTTTAATAATGACAAAAACATTTGATCTGAAATGAACACAATGTGATGGTAATGTAATCTAGCATCACAAAGAAATATTGCAGAATCTAAAATATTTGACTGATTTTACGTAATAAAGTATAAGGTTTAAATTATTGAAATATTAAAATATTATATATAAAATATTATATGTGGTCTCAGACAAGGGTTAGTATAGTTAACTAAAAGTACAAATTAATTTAAAACCATTAATAATAAAAAAAATTGAAATGCCTTTAAATAAAATAAACTATACTATGGTTTAAATATAAATTTAGTTTAACAATGTACTAAAATAACTAAAACTGTATAACTATATATATTTTGTATATTGACTATAGTTTTATTCACTTTTATTTCAGTTTTTGTTTTAGTTATTTTAGTATATAGTTATAATTATAAATAATATACATTTGAATATTTATGTAATAAAAATAATTAATACATTATAATCTAATAATAATACAATAAAAATAATATAATTTTAACTTTTAATTTAAAAAAATCACACTTCATATAAATATATATAATTATATAATTGCACAATAAATATAATTACACAAATTTTAGAGCCAGTGTGTTTGGCATGCACATATTTTTACTCAGATTTCCAGTTTTACCGCCTCCATACTCTGTGTTGCAGATTGTTGCCAGGAAGTACAGGGGTTTTGAGATTCCTGCTGAGATGACCGGGGTTTGGAGATATTTGAATAACGCCTACAAAAGAGAGGAGTTCATGAACACCTGCCCTGCTGAGCGCGAGATCGAGTTCGCTTACCTGGACGTCGCCAAGAAGATCAAATAGTTCAGGATGATGAGACAAGTAGTGCTAGCTCAGAGCACTGTCACGTGTGTGTGTGTGTGTGTGTGTGTGTGTTTGTGTTTGTGTTTGTGAGTGTGCGAGTGCGAGTGTGTTTGTGCACGAGTGTGTGTGTGTTTGAGTGCGAGTGCGCGCGTGTGTGTGTGTGTGTGTGCACTCACTGGTGGAGCTGCACTAATACTCTGGTATATTGATCTAAATCAGTAGACTGGCATATGTTTTCCTTCAATCAATGGCAGGTCCAGGAAAATAGTATAAGACCAGATGCAGAGATAAAATACACTAAACAATCTATCTGTCTTCATAGATTATATAGATAGACTAGATATGGTACATTCATTATATTCACCAAGGCCTTGACCAACTCTCAATCACCTTTAAGCTACGGATCTCTATATTTCTGGATTTTTCGTTCTATTTTATTTTGCATATTTGAATTTTTACTTACGCTTCTTCTGGTCAGGCTAGTATATTTTCACATACATTTTCTATTTGCATTTTATATTTAAAGAAATCATGTTTATTTTACAATATCACCATATATGTTTAATGAAACTCTCCTTTTGTATCCTCACATGAGGCTATTATCCACACGTTTACTAATTACTGATTGTAATGGATTTGTCTTTCCAAGTTTAGGATGAAACTGCTTCTTCCTTTATATTTGATTGTTGTTGTTTTTTTAATCGATGCACAGAACTTGTTAAAACACGCTATTTATGCAACTATGTAACCTTGTGCGAACGCCTTATGAAGCTCTGACGAGGAGACTTTAATTAAACAAATCAGAATTCATCATTAAGTCTTCATGGTTTTTAATTTCCTATCCCCGTGATGAACGAGGGTCGTGTGAAGAATGAGATCTTGATACGCGAGATAAATGAAATGAAAGACTCTGGTGGCGCTGAACTTCTTTTGACTCGTTCTCTTGTATTCTGTAGGATCTCAGTGAACGTCACCCAAGCAACAGCAGCTCTTTGAGCAATCAGATCAATTTCGAAGGCGTAATTGTCTTTCTAGTCGGCTTGCTACCTCATCATTACCATAGTGACGTCTACGTTTGAGCTCTGAGAACTTGTGCAAACGCCAGTACAGTGAGGCCAAACGCAACGACGCACGTCACCCTTTAATTCTTATTTTGCAATGATCACCGAGAGAGATATCTGTAGAAAAATAAAGTTCTCTTTATTATCACAGTATTTTTTGCATGCTTTGTCATTTTTATTGGAGCTTGCAACAACGAAGACGTTGTAGATCGAAGGTTAAGAGCATTTCGTGCACAAAGTCAAAGGTACACACGTCACAGAGGTCAGAGGGGTCAGTCGTGTTATTGATGGTTCTTTGAGAAGAGTTTAAGCATCTCTGTTTGAGAACAGGATTTGTAGCTTGGTGAAACGATGGAGAAATGGGCTGCTGATCTCAGTTCTGAGAGCAGTACTTCCAGAAGCACACTGTTTTTGGAGAAAGATAAAGTTTGTTTTATTATTTTATCATGCACATGGCATGTTTTTGTTATCCAGACCAGTTGGTTTGCATCATACCTCGCTTGTTGGTTTTCTTAGCTGATGGAAGAGACTTTTTAAAGGCGTTTCCGTTGAGTTTGGGATCCATTTGGTCAGTGCTGGCCTTCGGTGAAATCCCACCGCCGTCTATAGTGGTCGCTGTGGTGGATTTCAGGTTTCCATCTGTAACCGTCTGCAGGTTAGAAAACACGGTTTATAGCATAAAGCACAAATTGAACTTTTTATATATTTATAAATATATCAACATATAGATTTTAGCATCTGAACAGATATTTTATATTTAATCTATTTTTTAATATCTGAACATACCATTTTGTTCTTCTTTCCAGTACTTCGTCCGTTGCTATTTCCTTTGAAGAAAAAAACAAAACAAGAGGCAAGATTTTATTAAACTAAATTGCATTCAATATTATATAATTCAAAAGTTTGAGGTCAGTAAGATTTTAAATGTTTTTGAAAGAAATCTCTTCTGCTCACCAAGGCTGCATTTATTTGATCAAAAATACTAGTGTTATTTTAATATGATTTATATACTATTACAGTATTAATATTTTGTATTAATATTTTATTTTTATATTTTCAGTTTTAATTTTAATACTTGTTTAAGTTGTAGTCAATTTTAATATGCTTTTTTTCATTTTTATTTTTTAATATTTCTATTTATGTTTTAGTCATTTTAATACTTAAGCTTAAACTTTATTTCAATTAGCTTGCAAAGGCAACATTTGTAATTATTTCATTTCAACATTATTTCAAATAGCAAAACATATTATTAATATAGTTTAAATTTTATTTACAATTACACTAATAGAAAAAACTGTGAAAATTGTTAAATATTATTACAATTTAAAATAGCTGTTTTCTAAGTTAATATCTGTTAAAATGTAATTTATTTCTGTGATCAAATCTGAATTTTCAGCATCATTACTCCAGTCTTCAGTGTCACATGATCTTCAGAAATCATTCTAATATGCTGATTTGCTGCTCAAGAAACATTTCTGATTATTATCAATGTTGAAAACAGTTGTGCTGCCCAATATTTTTGTGGAAACTGATACATTTTATTTTTCAGGATTCACAGATAAACATAAAGTTCAAAAATGTCTATTTTTGACACACCTCTGGTTATGAAGGTGATTCGATGGCTCAGTGTGCTGTTCATTAACTTGTGAAGCTCTTCAAGAGCACTCAGCATCTTCACCAGCTCCTCTCGAGCGGCCGGATCTGATTGGTCGGCTGCTGATGGAGTGTTGTGCTCGTTTGAATCAATCAGCTTTGACAGTCTGAACAGTCTGTTCTTCTCTGTTTGCCGCTGGGAATCAGGTGACCTGGTTGTGCGGTCAATCCTCAGAGATCCATCACGAATCTCCTCGTGTCCATCAGAAAGAAGTGTTAGTGTCTGTAATGGATTATCGACACCCGTGTCTAAGGTTTTGTCTCTGATATTTGGGCTACTTGTCACTGTAATTATTTCGTCTAATGCTTTCATCGCTACAGTTTTTCCATCTCCGTCTGGAAATGTCGTCATTGGTCTGGTCTTCAGTAGCTTCTCGAAAATCCTCGTCGCTTGTGCTGTATTTTCCTCAACATTGCTCCATGGATCTGGAAGGAAATACAGACACTTCAGGGTTAAAGACTTTGGAGCCACTTTCAGTTATGTGTTGCCGCCAAAAAGCAATCTGCCCTTTTCGTGGAATTTCGTACCCGCTCTCCACGTTTGGCGGGAAGCATGGGAAAGAAACAACTATTCACCTTATTAGAAGTCAGTGTACTCAAGATGATTTTTAATAGTAAATGAACCTTTTCGAAGCTTTGAATTAATTGAACCAATTGCTTTGCAAAAATATTTACTGTTTCAAAGTGCTCAAAACACCACACGCTGGTCAAAACTGTGTAAATGCAACAAAGCTCAAGCCAAAACATGCATAAATGTGTTTTTTTTGGGGGGGTTTTTTGGCTTGTCTAAACAGGCCAATTAGACTATTATTAGTGCCCTACACTGGTTCAAAGGTTCACTGTCTCAATGGCAAACCATTGACATTTTGAAACAGTTGTGAAGTAACAAAGCCTCGTTTACTGAAATCATGTGACTTGGCAGTTTGATATGCTCCAAAATACTGGTTCAGAAGAAATGATTCGCAAAGGTTTCAAAGCATCACAAAGCAGCTGCTTTAAAGGGTTAGTGAAATGAACATTCATTCATCATTTACTCACCCTGGTGTCATTCCTAACCTGTATGACTTTGTCTTTTTTGGAACATAAGATATTTCGAACTTTTGGTAACCAAACAGTTTCGGTTCCCATTGACTTCCATCATATGGACAAAAAACACAATGGAAGTCAATGGGAACGGACCAGTGTTCTTCAAAATATCGTTGTATGTGTTTCACATGAAAAAAGAAAGTCATACAGGTTTGAAAAGACACGAAGGTGAATAAATGATGAGAGAATTTTTTTTTTTTTTTTTTGGGTTGACTAACCCTTTAACCTCCATTTTTAAACTCCTTTAGAGCTGAAAGGAATGCAGTTTAATTAGTTTCAGCTACAGTAAAGTGTTTGCATGTCTCTAAAATTCCAGTTTATGGTTGGTACCAGAATGATGCATCCCCTCTGAAAGGGTTTGTCTCATTTAGTGGCGTACCGATCTAAGTCCTGTTGCCACGGAAGTGTTCACATACCCATAGAAACAAGTCAATGGGAATGCCAATGCACTGAAACACCCTGAGAACCTTGAAAAGAGAGACATCCCAAACTTCAAACATCCCTTAAAAGGCCTTTTCTTGGCTTGGACAAACATACAAGATATAACAGATGATAAATGCCTTTTGTCCGAGCAACTTTCCTCATCATCATTCTGATCTTAGAGGTGGACGCTGACAAACCGCTTGTTCACACTCATGTACAAACACATGTGGAGCCGCTCTCTGCCTGCAGCCATGTTGACAGAAGTCTTTGGGAAGTCAGCGAGTTGTTAGGACGACCGCAGTGCGTCTCGGTGATGTCATAGGTGGGCTTTTTGGACTCAGAAATACAAAAAAAAACGTTTGTAAACACTAAACTTGCCATCACTCCATTAAAAACTCTTTGAAGGGCCTCTTGATAAAATACGAGTGGTATTATCACCTTCATCAAAGGCAGTCGTGACCATTGTTGCAATGAAAAAGTGCACCAGATTCCATGCATATGGTACTAAATTAGCATGACCTGAATTGTAGTGATTATTTTAGCAGTGCCCTTATTATTTTAAGAACACTGTTTGTGCATGTGCATTTACTTACAGCTAACAAAAAAATATTCTAAGAACGTATCTGAACATTCCAATTAAAGTTATGAAAACATTACTTCTGAATGTTCTTTGAATTTTCAAGTTTTTTAAAAACATTTTTGGTTATGAGAACGTTAAAGGAACATTCAGTTTTACATTTTGAGAACATTATTAAAGGTCAAATAACTTTAAGCAAACATTCTATTAATGTTACTGGAAGAATGTTTGTTCATAACCTTGAGAGAACCTTGACAGAACATTCTGAGAACGTTTCCTGTTAGCTGGTTTATTGTTGCATGGTGAAGATACTGTGCACAGTGCACATCCAGGTCAAGAAGTTCTGTAAGACCATCAGAATTAACCTACATGAGATCCGCTGAGACTTAATGACCTAATTCATAAACGCCTGAGCCAATTTTAGCTGGAAACCTGAATGTGAAGGCAGATTTAAGGTTTGCACACACTGGAAGTGCGGACAGCACAAAGACCAACAGAAGACCACAAGAGCCGGCGCCACTGGACTAATTATCTTAGACATCTCTGAGTCTGTAGGCTTGACAACAGTGAAACTAACATCTCACAGGATGGAGAAATCACAAATGAGATCTCATTAATATCTCAACTGTCTCCTCTACACTCTTAAAAATAAAGGTTCTTTATTGGTATCTATGCTTCCATTAAGAACCTTTAACATCCATGTAAACCTTTCCAATCCAAAAAAATATTATTTTTAGTGGAAAAGGGTTCTTCAGATTAACACTAAGAAAAGATGGTTCTTTTGAGAACCGCCCACCAGAATGTTCTTTGGGGAGCCAAAGATTGCTGTGGAAAACCCCTTTAGAACCTCTCAGATCATTATTTTAAGAAAGATACCCCAGTATCTCTCATATGAGTTTCAGAAGAGATCTCAACAATGTCAGAAACTGTGCTCATATGTGTCTGCAATCAAAAGTCGGAGGTCTCAATACAAACTCAGAAATATTTCATCAAATTCTCCTAAGATCAAATGAAGTGTGTATTTGCAAAAACAGATAACTCCGTTTTTGAACATTTTCAAAAATCATGTTTTTTATTATGTTATCATGTTTTTATTGT
Source organism: Schizothorax lantsangensis (assembly GCA_027422415.1). Classification (NCBI taxonomy): domain Eukaryota; kingdom Metazoa; phylum Chordata; class Actinopteri; order Cypriniformes; family Cyprinidae; genus Schizothorax; species Schizothorax lantsangensis. Next base: position 3,503,927 of record CM049841.1, on the reverse strand, counting down.
GTTTTGTGTTAGTTAGCTGGTTATTTTTTTTGTTATTTTTAACCCAGTCAAAATAACCCAACTGCAGTTTGATTATTTAAACAGAGTTATCTGTTTTTGCAAATGAACTCTTCAAATATTCTCATTATTTTTTGCAGCTCTTACTGCATGACAATCGTTGACTCATATGGGTCTTTTTTATTTCTCTGAAGGGATTTTAGGAGAAACATCTGAGTCGATTCTTGAAACATTTATATTCCATTAAATCTTTCAGATTTGTTTGCAGGTTGGGACCATAAGGTTAGAAATCAGAGTTCCTGTATATCTGAAATTGAATTGAAGAATTTTACAACGTTAACACTGATATCTTCCTGTTTATTACAATGAATCAATCTGTATGTATGAAAGCGCTATATAAATAAATGTGACTTGACTTGAGTCAAAAATATTGCATGGCACTAACAATGCAAAAAAAAAGAAAGATTTCTTACTTAATATTTTTGTCTTGTTTTTCATTACAAACATCTAAAAATTCTTAAACCACGATTCATTTTTTTGAGGAAAATTGCTCAAAATATTACAGCTTGTTTTCTGAATGAGTTTATGCTTAAAACAAGAAAAAAATATGTCAGTGGAACAAGAAAAATAAGATGGTTTTCTTTTTGAATTATTTTTCTTCATGCACTGACATTTTTTTTCTTGTTTTAAGCATAACTCAATTTTGGAAGATTTTTCAGCAAAAAAAAAAACTGAATATCTAATAGACCTAATGGTAATTTCACTTCTCAAGTAAATCTCTTTATTTAAGAACATTTGTACTGAAAAAAATGAAAAAAATACTGGGTAAGAAAATCATTTTTGCAGTGAAATGCCAAGGTCATGAGTTCATTTCCCAGGAAGTGCATGCACTAATTAAATGTATACATAGAATGCACTGTAAGTAGTTTTAGATAAAAGCATGAAGCAAAATGCATGAATGTAAACTGTGAGCTGGTTTTGACTTGTCTCACCTCCATCAGCTGGTTCTCCAGGCATCAGCGGAGCAGCATCCAACACCGAAGCGACAGTCAGCAGAGCAACTGTGGTCAATAGTTTCAACATGTCCACCTTATACATCTCAGTGACCTGAAGGTGAGATCGTCCAGCTGTGAATGAGAGCTAAATGAATGTCTAGAGATGTTTAGATCAATCTTCTGTCTTAAAATGGCAAATCGGACACCTGCCGCACTCTTTTGCACTGATGCGCCTCTAAGATGAGAAGGCTTGTCAAGTGTGTTGCACTTTCCAGTACTTTACGCCGCTCTTCCTCTACCGTCACCGCACATCCACCGGGCCTTTTAAAACGAGACACCCACACTGACACCGTCCAATCAGGCCGCTCATCCCTCCCTGCCACGTCCAGGCGTGGTGTGACATTTGGGGCCGTGTTTGGTGTCGGGGTCTCCATTGTGAAGGTGACGGCAGGCTGTGGGCCCTTCTGCGTCAGAGGCCCTTTTTACACCGGCCCCTGTGCAAACACATTAAGAAGTGCCTTATCACTGCTTACACAGCAGCGCACCCGATGACTTTGTCCACTCCTCGACCGGGTCAAAAGGGCCATCCCGAATCCGGACGACATTTGATGTGTGCACCAATGCAAATAGCCCTCATGCATATGAGAAGAAATTAGCATGACTTGAAGTGCAGGACGCGTCTGACCAGAAAAATGAGAAAACAAATGCATTGGTCACCATTATTTCATGTGATTAATCACTTACGTAAAACATTTTTCACAATAAAACATCAATTTACCTTTGTCCTTGAGTTTTGATGTCATCATAACACTTATTTACAGTAGCTCAGTGTTATTTTAGTATTTTTTTCTATATTATTTATTCATATTTTGAATTAGCTTTTATTTACAGCTTTTTATTTTTACAATATTACTACAGATTTAATTCATTTGTATTTCAGTTTTAGTTTTTGTATTTTAGAGCTTGAACTTTCTCATTTTTAAGTTTTTCTTCATGAAATTAGCATGAACTGAAATGCAGGATGTGTTCGATGATCAAAAATAAGACTTATTACATGAAATATTTTTAATATGGTGTAATTTTTTAAACATAGGAGTATTTTTTGTTATAAATTAGTATATGCGGTTTTACATGTCTATATAGGCTGTCATGAAGTTCTATTTTCTATTTTAAACAAATATGCATAGATATAATAACTTGGTCATTATAAAATCTATTAAAATTATTTTTTTATTTTGTAATGACACCAAACCAATCACATTTATATAATAATAATAATATCCATGAGTACTGATGTTGTCAAACCACTTATTTACACTATTATTTTACTATTATTTATATATTATTATAGTATTTATTATTATTTGAATTTTATTGTAGTAACTTCTTATGTGGCTTATGTCAGGCTCCTGAACTCAAACTCAGCCTCTTAACATCATCATGACTTCACTTATTAATCACTCACAATCAGTCAGATATTCATTATTCTCTACCTCATACTGACAGTGTCATTTGCACACATCACTTTCTGTGTTTTGGTATCTTATTTTTTTATTTATTTTTTTGAGATTGCTGCTACATGTCAATCATGTACAACCTATTTGCACATTCCTCTCTCGTACAGTCATGCTTATCTTAATATTTAAGTCTACAGTATACTGTCATGCACATTATTTTATATTTTGTTCTTTATATCTTTTTTTATTCACTTCATTTTATGTATACTTCTTTGTGTTGATGTTTTTCTATAATACTGCACTGTCCATGGAGCGGACCTGACTCTCATTTCACTGCTGGTTATATACTCTCTGTATAATCGTGTATGTGACAAATAAATCTTGAACTTGAACTTGAACTTGAACTTGTGCTTTATTATTATTATTATTATTTTAAATATTTCTAAAGAGCTTTACTTTTTTTACATTTTAATTTTAAGTTTTACATTTTAAAAATGTAAGTTCCAATTTTTTCTAAAAAAAAATGTTATCTAATATTTATATTTTATTTCAGCTTTATTCCAATTAATGATTCAAATTGTTTTACTATAATTTTGGTTAACAATAACAACACTGCAGTACCTACAACAAAAATTGAACTGTCATAAATGAAATAAGGAACAGGAAGTGACATCATTTCAAGGAGCCATCAAAAGCTGGTAAGTTCTAATCTTATTGGTTGCCAGGGTGATCTGGGTGTTTTTTATTGGCCAAAGTCTATTCTGGGCTGTTTCCCAAAGGCATGGTAAGCTTAGTTACAGTGTAGACCCAGTGAAACCAATGGAGCTTCCATCAATTTAGACTTACGATGCTTTTGGGAAACACAGCCCTGGTCTCTACTGCATTTTGGCCCATTTTATAGTCACATGATTTGAGGAATCATTCATATCTAGAACTTTACATATGCAAGGATCTCTAGTAAAGCACATTACTTTAGGATGCAAGTAATAAAAGCTGTAAAGTTTGGGTGAGAAACCGTGTGTGTTCCTGCTGGAAGTGAATGACACAGGAAGGGTCAGTCTGTGTTTGCTCTGACCGTGATGTCAGGAGCGAGGGATGGGAATGCAGTCAGAGACGAGGATCAGAGCCTCAATGAAGGTTGCTGGGAAGAGAGAAGCCGACCTGAGAGCATCCAGCAATTCATTACCCTTTCAGAACACAGTCACCACTTCTGTGAGACAGCGTCAAAACTCGTGTCCTGACACACACTGTCTCTCCAGAGTAAATGTGTCCCTGCCGTGGCCAAGAAAGTAGCCTTTTCTTGTTTGTTTGTTTGTATAACAGTGTTAGAGTCGAAACCAGATTCTGGAGGAGCCAGAACAAAACCCAAGACCCAGGCTCTCCAATTCAATCAACTTTTTGCTGTATTCATGTTCCTTGCAGAGATTTTTAGAGCATTTTTATTTTTTGCAACATAAATCACAAACATTTCATTATATTATAGAGTTTTTTTCACTAGTTTTTCAC